>CM067363.1:26708175-26983175 GCA_034401795.1 Chaetoderma sp. LZ-2023a | reverse complement strand
AAGGTGCACTATTTTACAATAAAATTATTCACCTGTGTTTCGGTGATCGCGATGTGTGTTAGCAATTGAGGGATCCAATCTGTCACTTAAGTACTGTCATAATCAAATATATCACTTGTTAGCGCAGACGTCACATTCAAAATGATTAAAGTCTATCGCGAATGTGGTAACAGTCCATCACTAAGGTATATAAATGGTGTGTCCTGGATTAGCTTGCAATTGAACAAACATTCTGTTGAATACTTTGAAAGTAATTTGACGGGGAACCAACGGCAGCAACAGCCCCCAATCAAATTAGTTGCAGAATATTCAAAATCTTCGTGTTTAATTTCCGTGGAATCTCATTGAAATCTAGATTCTGGGAATTCAGGCTTCAGAGTTTCAAATCGATTACAACAAACGCAAAAAAGAGCATAGCTTAGTTTAAAATGGGCGTCGCATAGCTACAAATAGGCGGGGCGTAGCTAGAAATGTGTGGGACATAACTAGAAACAGGCGGGCTATAGTTAAAAGAGGCCCATCTATTATTCTGCTAACTTGTTCTTTTAAAACTTTGAAGTTGATACAATATTACCTAGAATTATATGTTTCTTGGCTAGGACGACACTACGTTTTAAAAGCAATTAGTGTTTAACTCGCTCCACTCTGATGTCAATATTCTTTCTTTTACTGAGGCAATAGCAAAGAAACCGGTGTACATTTCTGAAAAATGTTGCTGGACGATGTTCCACCAAATTTGTTGAAAAATAAACACCAGCTTATCTTTTAATTTAATTTGAGAATTTAAAATTTTGGCATCAGTTTGGTAATGGGTAAATATGGAGCTCCAGTAGGAATATTTTATCGTCTTGTATTCTAATTGCTCAGTAAAGTTGCCACTATCGATATGTACATGGAGATTAGATGTCTCATTTAGCATAGCTACACAGTGATGTGCCAATTGAGTAATCCGGTGTATTGATCAATCGTATGACGCCATAATTAACACCGTCGCGTGTAGGCTGGTGTGACAATCGATTACGTCATGAATGATGAGATTTAATCCGCCATACGCGCTTAATATCCCGTCATGTTGTACGAATTGTATATCTTTATTATTTGATAAACATTCTGTTGAATATTTTAAAGCTGATTTGACTCGACGATGCTGCTGGCATAGGCAGCAATAGAACCCTGTCAAATTAGTTTCAAAATACTGAACGACATACGTGCATAGTATTCTGGAAATTAAGATTCAGAGATTGCAGGGGTCGATTGATCCGAAAACGGGCAAAGCCTGTCTGGAGCTTAGCTGGAGATTGGCGGGGCATAGCTAAAACTGACTTCCTTTTCAACACCTACCACTCTGATGTCAATAATCTGTCTTTTACTGCATCACTATCAAAGAAACTGGTGTTCATTTTTAAACCAATTTGGAGGGAGATGGTGCTGTCATCTTTTAATTTAATTTGAAGATTTAAAATGTTGACACCAGAGTGGTAAGTGTTAGGGTATTGAGTGGCGGACGTTACTCTGATCGTAGAAGCTTTTACCGACAATAATCCAAAACTGATTAAACATATGCTTCACGAGGCGTGATAGTCTGTATATGGGTGAACTCTCTACGGGTTAAATTATTAAAGTCATCTTAAACCAAATAATGTGTAAGTACTCTTGTACATTTACCCAAAAGAAAATTGAAAGACCACATCTAATTTCGTAAGTGGGAAGAAGAAGAATAGATTCTCAATTCATCTGACGAATTGGTTTCACCATATCTGAAGGACATGACCACCTCGTCAGGAATCAATGTATCGATACCAGAATCAGAGATGAACATTTCAAACGTACTTTCTGCTGCGGATATTCTCTTAATTCCTTTCTTGAAGTATTATTACACATTAGAAGCCATACATAGTTCACAAATCGTATTCTGTCCTTTTGTTTGGATTTGGAACGATAGTCAACATTATTCTGTTAGTCTACCTGGTAAAGTCTAGAAAATATCGGATTCCAGTGTTTACCTTGCTTACCAGTTTAGGCGTGTGTGATCTTTTGACCTGCTTCTGGGCGGCTATATTGGGAATGTTTGTATTTCCCGTGATTGTTGCAACTTGTCCAGGTGCAGTTGACAGTTTCTGCCGGATTGCATCGTTTTCAATGTCGACTGCATACAAGGCAAGTATATGCCACTTAATGTTATTATCTGGTGTCAGGTTTTATCAACTCACAAAACCTATAGCTGCCAAAGTCAGGGTAACAAGCGCATGCATGTTGAGGTGTGCCATGACTTTGTGGTTCATTGCTGCATGTACCTCAGTACCATTGTTCATTATCTCAAGAGCATATGCTTTTCGTGTTGGAGATATAATAGTAGGTGTGTGCAATTACCATGGCGATGCAGAATTGAGGGAAGGCGTTGTAATCGTACTTCAAATTGTTTTTCCAGCCGTTCTGATAGCGATCTTTCATATTATGAAACAATGGAGAGTATCCGGAAACTCCAATCTAACGGGCCAAGTACGACGTAGTACGAGCGCTAGGACAGTTTCTATCATCATTGTCCTCTTCCTTCTGTCAGTTTTACCTCGGTTTCTTCATGGCTTCTCTCACTTTGTACTGGGCTATCCATTTAGATCATTTCATGTGCCACTACTTGTATATTCAGTGCATTTCTGCTACCTGAACAGTGTGGTCAATCCATTTGTGTATTTCATGAGCTCAAGAGAAATGAGAAAGAATATCATCAAAACTCTATGTAAAACGTCCACATCTAGCATCTGAGCTGTGCTGAATGATTTAGCATATCTACCATGTAGGCACCTATTCGAATGTCTACTCATTGGTTCGCCTAGATATGTATCAAGATGTAATAATGACGTGTGTGTTCTGAGGCTATGACAACGCCATGCACTCCATCGGTTCTATAGCCATTACAGTTGTGGAAATATAGTTCAATATACATTGGTTATTGTAAAACCGGAAGTAGTATACCAAACTGGAGAGAAGAAGACGGTACTTTAGGCCTACTTATTACACAGCATAAATGAAACTGATTTAGATATCATTATTGGTTGGCAGATGTAATGCCATATCTAAACTATTATTCGCCTGACTTAATGCATCCTGACGAAAATTGTTTGAATATTCAAATTCTAAATTTACAATGTTTGCAAAACGTGATATTTGCGTATCCGAATATCTGCATAGAGGTTCTATTCATAGTTACGGGCTTGTATGTCTACTTTTTAAAATAAGATCATTGGTGCCCATAACCCTTCATGTGTTCACGTAACTCTTTAATGGTCAAGACCGCCAAAACGGACTATGTAGTGGTCATGAGAAATGCCTATTTGCTCATCCAATAGAATATGATTTTTGAAAATTTACAACTAGAATGACTAGTCACCCCAGGGGTAAATTTTCAAAAATAGTCTTCTCTCAGCCGGAAAATAGACACTAGCTAAGAAAAACTGGATTTTCCTGACCATTTTCATGGTCAAGCTGGCCAAAAAGCAGCTCCTGTAGTGGCCTTGAGTAATGCCTATTTTCCCGCCGGCAGAATGTTATTTTTGTAAATTTTATTGTGAAAATTATCAATTTCTTGAAAAATCCTCACCATAATTAAATGGTTAATTGCTATAAATATAATTGTGCACGCTTTGAGGCGCTGTTGACAAAAGCGGGGTTAATAGAGAACTTTCCGTAAATGATATCTGATATGATGGTCTGATACGTATCTTTCCCATATTGTGTCTGCCTGATGTGACGTCAACGCAAGCTGATGCTATCCACTGTGATTGGATTTGCTCTCTTTTATCGATTTCACCTCGTGCTGATCAACGGGTGAGTAAAGAACATAGTCTTTTGTTATGTGCTAGGATAAGATCATGGCCACGTTCCTGGTAGACGTTCTTATTCTCTAAGAGACGGATTAATATCCAACAACGCCCCACCCACTTTTTAACGTATTGTAATATATTCGAATCATGGCACCCAACATCTAAATTGAAAGACAAATATGTAGGTACGATGTTGAATATCTATAACTAAATTGATTGATGGTCGTTAATGCCTGTACTGCGATCATTTATAATATTTCGTAGATGGTTGATGTTACATCACCATTTATTCATTAGTGCTTTAGAGCTGCACAGCTGTTGCAATTGTACTTAGATTTAAACAAATGTTGCATCAATGGTGGTGCATGTTGACTTTCAGGTCGTTATTAGAGCCATGAATCCAAACTTCCAAAAGGATCGGAGGCGATATTTCCTGTTTGTTACACAGGGAGTTCCAATGTCAATACAGCTGCAGAGGACACCGAGCGTCTGCTCTTAGTCCATTTCTCCGTGCCGCAATGGGCGTGGGCGGGGAGCGGTGTGCTTAGTATAGCTTGACAAGCCATTAAGTGTCAATGACAACAGGCTCGTCTGCGGCTTTCTAATTTGCAGTTGTTAAATTAACTCACTGATGCTTCAGCGGGTTACCCAAAACGGCAGATCGGAATTAGACTATAGTAAGATCCCTTAGGTATGGAAATGCCACTGAGTGTTGCCTATGTGTTGTGAACCTGGTGGTTTGGCTGAGGTGCGGCTTACAGTGGTGAAGTGAGCAGAAAAGCGTACGAGATGGTTCACACATGCAGTCAATGATGTTGGTTGGCAAAGTTGGTCACATTCTGTGGTGGCTTCTGAACGGGAAGTTCCATATGTAAAGTTTGATGGCGGCCTAGTCTGCAATGGGCGCTCGAGTTGCTGCCGACGAATTTACAATCGTTTGCTGCTTCAAATAGTGACAGGACATTCAGAGATGAAGATAAGGCAATTGCTGATTCGGTTGTCTGCCACGAATATGGATCGGCACCAGAGGTTGGCGTACAGGTGGCTGCTAAGTTATCTGCAATGGTCTTCTCGTTGGCGATCTCAGAGACACTCAGAATTGGAGGAGTTACTGATACAGTATGAGGCGCAATGGGCCCAGCACAACGGCAGGGCATAAGCTGCCACATAGTTCCTTACCAGTCTGGTCACAATATAAAACGGTCATATGTCAGACAGAGTACTAGTTCAAATTTGTGATCATACTTTTGGTGACAAACCAGATCATTGCTGTGATAATATCCTTTTTCGCACCCTTTTGTCTCTCATAGTAGTAGCAGTAGTTTAGCGAAGGTTTCAGCAGAGTTCTCATCGGGTATGTGGCTGGTATTAGAATCCGTCATATTGGATAACGGGAGAGGGAGTTTAAGTTAAAGAAGCACCTTATATTTTGAAATTACAAGAAATTTATTCTGCAGTCATGGACCACTAATGGCATGCTATCCCTGCAGCGCAACGTTGATGGAAAGATGGAAGAGGCAGAATGAAGTACTACACTGTCCTGTATAGGAGGCGTATTCATTTTTACTTCCAAGTTGGGCCTCAACATCCTTGCAGCATCTTTGCAGTGGTCAATCTGCTGATTACTTCTCAAAATTCGTTATTAAACTTCGCGGATGTTTAAACAAAGATCCCCGAAGACATTAAAGCTAGGTATTTCCTAACTTTCGTCGTCTTGGCCCTCGAAAAGGTTAATACGAAAGTCTGAAAAAATATTTTTCTGCCACCGATAGTCACAGATTTGGTGGCGTTATGCAGCTTTTGCTTCCTTGCTTATTATCGAGGGGTAGTTTGGACCATTCCTGGCACGCATGTTATGATGGTGCATAGCTAACAGATGGCTGTCGCAGCAATTCCTCATCAAATCTTCTAAAAATAAATAGAATACGAGTTGGGTTATATATTTTTAAGGTTTGGCTGCATTGTTCCTATTACAGTCGAGCTCGGAAAGGAGAGTTAATATATTTCTGAATAGGAGTTTATGATGACACGTTTAATGCCAGAGAAGCACTTTCGTGCATGCGGATACGGGTATATTAATGGAAGTACATTGTGCCTGGTGATTTCCGAGCCATATCGTTTTAAAATGCCATAACGCTCTAAGAGCGATGTTTTAACCCTTGGGTTTGTTTTAGCGTTGATCAGTGCATCTAGTGCTTAGAACGCTGTGAAAAAGCTTTCGATTTCTGATTTGGGCATAGTACGTATAAGTTGGCTTGCGATTTCAGACAGCTACTTGACATGAGAAGCCTATAGTCATGCGCTGGTGGCTCTAACCGTCTCTCCAAACGGGAACCTGTTTCTGCTTAAAGCTACAACTTGGTGTAATCGACATACTTTCATACAATATGAACGCTAACGGACAAGCACATGTACACGACTAACATAACTTTCAGCATTCATAGTTGAATCGGCGTGGATGGGTGTGACCAATGGAATGGCAACACCCATATCGTCAGAGGAAGCGGTGGCAAGGGTTGACATCGCGAGAGAGAGAGAGAGAGAGAGAGAGGGAGGAAGGGAGAGAGAGAGAGAGAGAGAGAGAGAGAGAGAGGTTGCGAAGACGAAGCGGCCTGTATGTATGTCTTAAAAATAGTTTCGTTCTCCAGTGGTTCTAAAATGAATGAGAAGTCATCACCGTCTGACACCTTCCTACACAGGTATGGAAGTGGAACAGTGTCACGACGATGCCTGCGTTATCTGTGTAGAGAAATTCATTGCCTAGCATTTGGGATGGGGCCAGTTCCTGCTGTGGGTTAATGAGGGTATGAATCGTACCATCAGTTCAGTCTGGGAGGAAAGCCAGCTGCCCTCCCGTAACTAGTGCAACCCGTACACGTTTCGCCATCCAAAAGAGCATCATTAACTCCTGTATCGTGGATTGACGGAGAAGCGGGCAGGAATGTTAATGAATTCGAGAGTGGTTAGTTACTCCGCATTGGTATCGCCTGGGTCATTTGTTTGCATGGCACTATCGTGGCAGACAGAATCTTCTGATATAGTGTTTTGATTTCTGATACAAATGCCTACACGGTCCACGAATTTATTGCAGATTGTGTCGTGTCCATAGACACGACCACACAGCATCCTAGTGTATAGGGAAACGTGTGTAGAATGGGGATTATATACTCAGAATGGTATCCGAGGGTTTTCGGAGATAGAAGTCAACCATCACGGACATAGTGAACCGGCTTCTGTCCTATATTCATTGCCACTTTCCAGTATCCTGTGTTGGTATCCCATTATTCTGAGCCGTAGCTCCTGGGACCTCTTACTGTCCAGCCCAATTGTAGCAGCTGTTGATAGAATATGCGAACGCATGCAATATGATGAATATGTATCTCGAATTAGTATATGCCTACCGGTTATTTATGTTTCTTGACTGGGGAAATGTACCATGGCTCCGCAACTCTTTAGGAAGTCAACATCTGTATCGATGGCGATATCAGCCACCACAATCTGCTGAATGACATATCAATCTCTTTGAATTGAGAAGCAAGCCATTCCTGCGATCTCTACGTACTCTGAAAGCACTGGTTGTTACTGGTAATCTTGAGCAGGCTCGTGCTGGAATTATTACTGTTGAGTCTGTGAAGCGGGCTCATGCTGACTTTGCTGAGCAGCCTCGCACTGGGTCTGAATCTCTCCAGTATGATAGTTGGGCAGCAAATCAACGGTGGCTGTCGAATGCGATGGATTGTTATGAGGTTGCTTATTTGAGCAATTGGTAATTTATTGTCCGGTACTAGGACAGTAGAAGCATTTGTCATTGGGGCGACGAGGATACTGAGCATGATGGCACGCATGCTCGGGAGGGCCCTGGGCAGTATTTGGTGGCATTTTATTATTTCTAGGTATGGAATTGGGTCTAACAGATATCCGAGAAATGGCATCTTGAGGAAGAGTCATAGTACCATTCAACTCTGGCATACACGTGTCGAGCTGTTGTACTTGATCATATAGCTGAGGTGTAGCAGGCTGACTGGTCGGTGCTCTGGTCTATGGCTTGACTCGTGTAGACCTTGCTCTTTGGATCCACAATTCCTCTTCTGGCCTCCCTTGCTAGTTCCTTCAGCTCCCATCGTATTGAGTGAATCAGGATGTGACTATTCTCTGCTTCTTCCTGCCCCAACAAATCGTTCTTCTAATGTGGCATAGTACATTGTATGCAGGATTCTCATGCACTTTACGTCAGGAAGCACTTGTAGAGATTATTTTTTGAGCCAGGATGCCAGATATACTCCCTTTGTGTTCCCTGTCGAGTCATTGAATTACGATATTATGGTGAACTGGCAGCAAAAATTCTCCCACGCGGTTTCTCCAGCATGTTCAGTAGTTAGGACACACTTTCATGTATAAGGTGGCAGTCCTCTTGGTGGATAGTATGTGGGATAATCATATTTTTTAATATTCATGCTATGGATTAATCGTATAATCCATACTTGTGGTGTCTTGGGGTATACATTCAATTAGGTAGGTGGTGTGGTATTTTCCGCTGGTTGTGCTAGCTGGTATGGATGTTAAATCGCCTGTTGAAGTGAGTGTTGGAGTGGCAAAGAAGATATGGTGTAAGGAAATCTAGCAATACATAATGTCATGGAGTTCTGTATCAGACTACCGACCTACACCAAAAGGTGCAACAATAGACACTGCAGTGGAAAAGCGGCAAGCCCCATTAGAACCAACAGCAGAGACGCATACAGAGCAGCAAACAATCACATAAAGTGCACGCTGTGCACTTCCTCAAAATAGTAGTGCAGTGGGCACTATGTGTGACATGGGTTCGAGTTGCCCCTCGAAACCCTAGGATAGACTGGACGTTTCAAAGATGGCCGGTAGCGGGAGAACCAGACTCGTCAGTTTAGTGCCTAATGTCGTACTATTGGGTCATGAAAAAATGATTAGGTACTTACTAGGAACAAACAAAGAGCAACACAGATATTCAAGACAGCGACATGGAACCATAAATATTTAAGACAGATGCATACTTTACCTAGGTGTATCCAGCGCAGAATACAGCATTCGTATTGATTTTAGAAAGGTACTGGTTTGACTGGCGTCGATTGAATCCGTGAGTTGAGGTCCCATTCACACCATAGCTAGGCTGGTTTATATTTCAGTCCTTTATTACTAACTTTCCCAGTTTTTACACATGTTCCCCGCATTACAGCTGGGTGGAGAGAGGCAATGAGGAGTGAAGGACATTGCATATGTTTCGACCAATTGCTTGTCCGCCAGCTGATCACCTGGCTAAATTCTGCACAGCTGATTACCAGTCGACTACGCTAACACCACAAACAATCGTCCGTCACGTGACTTCTCCCTCACACATTGAGTGAATCAGGGTCTTTGTTTATATTGACTAGCCGCATTATCGCCTGGCATGCCAGCCATTTCCCATGTCCGGGATATATTCATTACTACATGGCATAGAAGGGTTTTGAAGGCAGTTCTAGAAACCTGAAGATGTTGCGGTTCCAATAGGCTTAACATATTTTCAATCGGCCTGGGATTCAAAAGACGTACCAGTAATATTTTTAGGTCGTTTCATGAGAAAGTGTATACAATCTAAAATCTAAAAGTTAGCGTAGTCAGCTTGATAGCATAGTATATGCTCATGAGACACCAGCTCTCGCGACGCTGACTGGCAGACACCAGCTCTCGACTTTGATTTCTAACCAGTCCAGTAAGGATAGCCTACTATAGAGGACTGCCATAATAGGTACAGATGTATGGTGGCATTGAGTACCCGAGTGGCGTCACCGCACACATCCTATGCCAACCGGTGAGGTATTCATCCATGTAGCCTCCAGGCGTACGCGCTGCTCCTTATACTCATCTTGTACATCAGTACCATACCGATACAGTACGTCCGCCCGATACTGCTGGTTAACTGGTCTCAGGGATATCGGATGATGACTACGTCTCTCTGGTGTCCACAAAGACCGACCTCTAGAGTTGGTGGAACGATCACATTCCAGTGGGTCCATGCGACCATTCGCGCAGAAGTTGGACTGCACCGTTTCATCCCAGCTGTTAGTGTCACCGGTGTGTCAGTTCATTTCGATTTAAAAGTGAGACATAATAAATATGTGTAAAAGCTGGCAAACAATCATACTCATTTGCTGCTGAGGTAGATAAGTATGTAAAAACGGAATGGTATTGTCTGTTCTGTATCTCGCCAGAGATACCTCATCGATCTCTGATCTGTATATTATGTAAGGTATCTCTGTAAAGGAGGGTCCCAGCGTGGCTACATTAGCTGGTTTAATATGAACTTTATTTGCCTCAGACTTACCAATTAGTTTTTGGTTGCGAGAGGATAGTGCCTCGCGCATGCCTCTATCATATGAAAATGCCTATCATTCCGAAGCGGAGGAGGAGATGCGGTAAAAACGGCCGCCCTCCTATTCAAACAATGCTAACACTGAGAAAATGAATCAACCTAGTGTAATTATTGGTTATTGGGTTGCACACTGATTCACGTGAAGATGGGGTGGAAGATTCCCGAGGAATTCAGCATTGTGACCTTATGTGAGTTAAAGATGCTGATTTGGAAGTTGCCGCTGTATTTCTGTTTGTCTTCTCAAATGGATCTAAACAAACAGTTAGTTATTAGCTCCAAACATGTAATGTTCAGGCCGCAAGTGGATTGGAGCTTATTTAACTTTAACGAGAGAACCTTCCTGGCGAGGATGCTCGACTCCCATCTCAGATACCCCTGTGGAGCATCTCCCCTCAGACCGACAACATGCAAACATGCCACATGGTGGTAGTTTTAGAATCGAAAAGTGATCTCTCTGCATACCGCAGCATGACCATGAATAAGAAGACAAGGACAAGTCACATTACACAAGCATTTAGAAAGTGCATATCTATTTGTGGTGGGGAGAAAGAAACAGATATCCAGCTATGGTGAGCTTCCTGTGAAGGTGTGGAGTGCTCGAAGGCCACACCCAGTCACCGCTGAGCTAGATGGTGATCAGTGTCTTTATCCATCACCTAGCATTTCGAGAGAGGCCCATGTGAGATCCCGTCCCAGGAGTTAAGGTTTACCCGCTTTAGGATTATGCAAAGTTTCCCAAAAGAATGCACTGCTGGGTCAGGCTACAATAATTATATTTTCGCAGTGATTCCTACTTTGGCAAAAAGGTTTAGCTAATAAGTATCCGGAGATACTTAGGGGAGTGCGTGGTCATCGACACTTTGATTCAAATAATTTTTGGCCGCAAGAGGAAAGTGTCTCGTGCCGGCATCCATCACAGGAAAATCCCTACAATGCTGAAGCAGAGGAGGAGATGTGGCAAAAAGGGCCACTCTCCTATTCAAACAAAGCTAAGAGTGAGAAAACGAATCAACCTAGTGTAATTATTGGTTATAGGGATGCACGCTGTTTTATGTGGAAGTGGGGTGGATGAGATCCGAAGAATTCAACACTGTCACCTTATTGATTTAGCAGTTGGCGCTTTATTTCTGTGGGCCTTCTCAAATGGATCTAAATTAATAGTTAGTTATTAGTTCCAAACACGTACTGTTTACGCTGCAAGTGGATTAGAGCTTATTTAACTTTAACGAGAAAGCCTTCCTGGTGAGGATGCTCGAGGCCCATTTCAGGTACCGCCATGGAGCATCCACCTCAAATCAACAGCATGCAAACATGTCATCGGGTGGCAGTTTCACAATCGAACAGCGATCCCCCCGCATACCGCAACACGACCCCAAATAACAAGACAAGGACAAGCCACATTACACAACCGTTTTAGAAGCACATACCTATTTACAGTGGGATGAATGAAACAGATAACCACCTATGGTGACCTTCCTGTGAAGGCTGCACCCAGTCACCATTGAGTTAGTTGGCGACCTGTGTCTTTAACCACTACCTAGCATTTCGAGAGAAGACTATATGAGATCCGCTCCCTGGAGCTAACGTGTATCTACTTTAGATTAAAGAATGCACTGCTATCATAATTATATTTTCGCAGTTATTCCTACTTTGGCAAAATGGATTAGCTTATAGGTATCCGAAGATACAGGGGCAAGTGCGTGGTCATCAACACTTTGGTTCTGACATCAAAGAAACCACAATAGTTTCTTGAAATCAGTCCTAACCAACGTGGCGGAGGGTGTCCTGACAATTAATAGGCCAGGTGGCCAGAGAAGCGTAGGAAGAGACAACTACTCAAAGTTAGGTGGACCTAAGGTAGAAGCCCAATTATGAAAACTTGACAGTGTGCATGATGTAACGGAGCTGCTGTACTCGGAAAAGAGGCTGTACACAAACAAGTATCCTTTAGAGTGGTCATACCTAGCGACTTTTAAACCCATCCTACCGAGCTATCATATTTAGGTTTAGTGGCCGCATGTCATGCTCGCTAGTGAAAACATGAACAGCGACCTTAGTGAAAAAGTGTTGCTGTAGGGGAGAAACTTGGTGTATAGGATAACCTAAGCCGAATTTGGTCCAAGTATTTTTGCAGAAATACTATATATCTAACTACGCAGAATGTATTAACTTGGATGGCAACTGCCATATTACATAACTATACAATACAGTCATACTAACGAGGTCATATCCGACCTTGCAGTGCTTGTTAGTCATCAGCGCCGTACAAATAAAATAAGTATATACAGTAAAATGATAATAAAGGTCACATCCGAGCTTGTGGTGCCTGTTAGTCATTAGTACCTTTAGAGTGAAAAATGATGCATAAATGACAATAACAGTAAAGGTCTCAAACGACCTTGCGGTACCTATTGTTCGTCGGTACCTACTGGAAAGCAGTCAAATACATATTTCGGAGCACCTATTAGTCATTGGTGCAAATGTTCTAAAATATCACATGTGTGTGGCGCGAGCTGACATAATTCGTTAGTCGCTGCTGGTTAGTTAGCTGCAGACGATCTAGCCGATGCGGCTCATACTCAGGAATGGTGAAGAGAACTCACTTCGGATGGCTAGTAGATAGTCACGCACTGCTTATAACGTTAATCATGTGGAGACCAGAAGTTCCATATTACTGCTGATTAAAAATACCTTTTCTATTACATAAAGGATAAAATGAAAGTTATATTGATACAGGATACATATCTTGCGGCACAAGATGATACACACTGCATGGCCCATGCAGTGCATAAAGCACTGTCCTTATCCGGACTGCGGTCTAAAATGTTAATTTTGCACACTAGACATGTGCAAAGTTTGAAGTACCACTTTTTCAGCATGGTATGGCAGATCTGGCGAGATATCATCGAACACCACACGTCCTACATACTGGTTTTTAGATTCTACTTTACGGCCAAAAGGCCGCACCGCAGAGAAGGTTTCTCTGAAGTTGTTGGAAGTTGGAAAACCTTTCTTTAATTAGTTTATTGCCCCTGCTGATATCAATCGGGAGCTTCCAAAAACGTAACTTGCGGTGCAGTGCGTGTTCTCCAGATACCCGGCTCAAAACCGAGCACTGTTTCATGTTAGCAGGGTAGACCACCGATGCTATACAGTAAGAAGTACTAAACGGTTTTTTGTCTCTAGCAGTCCCACGCCCAACTGTCTGTCAATTTGAATTTGGGACCTCCTTTTACACTAACTGGTGGCGTCACACCTGGACGTCTCAGCCAATCAGTGCACATGTCGTATACAAGGTACGGGTGCAGACCAAGTTATTAGCTGGCCTTCACAATACCAAGCACGTGCGCTAATGGTGAGGTTTATTTTAGATGGGAGCTCAAAATAGTGCCTAAATATTCTCTGATATCTCGGTCAATTCTGAACTGATTTTAAATATGTAAACAGTTTTCGATTCCTGGTTCAATTCTGGTATCAATTCTTACCAAGAAAAGCGAGGATGGTATGTATTTAAGAAATTACAGTTACAGGTCAGAAATATTTATAAGCTGCCATTCTCCACACGCTAACGCATGTATGAAAGCTATCTGTCATGGCCGTGCATGCGCAATGGGCCATCCCATGGACTAATATTCTGAGCCTCTCGTATAGAGCTATACGCACTAATCATTCTAACCGAGGGGCGAGTTTGGAACGTCCCAGATCCGACTGTTCTGTACCCAGATAAAAAGGGATGGCTCATATCTGGCTGGTTAATCCGCACCACACCACCCCCTCCTAGCTTGGGACCTGGGCCAAATGATAAAACATCGTGGATCGATTGCCACAGGGTGTACGCTAGGTGAGAATTATTGAATACTCAGTTAGGCGCATAGCATAGTTGATAGGATAGAGTGATGCTTGATGTGCGTATTCATAAGAGATAGAGGCACATATACGTGCAAAGAGTTGGGGAGGGAGGCATACTTTTCATTTTGATTTTTGACCTTGTTTTTATTTATCCAGGCCTTTTTGGTTTATTGTGTTCCATGTGGTGCATGCGAACTTTTAATTTCAACACATGATGTTGCTAAAACAATACCTAGCGAAGACGTTCTCTTGTGATGAGTAATTATTCCCCATCCGAGAACGCCCAGGCTCCAACGTACCATAATCAGTTAGGTACAGTTAAAATAAACAGTTGATGTTTTATATCATATGACACGCACGCACGCACACACGCACGCAGGCACGCACGCACGCAACGCACCCACGCACGCACACGCACGCACACACACACACACGCATATATATATATATATATATATATATATATATATATATATATATATATATATATATATATATATATATATATATATATATATATATATATATATATATATATATATATATATATATATATATATATATATATATATATATATAGTGCAGCCCTTTAGTGAGAGTCCGCTAAGCAAGAAGAAAATTAATAAGAAAAATAATATTATTAATAAAGAAAAACGTATCAGGCAGCCTCAGCCAAATGCTGGGACGCATGATTAAAATACGGTTTTGTTATTGTGGTATGCTATTTCCACACACCACATATGTTGTAATTCTAACATAATTATCCACACAAATAAATAATGAGGCATAGATATGTAAGATAAGATAAGATAAGATAAGATAAGAATCTTTATTTATCGAGGGTACATCTTCAGAGCAATGCCCTGATCTCCCAGAGGCCCTCGCCAAATAACTATATGAACTAATTAGAATTATATTTACAAAATTTACAAATCATGCACAAAATATATACAAAACTATACATAATTGTTGCAATGAAAACCTATTTTCAACCATTTCAATATCAAATATCAAATGGCGGAAAGACGACAATAATAAGTATGTATTTGTAATTCTATGCTAATGTAATAAACATGCTGTTGAGTATTTTGAAACTAATTTGACTGGGTGTCGTTTCTGCCTTAGGCAGATACAGCACTCAGACAAACTAGCTTCAAAATATCCAATAGTTTATTTAGTTTTCTATAAAATGATATCCAAAATCTGCGGAGATCGACCGATTCCAACACGAATGATGAGTAGGTGGAGCTTCGATAGAGATGGGCGGGGCATAGATAAACCCGGAGAAGTCCGTTAGTTTCGGGAGATTAATGAACACTGGGGCCCAGAAAGTTATTAGCCCTGGGCCCCGAGCAGGTTAAATTCGGCTCTTATGGTTAGATACTATTATATTTTGCAATCGATAAATTATTATTATTATTATTATTATTATTATTATTATTATTATTATTATTATTATTAATTATTATTATTATTATTATTATTATTATTATTATTATTATTAATGCAGGTACGTTGAAACAAAGCATAAAATCATTGAAAGGGTGTATGTATGTGCATGTTGTGCTTAAAAGATGATAGCGTTTCTGAATTTATAACACACGTAGAAAGGGAATTCCAATTTTGACTAGCTGTGTATGTGAAACTGTATTTTCCATAGTTGGTTCGTATTTTCGGAGGCTTCAAATGGCTATTAGTTTTAGATCGTAGATGTAATGTGTGTGCTGTCTCTATGGGTGTAAGCATGTCGCTGATGTACTTAGGTGTATGGTTGTTTAGTGCTTTGTATGTCATAATGTTTGATTTAATAGTTATACGTTGTGATAGTGGCGTCAATTTTAATTCATCATATAATTGCCGCGATGGTGTTCTATGTGGGACGTCTAAGATGATTCTCGCTGCACGTTTTTGAAGTTTTTCTAGTTTGCTCAACAATGTTGGCATACCTGCGTAATATACGAGAGAACAGTAATCAATGTGCGAAAGTATATATGATTTGTAAAATAAGGTTCGTTGCTCAACATTCATGTACCGTTTATTTTTCTTTAACATAAAAATTAGGGAAGATATTTTGCTACAAATTTTGTTGATGTGTTGTTGCCAGGAGAGATTGTTGTTAATATTTAAGCCTAAGAGTTTTGCATTTTCTACACTTTCTATTTCTCCATCGACGATAGATATTTTAATTTCCGGATTTATCTGTTTTAGTTTGAATTTAGTGCCTATCATTAGTAATTTGGTCTTGTCGGTATTTATAACCATTTTATTGTTTTGACACCAATCATGGACGGATGCCATATCAGCTGTTAATTTTTCAGTTATATTTGCTACATTATCGAAATGGCAATGCATGGTTGTATCGTCACAATACATATCGACATTACAGGTAAGATTCATATGGAGGTCATTCACGTAGATAATAAATAGCAAAGGTCCTAACACCGAGCCTTGCGGTACGCCTACCGTGACTGGTAACATGCCAGATGTTTTGTCCGAGATTGAAACATACTGCTGTCTGTTTTCTAAATACGATCTAAACCATTTTTGCGCAAATGCATGAAACTTATAATTGCCTAGTTTTCGTAGCAGTATGTCGTGGTTTACAAGGTCAAACGCTTTTCTGAAGTCTATCATAATAGCTCCAACGAATTCTCCATTATCGACTGCAAATCGCCACGTGTCTATTAATTTTAGCAACGCGGTTTCGCAGGAGTGTTTGGGTCTAAAGCCGGACTGAGATTCGCATAATAGATCATATGTAGTCAAAAATTTATATAGATAATTGTGTACATGTCTTTCCAGAATTTTCGATAAAATTGGCAGAATAGAAATGGGCCTATAATTACTAATTTCGCTTTTATTATCGGACTTGTGTAAGGGTTTAACTTTTGCGCATTTCCACATGGTAGGAAATACTCCTGTATCAATACTCTTATTAATAATGGCGGTGATTGATGGTGCGATAACTGGAGCGGCCAGCTTTAGGAAATGCGCGTTCAAAGTATCATACCCTGCGGATTTATTAGTTTTTAAACGGGAAATTTCACGGTAAACATAATCTACTGTTATTCCAGGTATTTTAAACTGGACATCGTTTGGAACTCTACTGTTAACATGCATTACAAGATCCTGTGAAATCGCGTGGTTTTTATTTTGTATGGCATTCGCAAGGTCGGATGCAACAGTAGCAAAGTATTTATTGAACATCTCACAATGTTGTCCGGTATCTCTAACCTCGTTTCCCTGGTTATCTAATAATATTAATGGCATTTTGTTTGTTTTGGGGCTGATGCTTTTTAAGATCTTCCATATATTTGAAGGATTATGCTTATTTTCTGTCAGCTGTATACCGAAATAGTGCCGCTTCGCGTTTTCTATCAATGACATTACCTTATTCTTCAATTCCCGGTATTTGACAATATTTTTAAACTTTTTGTGATAATCTCGGTCTTTCATCGTTTTCAAGATGTCTTGGTTCATCCATCCAGGTTGGGAGTACTTTTTAACTCGTCGCTCGACAATCGGGGCGTGGTTATTTAAAATATTAAGGAATGTTTCATGCCAAACGCTTAGTGCTTCGTTTGGATCGTTGACGAAATTAATTATATCCCAATTATATTCTAATAAATTTTGAATAAACTTGTTGCTGTTAAATTTTTTCTTACATCTGTATTTTATTGAATGATGACTATTAGTTTTATTAGTGACACTATGCCGCACTGCAAATACGGGAAAATGGTCGCTTAGCGCAAGCTCGCCTACACTCGCAGAAGTAAGCTTGCTTTTTTCAGTGCAATATACATGATCGATTATTTTAGCAGTCGTTTCTGTTATTCTGGTCGGTTTATCTATTAACTGCACTAAGTGAAATGCATCCATTAATGATTGCCATTTTGCTATTATGGGAACATTAAAATCTATATTAAAATCGCCTATCAGTACAATATCAGTATTATATAAATATGCGGCCTCGAGTAAAGATTCGAATTCGTCAATCCAGCTAGACGGTGAATCCGGCGGTCTATAAACACAGCCTAATAAAAATGGTTTTGTTTTGTACGGCTTAACTTCAATCCATAGTGCCTCCAAAGTCTCAGATTCTAGCTCCGCCCTCCTAAAATATGATTGGCTCTCCTCAACGTAAACTACAATGCCGCCTCCCGAGCGATTTGACCTATCTTTTCTCTCGATATTATAGCTATTAATTTCGATTAGGTTATTAGTCGAGATACTGCTAAGAAAAGTTTCTGTTGTACCAAGAATTTCAATTTGTTTTATGCTTGTTTCCATCATTATTTTCAATTGGCTTATTTTGGGCAACAAGTGCTGTACGTTTAAGTGGCCTATGCGTATGCCTTTCGCATTTGAATTGAACAATGGGGAGTCATATTGTTTTGTTAATTTGATAAAAGCATTGTTACATTTCCATTGATCAAGAGGTGACCTAACACTTGCATGTGTTTGTTGGTCGGTTATCTTTCCAACGACACAGTATGAAATAATATTGATGAAATTTAGAAAACTTACTTTGGACATGTTCATGTAGTAGAAAATATTTACGAATTTTAGATAATTATTATCCGTAATCCTCATATTACAATTCTCTCCACTCATGGTATTATTTGCAAAGGAGAGATTATTATTATTATTATTATTATTATTATTATTATTATCATAACATAGATTAGCACTAGTAGCGGTATGTGGAAATGTGGTAATATGAGCACTATAATGAACGCGTGGAGATGCGACAACTGGGTTGGCGGGTATACAAGCATTATCAGGGGTGCATGGGTTGGCGGGTATACACGCATTTTCAGGGGTGCATGGGTTTGCGGGTATACAAACACTACCCGGGGCGCATGAGTTGGCCGGTATACAAGCGCTACCAGGGGCGCATGTGTTGGTGGGTATACAAGCGCTATCAGGGGCGCATGGGTTGGCGGTAAGATAAGCATTATCAGGGGCGCATAGGTTGGCGGTAAGACAAGCACTACCAGGGGTGCACAGGCTGTCTGTAATACAAACACTAAACGGGGCGCATGTCTTGGCGGGTATAAAAGCGGTACCAGGGGCGCATGGGCTGGCGGGTATACAAGCGCTATCAGGAGCGCATGGAACATCATTTGGAATGGCAATAGGTATATGACTTGTATCATCATCAAGACAGCACTTTGTAGTAGGTGTCATAGAATTAACATTAGCGATAACAGTTACTGTATTAGTGACAGTACAAGTAGCACTAGCAGTTCCTAATACAACAGAAGGAGACTTTGAACTGATAGGTGGATGGTCATAATTTGATGATATACGGCTATTATTCTCATCATCGAAATATCTTAATAAATCATATCTGTTACTGGTTACAACATTATACATATATTCCGTGGAATAAATACACGTACAATTATTAATATTATTATTATTATTATTATTATTATTATTATTATTATTTTTGTTAATTTTACACAGTTTGTTTACAATAGGCGCTCCTTCTTGGCCGGCCAATTAATGTCCAAGGCACCGATTTGATTTATGACCGTAGCCGTAACAGGAATAGCATTGAACCAGTTGACCATGACGACACATGGATGATTTGTGATTGGGCTCACCACAAAACCTACACACCGCGTTTCGAAGAATTGTCACGTAATCATTTATGCAACGTACCAGTAGAGAAGATCCGGTTTTGTTTATATGCACTTTATCTGCATAAAACAGGGAATTGTTTATCATACCCGCTCGTGAATAAAATAAGTCCGCCGACTCAATAAGAGTGAAGTCCAAGAACTGCTCCCGCACCTCTAAATGGCGATTGTATCTAGTGATGAAGTCATTACGCTTTCGATCGTCACCCCGTGGACACAGCTGACAGATGTACAACTGACATTGCGGTGCCAGCGTGTGTAGGTCACTTAGTAATTTGTCAAAGTCATGCAACACCTCACCGATCGGACTATTCGAATTGTTCGTACCTGCCATGATGATGATATTTCTATAATTCTGTAGGTCTATGGAGTATAGAACCTCTAGAATGTCCATAATCTTAGCTCCTCTGCAACACATAACCTGTACAGAGGGATCTAAACCGCTTTCATTTACGCCCTTGACGATTGATGACCCTATTAACAGTGTTTGTTTAGCGGGATTTGAAGCATAGCCATCAAACTGTTTGGTCGCCGATTTCGTGACATTTGTTATAATTGTGTCGTGGTGTGCAGTGCATGACACGATACATGTAGTATCATAGCTGCGCAGAATGAGCGGGGTCGTTGTTGGGACTGAGTTTCGATTTTATAAAATGGTATAATACTAAGAAACATATATATATAGTTAAAGATAATAATAATAATAGCACGACCAATGTAATAATGCTTATCAGACAATTCCTACTTTACATATATAAGCTAATTTCTAGATGAGTGGTCCGAAAAGGTTCCAACACGACTGGGTTGCACTGTCTACTAACCCAGTGTGCAGTGCATGTGTACGCATTGCCGAGATGTCCGAAATGTTTATATCACTCTCTGATGATGATGATGCGGACAATGTCTGAAGTGCGGTGACGGCGGTGATGCTGGTCGTTCGTGATGTGGAGGTACTGAAACTGGTGGTGACGATCTTGGAGCTTACGGTGGTGGATGCGGTGCTGGCGATTGTGGTGGCGATAGCTGTCGTGGTTTTTGTCAGACCACTGAACACGTTTTGCTCTAACTTGAAGAGGAGGTGGTGGTTCCTCATCAGAACTTTCTGAGAGTGCACGATCTTCAGCCAGTGACATTAGACCATTCAGTAATGGTTTCACCGCAAGTTGACCGAACTTAAACTGCTTGACTATTTAATAACTCAAATAATAATAGACAGATCGCTTACCCCATCCCTATTGTTACTGCATCACTGGTTTCCAATCAACATAAAAATCATTATTCCTGTGTAGGCTCACCTTTTAATTAACATGAGTCGGTTTTTTAGTTAGATGATTATAGACTTGCCTATTTCAATGTTAGGCTGGAATGCCCGAGGGTGTTCCCGAATAGATACCCTACGTGTGCGTGCTTCTTATTCGCGCCTGCCAATATGCATGGTATTCAATTCCACTCCTGATGATTTGATGAGCGGAATTTGTGAATATTGAAATTCTCCTTGTATTTATCTGTTTAAATTTGTATGCTGCTCTTCCAGCTCGTGCACTCATGATTTGTAAACACAGTAGAACCGGTCTAGTACTTAATCAAAAGAATACCAGTTAGCTGAATGTATATTTTGTTTTGTTTAATTTAGGCAAATTCGTGTCTTACAAGCGACAAGTTACTGACCATGTCAAGCAAGATTGCGTTTACTGGGTAGGCAGACTGCCAAGCACCCCTCTTCCATAGGTAGGACTAGTCTCACCGCACCTAGACATAAAATCATTTGGTACAATACAGTACATAAAATGTGTGCCACAGATACAAAAGTACACAACCTTTGTTTGGAGATTTGTGAGGCAATCATCCTTAGTATCCGTTTCTTTTGTCAAGTTGATAGGTGTGTTAAGTACTCATGGTTGATTGTTTCACGGATGCATCTTGGACTGTGATGCGGTGTAAATATGTATTGCAGCAGGGATTTGATGCTGCAGTGCATTCGATGATAACTTTGACAGACATTGAAATGGGTTCACTCTGTAATGGCCGAGTCTTTATGACGGATTAAAGGCTGTCGTACTTAAATCAGTCCATTATAGATTTTCGCTTTCGGTAGCAAATTCCTACTCACATAATGACGATAGACCGCGGTCAATCCAGCTCTCTCAATAAAGTTGTCTGAAATTACATGTATCTGAGGTAGTTTATTATTATGCGTATTGCTGATGTCGCTTCCAATGTAAGGGATGGTCCTGACGGCGCGAAGTGATAACATTCATGACGTTAATATTTCACTGCATATAAGAGCTACCGCATCCTTGTAGTAAAAGTCCGCGTATGATGGTACATGTTGTTCTGGTCCATGTATGGTGTGGTAACTGATGTAGGGGAATCGTGTGACGTATGTTGGTTATGTCGTGTGGAGGGCTATAGCCAGTATTCCACGCTGACTATGCCAAGTCTGATGATAAAATATGTACATGTGTGGTGAACCGGCAGGTTCACAACATTTATTGCAGTGCGGATTGTGTTTCTATCCTTTTCTTTTGTACCAGATAGATGTTAGTTCTTATATGGTTGCTGGGTGGCATAGCATAGAAGGATGCTGACTATGTTGTCGATGTCATGGGGGTGTATTCTGTTTCTGTTATAGTATTTATATCCGATGTCTTGTTGGTGTTCGCGCATTTTGGATTGTATAGTAACACGCCATAGGGCAAGGGGTGTCTGGTGAATCTGACATTGCGTATTTAGTGTTTGATCTGATTGCTTATGGTTGGGGGGGGGGAGTGTGTGTGAGCTTGGTGAAGCATATGGATGGGGTGCGTCTTGGATGGGGAGAACTATCTCCCATTATACAACGGTTGGTACTTGGTCAAATTTCTTTAGTAGTTGGAATAGATGAGCCGAGAGTCTACTGATCAGGCTACCTCCACAACTGTCATCAGCCACCATACTGACCAATGCATGGGAAGCCACGCTTCCTGAAACAGCAGACTCTCTCATATCTGAAGCATGATAGTCTTCAGAGGGCAAGTGGAGTGTGAGGAGCATGGGACGTGTGATGTTCGAGCCGGTGTGGGAAAGGGGGACGCGGTTTAGTGGTGTGGTGCAGCATATAGATGGGGCGCTGCTTGGGGGTGGGGTGCGTGGTGTTACTTCGATGTTATGGCTTCGACTGGAGGTACACTGAGTTGTGCAGCTTCCTTGTTGACTAGAACAGGCGAGGATTTCATCAAACCTACTTACTTTCATGCGAATTATGATATGTTCCACCCCACAAGACGCACTCTGGCTTGGGAAAGCTTCAGACTCTGCTTGTGGCAACGCTATGGTGGGGGTAGCAGCATGAAGTGGATGGACGTGGGAAGAGGAAGAGGGGATAATTTGTCCACTCTTCCCCATGGACAGCACAAACGAAAAGTTCTTCAAATACGGTTTACCAGACCTAGTAGACCCGCTCCGATGAGGGAGAGGATGAGTACGCGACTCGGCTTCATCCTCAGCGTTAGTCATATGTTCGCCCAACTCCAGGCTTGGTAGGTGAGGGCTCGGATTGTCACCGTGTGGCACTGGACTAATGTCGGGAATACTTGTCTCTGAAGAGACATCGGTCTGGGTAACAGTGCTGTGTGTGTCGTCCAGCCCAAGCTCAGGCACTGGGTCCCCGCCAACACAATGTCTAAGCCGATCGAAATGGATGACTGAGGTCAGGCCATCCGAGGCGCAGATTTGGTAGGTCACGTCAGACTTCTTACCTACTACCACACAGGTGTCTTTACACTGGTAACTCAGTTTACTTGACACATTTGCAGAATGTCATGTATCGTGAATCCAAACAATTTTTCCCATCTCATATGGGTCTCCATCTACACGCTGGTCATGCCGGGTTTTATGGCGCTGGTGTACAGTGGATAACGTTTCTCTAACTAGCTTATGCACCTGTTCTATCTGCTGGCGCATGCGTCATACATATAGAGAGAGAGCAAGTTCTTTTCCCAAGGAATTCGGGGGATAGCCACACCCAAGGGTAAGGCTAACTCATGGCCTAACATTAACTGAGCAGGAGTATAACACGTGCTGGTATATATTGAAGTGCGGTATGCCATGAGCACGTATTGGAGCTGGAGATCCCAATAACAACAACCAAGGTGTGTTTCTGTAGTCAACATGACCGTGAAATGTCTATTGAACCCAAAACGTCAGAACACATTGCTTGCTAGGACCTCCGCTAGAGTGGCTGCCTCTTGCCCTGGCAAAGCAAATGCTTCTCGCCACTTCGTAAAATAGTCTTGTAATACGAGGATGTATTTGTTTCTTTCATCTCTCATATTGAATGGTCCGTGCACAGCAATAACCACTCGCTCCCACCGTGCACCAACTATTTTAATGTGTAATGGTGCAGTGTGGCGTTGGCCAAAAGCACGGTGCTGGCAGGGCACGCATTTGGCCACGCATGCCATCGATTATTTCCGATGTCTATGGAGTGCCATACCAGATGTGTTTCTCCCAGGTCCATATCACCTGACGAAAATCTATTCTGGTACTTATATAAGAGATGCTGTATGCCACGTTTGTAAGAGTTCGTTAATCCAACGGAGGCATGCACATATAAATCGTGTAGATGTTCCTGTTAGCTGTCATCAGAAGGTCTTGTGTGTGCGGGGGTGGTGGGATGTATTTCCACAGAAATCATATCCACCAAATGGCCACAGCCTATGCCTGGGACAAGATGAAATTTAACGAGGAAGCCTTCCTGGCGAGGATGCTCGACGCCCATCTCGGTTACTGCCATGGAGCATCTCCTCACAAACAGACAGTGTGCAAACATGTCATCTGGTGGTAGGTTCAAAATCGAAAAGTGATCACTCCGCATACCGCAGCATGACCACGAATAAGAAGACACGGACAAGTCACATAGCACAAGCATTTAGAAGGCACATATCTATTTCCGGTTGGGAGAAAGAAATGCATATTCAACTATTGTGACCTTCCTGTGAAGGCATGGAAGGATCGAAGGCCACACCCAGTCACCATTGAGTTAGATGGTGACCTGTGTCATTATCCGCCACCTAGCGTTTCAAGAGTGGACCATGTGAGATCCACTCATTGGAGGTAACGTGCATCTACTTTAGGATTATGGAACGTTGCCGAAAAGAATGCACTGCTGGGTCAGGCTAC
The DNA here is from genome assembly GCA_034401795.1 of Chaetoderma sp. LZ-2023a. Lineage (NCBI taxonomy): Eukaryota > Metazoa > Mollusca > Caudofoveata > Chaetodermatida > Chaetodermatidae > Chaetoderma > Chaetoderma sp. LZ-2023a. The sequence goes on along the minus strand of CM067363.1, from coordinate 26,958,312 downwards.
ACTAATTATATTTTCGCAGTGATTCCTACTTTGGCGAAAAGGCTTAGACAATATGTATCCGGAGATACTGTGGGGAGTGCATGGTCATCGACACTTTGATTCTGACTGCCAAGAAACCCCAATAGTTTCTTATATCTTATACCTAACCAGCGTTGCGGAGGGAATCCAGACAATTAATAGGCCAGGTGATCGGAGGCGCGTAAGAAGAGACACCTACTCATATTTGAATTAGGATGCCTTATGGTAACTGGTCAATTATGAAAACTGCCAGTGCAGATAATGTAATGGAGCCACCGCACTCGGAAAAGAGGCTTTACACAAACAAGTCTGCTTTGGTGAGCAGTCGTCCATAGCTACTTTTGACCTATCCTATTGAGCTATCATTGTTAGGTTTAGTGGACGGATGCCATGTTTCCTAGTGAAAACAGGAACAGCGACCTTGGTGAAAGATTGTTGCTGTAGGGTTGAAACAAGGCAGTGCGTTTGTTGTTGCTGTATAGTGTAACCTAAGCAAAGTGCCATCCAATTATGTTGGTAGATATACCACATAACTAACTAAGCAAAAAGTAATAACTTGGATGGCAACTGCCATATTACAAAACTATACAGTACCGTTAAAATAGAGAGGTCACATGCGAGCTTGCGGTGACTGTTAGTCATCAGCACTGTATACGTGAAAATGATATGTAAATAAATATAACAGTAGAGGTCCCAAACAACCTTGCAGTCCCTATTAGACATCGGTACCTAATTATAAACAGTTGAATACATATTGCGGAACACCTATTAGTTATCGGTGCAAATGTTCTTAAACGTCACTGGTGTTGAAGTGTCACATAAGTGTGGTGCACGCTGGCACGATTCCATAGTCGCTGCTTAGTGGTTAGCCAGACGATCTAGCTGATGTGGCTCATACTCAGGAATGGTTAAGAAGAGTCATGTGTCGATTATAAAGTTCAATTACGCATTGGTGGGAATTTCCGTTCTGGTGCGGATTGAAGATGCCATTCTATGGAGTGTAATAATAATACAGGATACATATCTTGCGGCACAAGATGATATACACTGCATAGCTCGTGCTAAAGCAATGTCCTCATCTGTACTGTGGTCTAAAACGTTAATTTTGAGCACTAGACATGGGCACAGTTTGTTCTAGCTCTATTTCGTCGTGGTACGGCAGATCTGACGAGATATCATCGAACACCACACGCCCTACATACTGTTTTATGACGGTAACTTATGGCCAAAGGGTCACACCACAGAGAATGTCTCTCTGAAGTTGCTGGAAGCGGGGAAACTTTCTTTGAATTACATTTTTGCCCCCAGTTATATCGTACGGGAGCGTCCAGAAACTTAACGTGTGGTGCGGTGCATGTTCTCCAGAGACTCGAACTCAAAACCGAATGGCACTGTTTCGGGTTAGCAAGGCCAGCCCACCGATGCTTTACAGTAAGCAGTATTACACATCTTTTCCTTGGCAGACCCACGCCCCAACTGTATGTCGATTGGAATTTGGTAGCTCCGTTTATACTAAGAACACCTAGACCAATCAGTGTGCGCGTTGCAAACAAGGTACTGGTACTGACCACGTGATTAGCTGGCCTTCACCCGACCAAGCATGTGCGCTAATGGCGAGGTTTATTTTAGTTAGAAGTTCAAAATAGTACCTGACCATTCCCTAATATCTCAGCCAGCTCTGAACCGATTGTATATCTGTAAACAGTTTTGGATTCCTCGTTCAATTCTTACTCTTTCAGAAAATCGATGATGGCCTGTATTTAAAGAATTACAGCTACAGTCAAAGAATGTGTGTAAGTTGTCATTCTCCACACACTAACGTGCGTCTGTAGGCTATCTCCTATGGACGCGCATGCACAATGGGCCATCTCACGGACTCACGAGCATGTCTTATCTGTTTATGCGCGCTTATCTATGCTACTCAGCGGGGAGCAACATTAGAGCATCCCAGATCCGGCCGTTCCGTAGATAAACTGGGATTGTTCATACCCGACTGGGCGATCCACGCTACATTAGCTCTCACTGGCCAGCGTTATGTATGGAGATGACTGCATGCCAACATAATCTGACTACACTGTAGATCATCAACATAGAATTTCATTTGGTCAGTATTCGTGGCTGCATAAATATTTTAGCCGCTGATGTCTCCACACGTTTTAAGACTTTACCTAGGGCTTCGTTTGGTTTACCATGTCAATCGTGAGCTCAAGCATGTCCATCCGCTCAAATTATTGTTTTCCTTAACGATGCCTGGATTGCATTTCGGGTAGTTAGGTTCAAGAGATCATAGTTGACATGGCATATTTGTTTTGAGGGTCGCTTGTAGATGAGGCACATTAGATTAATATGTACTCGAGCAATTACTGGTGTGTGGTCAGAATGTACCAGCGTAATGCCGCAAATCTCGGAACAATGTCTTTGTATTCACCTTGCACGGTATGTCGTCAATCTGATTAAAGATTACTTGACAACTATGCGTCCTGCCAATGGCCATGTGATGGGTGCATATATGCTGTGTGTGACCATGAGTGCAAATTAAGGCCGCTAATGCATCTCCATTACTGTCGCGTTTTCTCATTCCATATTACCAATACACGAACCAAGTGCTGCTTGTCTCTCTGTTTTGCTTAGTTTTCTGAGTTTGAATCCGAAATCACCACATAGGAAGTGTTTCCAGCTTGCTGGCATGTTGATAGTTGTGCTCAATTAATCAAAGAGGAATCGAGTTTTGAAGGATCAATATGTGATTTCTCCGCAGTTGGGCCATATGCAGTAACAATGCAATATTTTGTGGTGTTGTTGTTTTTCATCGATATGGCTATGTCAATAATTACAATGCGTGCAATACTGTATGTAAAACTGAGGACATGGTCCGTCAGTATTGGTCCAATTACAGACCCTATGCTTCGGTGATTGGCTTATTTTTGTTCTAACTATAATTACTTTATGACCTGACTGCAAGACGTGTTCTGGGTAAGTGGAGTATTTTATTTCTTGGATGAATGCAATATCAATTTTGTTATAATCGCAGTCCCTTCCAGGGTGACTCTTTTCGATGAACTGGCTAGCCCGCAAACGTTCTACATTCCGACAGCAACGTCAAATGGGAGTGGCGGTGGTATAGGGGAGGTCGAACACAGCGGCTGTTTGATTGAGGAAAAATGGACACGATCTATTGCCTGCATGTAGTTGTCAGTTCTCAACTATTGATGACGTTAGCTTCCCCGAAGGTACTGGCGAAGGAGTTCACGTATAGGGGTGATTTTCTCCTCCATCATCCATGGATCCATCGGATATTAATACATCCTGGTACATACGCCTTCCTGCTTTACTAATATCAATATTATCTTACAGCTTGTATTGTTTTATCATAACTTCCACATTGAATGGTCTAATGCTGACTACACAACATAGGTGCTGCGATTACTGTTATCTAGGTCTCCCAATCAATGGTCGTTTATATATCTAGCAAACATATAATGAATTGCTAATGTGTCATTCCATTGCCAACAACTTTGTCAGGAGGAAAGCCATTATTATATATAGAATCCATATGAACATGATTGTATTCTTTTGTAACATTTCTTTAAACTTATCATCAACAATTATTAACTCTGTGTTACATTATGAAAGTGGTATGGTAGCCACTAGGAATTCTTTACATTATCTTCCAGTTTATGCGATGAATGAAGCATTTTGCGGTATGACGTTATGGAATGTTCTGAATTTCAGCACTACCATATTCTGTTCGCTCTACCACATTGCGAACATCATCAATATTAACATTTTAAACCCAGAATACGAATAAAACAGCAACATAATTTACACCATGATAATCAATCTGTTTGGTATTTTGTAAATAATTTGACTTTCGAATTAATTTCAAAATACTCAACAGCGTAAAAGGGTGCATATTCACCCCAGAATGCTTAAAAATAAAATGGTTAAAACGGTCCACTTTTAGGTGCTTAGATTGTGTGGATAGATGTAACGAAACGAAATAAATCTTAGCATATGATGTCAGTATGTATAATTTAATATACATCTTTTAAGTTGTGAAATTAAACTAGAGACACGTGCCCCTATTTCAACATCACAATTAAAAATGATATTAATTTATGCGGAATGAAATCATCATTTGCTAAGATTCATTTCGTTCATTACAATGATGTATACAATTTAAGCTTCTAAATGTATACAATTTAAATTATTTTATTTTAGAGCATTCTGGTTTAAATATGTACCTTTAAATGTATTATTACTATTAATTTGGGATGCTGAGGCTGCGAAGCAACAGTAATATCAAATCTAAATGAATCTTCGGTTTTCGGGTGTTAACTATATTGATATTAACTTATTCACTTTGTGCATTCGTGAACAACTTGTGGTGGCATATGTTGAGGAAACAAGCGTAATAATAGCTTGTTTTATTGTATCCCATCTAGTTTAATTAATAATCTCTTGTTAATTGTGCAAATGTTGATTTATTTAACTTGATTGGTGTCTTTTATAAGGTAATGTGATGAGTATCTAAAGCAGATAAATGTGAATGTCATAGCAGCTAATAGGCCTATTAGTTAATCTGAGTAACACTGTTAGGATGTATATTCTAATAGGGTCATAGTTACCGACGTATATACATGGAATTGTGACACAATTATTGTTTTTGGACAGATAATATAAATTCGTATGATAGATTAACATGCACACAATAAAGACAATTCGGGCCAATGCACTCAACATGTTCAAGTGAAAAAGACCGAATTGTTTTCAATTTCCCTTGGTAGTAGAACATTATAGATACTGGCATGTCTCGTTGTCATCGTCGTCATCGTCGTCATCGTCGTCATCGTTGTCGTCTTCGTGGTCGTGGTCCTCATCAGTGGATTCATCGCAGTCATAATCGTCTTCATAATCATCTTCTTCCATGTCATTTAAATCCTTATCATCGTCGTTGTCGGCGGCATCGACATCGTCGTTATCATTCTCAGTGCCATCATCTTCGTCCTTATCATAATAGAAAGAAATAGCTAAGTTAGTTTCTCACCATCATCGTTGTCATCGCTGTAACATTTGGTTGTTGTTGTTGTTGTTGTTGTTGTTGTTGTTGTTGTTCTTCTTCTTCTTCTTCTTCTTCTTTTCTTTTTCTTTTTCTTCTTCTTATTCTTCACCTGTGTATTCTTCTTCAGAATAATACAGGCAACCTGTTTTCAAAATGCACTGCCGCACCAGTTGTTAACAGCCTACACATGTTTTCAGTATTTTGGCGCTAGCAGTATCAACATGTGCGAAATGCAGCAAAATACCTGAACAAGAATTCTTTCCAACACCGTTATATGATCTTAAAGTAGGTATGCCAATAGAACTGTAATGGTCATGTATACAATACTCGTGAAATACAATCAAAATCACCAGCAGTGCATGTATACAAAGAAGTCAGCGATAAATCCAAATTTAATAATGCGTAAAGGAGGAATTCTGATTTCACATTTCTCAATTCGTGCAACTTTAAACCGCCTGTGTATGCATCTATAGAGTTACGGTTAAGGTTGTCATGCATAGGTCGCAATGACAAGCACATACTAGACACCTTTTATTAAACACACTGGTATGCATCAAATTTACCTTACCAGAGTATCTATCGATGAGTTGACGTCATATGACATCATACTCAGATACGCGGCGTGTAGAATGACATCATAATCATTACGTCATAAATGATTATATTAGCCCGCCTTTAACTCTTAATAGTCCGACTATTTAAGAAACATGCGGTTGAATATTTTGAAACTAATTTGACTGGGCGCTGTTGTTGCCATAGGCAGCGACAGCACCCAGTCAAATTAGTTTCAAAATATTCAGCAGCTTAACTGCACAGTATTCTGGAAAATAATAGTCAGGATGTTCAGAGATCGATCGATCCCAACACGAGCAAGGTGAGGGTGGAGCTTAGATAGAGATGGCCGTGTCATAACTAACAATAGAAGAATCCATTGCTTTTTTAAAAATGTGTTTCCAAAACCAACAGTGTTTCTCAATTTTCATTGAATGTTTATTTGAGGGAACATACATGTTATTTGCTTGATTGAACCAATAAATTAGCGTGACTACACCCATATTTTCTGATAGAATGTTGCATGTTCGTGGCGGAAGATTGATGAATTCAAAGAAATTAATTGTTTCAGTGTCTTTATTGTCAGGAAATATGGCATTCAAGTGTATCATCAAGATGGCCGAGTTAATGTTGAATGCAATAACTTTGGAACGGTTAGATGTGTATTTAGACGGATCGCATTACGAATTTGAAACTTGAAGTCCACGAATCTCAATTTCAAGGCAACTATACAGAGAAGCTTATGAATAGTGCGATGTTTTGAAGCTAATTTGACAGGAACATCAAATGCTCCCATATGTGCCTCTTGGTTGGCGGCTCATTTACCAGACATCACCTCATAAATCTGCCAGGCATCATGGTGATTCGATTGGAACATCGTTTGACGAAGTCGCAACAGCAAACATATAAGATCCTTGAAACATTCATAGAGAGCAAAGGACACAAGCAAAGGAATTGATAACAAGTAATCCGTCCAGCCAATGTAATACACTGTCTTTTCAAGTGATCGAGCCATAAGACGGTCCATCATACCTTGCCGCCATGCATTCCTGCACTCAATGGCCCTCTGCTCATCCTATCCATCTAAAGCGTAACCCTGCAGTAATTTCCACTTGGTTCCCAAACAACAATCACACTTTTTATGTTTCATTTAATAGTAGTTTGCCTACAACTATCAAATCGCCTACGCAGATATCATAATCAGATACGCGGCGTGTAGAATGACAGCATAATCATTACGTCATACATGATTATATTAGCCCCGCCTTTAACTCTTAATAGTCTGACTATTTAAGAAACATGCGGTTGAATATATCAAATCGCCTACGCAGATTTCAGGTACGGTGCTTTATATAAGTATTTTCTCTTTTACTATTCTTCAGTTACTCGATCTTTCTCAACAACTGTTTTAAAGAACAGTTTAAGAAGGTCTCCGTATAGGAATGTTCCTATGAATATAAACCTGCTGTCATTTGCTCTGTGGTCCTACAATTTCCAGGTTACCAATTTTAAGATAACATACTAGTAATATGTTGAATATTATGAAACTAATCTGGCAAAGAGACACTGTCTTTAGCAACTACTCAAAGTCCATTGTGTTTAAAGTGTAAAGTATTTGATGTTTTGTTAGTGAGTAGTTGGCATCATACTCAAATGCATCGCATGTAAACTAACGTCACAATCATAATGTCATCTAGCATTGTCACAATATTTTAAAAGTGTGTCCAGAATTGTACGAAATCTATCCTTATTGAATTTACAATTTAGTAAACATTCTGTTGAATATTATGAACCTAATTTTACTGAGAGCTCTTGCTGCCATAGACAGCAACAGCTCCCAGTTAAATATGTTACAAAATATTCAAAAACAAACGGAGTACAATTGAAATTTTAATTTTGGGAATTTGGGTTTCAAAGTTTCAGATTGATACAAACACGTGTATAAAAAGAGGGCGGAGCTTATCTTGAAATGGGCGGAGCATTGGTAGAAATGGATCCTTGTATTAGAACGTCCTTGGCTAGATACGATCATCACATCTAGACTCAAATTACATCTGTTTATTCACATCAGTCTATTGCTGAGGTCGTAGCGTGTCGATGTTTAAAAATCACCCTCCTCACCAATCGTCGCAATCCATTGAGCAACCTGTAATAATAAACGGAATGAAATTTCGGACGACCCAACCTGCCACTGCAACCCACCCCACCTCCCAGTTGTGCTATCAATGATATCTTAGACCGAGAACATTGGGAAGCTGGTAAACTCGGATCACCTAAGCTTGAGATCATTTCAATGGAGAAATCCAGTTTCTCAGTCAATCATATGACGTCAGTATCAACTACGTGATGTGTAGACGGATCTAACAATCAATTAAGCAATGAATGGCTCACGTAATAGTCTGTCAAGGTGTACGAATCGTATGTATTTGCTATTTAATAAACATGCATGTGCAGCAACAGCATGCAGTCAAACTAGTTTCAAAACATACAACTGCTTACCTGTATAGTTTTATGGAAATTGATAGTCAGATAGTTCAGGGATGCATCGATCCATCCACACGCAACGCATGTGCGGGGCTTATCGAGAAATGGACGGAGCATAGCTATAATTGGATTCCTCCATTAAAACAACTTGAATGAACGATTGCTCTATGTCAGTCAACAGGTTGGACCTGGGTACCTGGGTATTTGTGTGGATTAGGGTTCTAAGTGAATTGGACATGGAATCAAGGACTCTATATACGCCAATCAAATTAGCGTCTTCCTTCTTGGACACGCACTCCTTTCTTACTACATGTAAGTTCGCCATTTGGGATGGGAATTACTTTATTTCTATTGATCATGCTACTGGGCACTCTCTCATGCTGGGTATCCATTGGGTTTTGGGACTTCTCGCAATGAAGGGAAGACATACATAAACATATGAAGAATATATTTACCAACGAGTGAAGCTTAGCTTCAATAGCGATGGTACTGGCAGAGCCCGAGGAATCTTCGAGTATTTGTTACGGAAGTTGCCGTCTGCCAGTCTGCGACTGCTTATGTGTTTTAGGGTTGCGTGGTCACTCTATCTGCGAACATTACATGTCCCAATAACTCGACACTTTGTCTGAAGAAATGACACTTCTTGGGTTTGAGTTTGAGGTTAGTGGTGTGGAACCACATCAAAACTGTGTCCAAGTTGGACGTAGTCTGCTTAAACGAAGAGCCACAAACGATAACGTCGTCGATGTAACAGAGGCAGATCTCCCATCGCAGGGTAGTTAATGCCTGCGCAATGAGATGCTCGAATGTTCCGGGAGCGTTGCACAAACTGTAAGCCATCTTGCGGAATTGGAAAAGACCATCTCTGCAGACGATGCAGTCTTCTCTCCATCAGCCTGATCAATGGCTACCTGCCAGTATCCGCTTGCCACGTCAAGTGTACAGAACAATTTGACTCCGGATAAGGAATCTAATGCCGGAACTATCCAGGGTAACGGATACGCTTCCTTTTCAGTTAGATTATTAGGGTGGCAGTACTCAATGCAAAACCACAAGGATCCGTCTTTCTTGCCTGCAAGTACTATGGAACTGGTCCATTGGGGATGCTGAAGGCTGTATTATGCCTGTCCACTACATGTCGTTCACATGTTGGTGTGCTTCTGCCTCTTTATGTATGGGAAGACGATGTAACGGTTGTCAAACAGACCGGTTATTCCTGGTGTCAATGGAGTGACGCACGAGGTGAGTTTCTCACAACTCTCCTGGTATTTAAACAGGATCCGTTGTACATCACGTTTGTGAGATTGCGTCAGTCCAACTGTGGCACACAAGTATAGGTCATGCAAATATTCTGGAATGTTGTCATCGGAAGCTGTTGGTGGGAGCTGTCTCTAGTGAAATCACGTCCACCAAATGGCTACAGCGAACACCTGGGACAAGCATTATGGGATCTTGCTGGTGGTGTCCACTAGCATCCGTGGACTCGTAGATTGGGAGGTGATTATGTATTCAGGGTCGGGTTCCAGCATAGTTATGTGTGTGTTGTCTCCTAACTGTGGTGTGGTGGCCCATAGAATTTCCTCCTGTCCAGACTCAACTGATGCTGCAGAAGCTAAAATCACCGCACAAGTGTCGTACAGTGATGACTCCGGTCCAAGGGGTATGCGACGGTCGTGTATGTCTAATTCCTGATGTCTGTAGTGAATGGCGGTTTCACTGGCGTTGGATAGAGGCGATGGCAACTCGCTGAATGAATTACATCTCCTCTATCTGTATTATCATGTATATAGTACCAGTCACCGGAACGTCGGCTCAAGTTGCCGTTTACAAAAATATGTTTGCGGTCCTAAATCGTGGTCTTTGATGAGATGGGATGCTCTCATAGAGACGCTTGTTAAAAACGGCGATGGTATCTCCAGAGTCTACTGTGGCACAGGTAGAAATCCCACTGAACAACCACGCACATTTATAAATGACTTTGCAGTATGTTTGCGGAAGAGTCTCCAAGATTGGGGTGTGCGGAGTCTCCTTTGCTGTGGTGGGGCCTCGTATGTAGATGGCTTGCTTCTCTATTGCTTCCGTGAGTGCAGTGGGCGGCTGAGTGAGGAAGGGACCAGCTCGTCGTCATTGCTGCTGGTTTTAATTTGGCGACGACGAAGCTGGGGGTAGCAGTGGTACTATTTCTGATGCTTGGGGGTGGGGTGGGGATGGCTGGGGGAGTGTATGTATACAGCAGTTTGGATGGAACTGGAACGGTGCGGACATTTCACCACATGAGCCAGCCATTTAGGGCAGCACATCACGGGATGTTTGTGTGAAGCGCAAACGCAACAGCGTCCCTTGGTCGACTTTTTGTTGTGGTTTCCTTTGCGAATGTATGATGCTGGGTGCTGTGCTCCATCCGTATCACTACTGCTGCTGGGTGCGGGAGATGATCGTGAGGGTAGGTGTGTATTGTATACCACCAGAGGGCACTGTGTGGTATGTGCTATGGCTGTGGGCCGTAGTGCTTGAATAAGCGTTGTTTCAGTGGAGGTGCTCCAACCACCCACTGCTGTTTTACATAGGAAAGAGGGTGTAGTAGATGCAGATTGTGTGGGGTCACAACTTTTCACAGGGTGTTGTAATGTCGGAGCTGCGGATGCGGTGCGTATCGTAGGCTCCAACTTGTGTGAAGCCAGTTTTCGTGTAATGTCTTGCTTTGTTGAGGTAGTGTTTGCGGTAGTTGTTGGTGTGTCCACCTGACGTTGGTGTTGATGGACCGAAGTTGAGACGGGATGCAGGAGTGGGCACTGAAGTGACTCTCTAATCAGTGCCCATTCTAGTTTAAAGGATGTTCAAACTGCGGTGTTCGACGATCAGTTGCTGGTGTAGTGGAAGGGGGATGGGTTGGACATCGCTCCTTCCAATGGCTTATGTGACCACATCCAAAATATTATTGGGTGGCTGGGTGTGCCGTGCATTGCTGTTTGGTGGAGGTCGTGTAGTCTGTTCTGTTGCTACTGCGTTACTGAGTGTGGTGACTAGATTGGTGAGTGTGGAGATCAGCTTAGTGATCTCTTCTAATATGTCGTGTGCAGCTTGCCTATTGCTGTTGTTGTGCTGGTTACCGCATCCTGCGGCGTTGTTGTGGCCTCCGCGATGGGACTGGACAGACCCTCTTCCTCTAGACACATAATCTTGACTGGGGGTTGTTCTTGTTGCGGTGAAGTGTTGGTGTCTCTTGTTGTTGCTATCTGCGTGATGTATGTGGCAATCAGAAGGTTGGCATCATTCAGCTCATTGATAGGGTGTAGGTGGCCGCGATTATTCTCTCTCTCTCCCCCTCTCTCTCTCTCTCTCTCTCTCTCTCTCTCTCTCTCTCTCTCGAAAGTTCTTTATCTGCACTGCTGTTGCAGTAAGGGTTTGTAGATGCCTGTGCTCCATAACAGATAGTTTTCCGCTTAATGCATCAATGAATATGTCAAGGTGAAGTTGCGTCACTCCCTCATAAAAGGTGCTGGGGAATAATCTTGGGACGAGACATCGGATGGGCGTTGCCAAATTCCGTGTATGTTGGTGTGAGGTCTGACCCCATACCTGCAGGGCTTTCCCTGACAGGTTGGTGGTCAGATACTCTCCCATTTGCTGGTCCATCCATCTGTTTGTGTGGCTGACGATTTCGAAATGGCACTTGTGGTTGGCCCAGTCACCCTCCCCACTGAATTCAGATGGAAGGATTACTCGGCCGGTGCCATGGTAGAGAACTATGGGTGCACATCCAGTTGGGGGCGCGGGAGATAGAGGGGTGAATGCTGATGTGGGTTGGTATCTGTTGGTGCTGACTCGCGTGTCCTGGTATCTGTACATCTGAGGTCAACACTCTCGTCTGTATTGCTCTGTGCGGTATGTGGGTAATGATGACTCCACTGGCTTCCTAATCAGTATAGGACGATGAATGGGTGGTGGTGTGTCATGCATTCGCGTGCGTGGGTCTTCTTCTATGCGATGGTGGTCCAGGAGAGTGACGCGGACGCTGGGTTTGATGTGTGTGGGTGCTGCTTCTGGGATGTGTAGGTTGTGGCGTATCCACATTCTACTGCGTGTACCACGGTACAGATGGGTAGCTTGGTGACAAAGTTCTAGTGGGTGGAGATGTGGGCCACGGTGCATGTGGGGCAGGCCATTGGTCACCGTCAGGTTGACGTGGTGAACGCATTGGGCGTGTAGGTTGTGATGGTTGACCTTATGGGGGACTTCTCTGCTGACGTCTGTGATGTGGCAAAGGTGCCGAATGCCTGGCACGTGTGTCAGACAGGGTACTGTCTGGGAGGCATCGCGGAAAGCCTCCTCACTTATCGGCGAGTACTCCTGTTGTCGTAATGGTGGTGTGTCTTCTAATTCTGTCTCATTTAGTTCATCGTCGGTACTGCTCGAGCAGCACTTCCATCGTAATGCTCGACCTCTGCGGCAGGGGGTTACTGATTATAGTAGAAGGGAGACTGGAACATACGGGTGCTGTGTGTGGGTGTGGTTTCGCTTCTCGTTCGAGCCCCACATCGGGTGCGCCCTGGTCCGGTGGATACTCTCGTTCCACAGCACCACAAGTACGCACTATGCTGGGATGAGGCTGCTGGTTAGCTGCGGATTCGGGGTTGCGGATCTGGTGTTGCGCACTGCCGGATTATACAAAGACTGACTTCTAGAGCTGGTGGAACATTTATGTTCCAGTGGTGCCATGCGATCTCATCCTCGCTGTTGGTGTCACCGGTGTGATGGGCGCCTTGTTCCATTTAGTATGGGGAATAATTAAATACATACAATACGTAGCTGTAACAGTCATACAATGTTACTCGTTTGCTGTTACAAGAGAGAGGTCAAGTACATGGTGTCAAGTTGATGACTCGCCATCCTCGTCCTCGCCAGAGGTACCTCACACATAATACTCCGTGAGGCATCGCCACAAAGGAGGGCCCTAGCGCAGCTACTTAACAAGTTTAATATAAAGCAATTTAACCCTTACCACAAACAATATTTGTTGCGAGAGGAAAGTGCCTCGTGCTGGCCTCCGTCACAGAAACATGCCTACAACGCCGAAGCGGAGGAAGCGAGATGGCAAAAATATTCACTCTCTTGTTCAAACTAAGCTATGTAAACGAGTCAACCTAGTGAAATTATTATGTGACAATTCAACACCGTCATATTATGTAAGTTCAAAGATGCTGAATTAGTTGTCGCTACTTTATTTACGCGATCCTTCTGCTAGATCCTATCCTAACATTTAGTTTTTGGGTCACGATCAAGGTTAAGCCGCAAATGGCAATGCATTCTAACTCTCTTTAACATATGAGGCTGACAGGCGAGGGTGCTCAGTGACCATATGGTCACCATTATGGAGCATCTCCCTCAGTTAGACAGCATGCGGAAATGCCATGAGGTGATAGTTCCAGAATCATATAACTATCCCATTACCATCGTATCAAGACCACATATAACAGCACAGGGACGAGCCATATTGCATACGCATTGGAAAGCACTTATACGTTTATGGTGGGGACAACGACGCAGCTATCCAACTATGGTTACCTTCCCGCGAGGGCGTGGTGGATTCTAAGACCGCACCCAGTCACTTGTAGAGTTAGAGGGAGAGCTGAGTCCTGTCCGTCACCAGTGTGTTGGAGGTGGATCATGTGAGATCCGTACCCGGGGAACTAACATTTTACCTGTCGTTAGGGTTAAGTGAAATTCGCCCAGAGATGCATTGCAGGCTAGTAAATATAATATTTTCGCAGTGCTTCCTACTTTGGCGTGGTTTTCTAACTAACTAGTATCCGAAGATACAGGGGAAGTGTGTGCGGTCATCCTCACTTTGTTTCTATCTGCTCTGAAACCCCAATAGTTTCAAAGTCAGCTCTAAACAACATGATGGATGAGGTCCAAACAATTAATACGCCCGGGGACTGGAGGAGCGTAGACAGAGACAATTATTCTTATATTCATAAGAACCCGAGGCCTTAAGGTATATGACCAATTTATACAAGCTAGCCAGTGTGCGTGTTACATATCCGCTATTCCCGGAAAAGAGACGTACACAAAATGTCTCCTACAGAGTAATCGTTCCTACTACTATACACCTATCCTATCAAGCTACAATAGTCTAGGTTTAGTCTACCGCATGCCATGTTCGCGTAGTGAGAACATGATCAGCGACTTCAGTGAAAAATTGATGCTGTTGGTGCGGTTGTTGGTGCTGTATTGTGTAGCCTAACGAACCGCGGTTCTAATGTGTTATATACAATAAGCAAAACATATCTAACTAGGATGGCTACTGCCATAACTTATCACAGAACAGTAAGAATAGGTCACACGACATTGACAGTGCCCATTGGCAAAAAAAATTAGAATACTATATACATGTGCATTAAAAGAATAAGCTATAAAAATGCGATCTCAAACGACAGGAGGGTACTTAGTAGTTATCGGTACCCGTTACAGAAAAAACAATACATGAATATAGTAATAATATAATAATAACGGAGTACCTATTAGTCATCGGTACGGAAAAAGTTCTGGAATCACAGTAATTGAAGCGTTACACATTTGGAATGCGTAATGGCATGGAGCATGGTGCGGTAGTTAGCTGTTAGGAAAAGCTGCAGGGGAACTTCCTAATGCGGTTCATTTTCAGGAACAGGGAAGAAGAACATTTGCGGGTGTGGATGATGAGTAGTTAGTCACGCACATGCACACAAAGTTCATAATTTAAGCTGTGTTTTGAAAGTTCTGTAATGATGCAGAAGTTGAAAGCTGCCATGTAGTTATGAACGGCTATGGATGAAAGTTAATAATGCGGATGCATTCTGGCGAATCATAAGACGAGATGCTCATCATAGCTCATGCGATACAGCAGCCAATGTCCCCTAACTGCGGTCAAAATGTCTACGGTTGAGCACAAAACATGGCGGATTTGATTTACCACTGGTTGGTCTGGTGTGGCAGATCTGACGAGTTATTCATCGAGCACATCACTGGCCCTACATACTTAGATGCGCTTACATCTGGGCCAACAGATCCATCTGCGTGAATGTCCCTCTGCAGCTGGTAGCTTGGGTCACCTTACTTAAATTTTGTTATTGCCCCTGGGTGATATCTTTCCGGGAGCGTCCAAAACTTGCGATGCAGATGTGGTGGCTAGTACCCTAGAGGCGATGGCTCAAAACCGAGTGGCACGACAGTTGGCTATAGGGAGCACACTATACGGTTAGCAGTTGCCCACTACTCGCTAAGTCTCAGACAAGGTACCTCGCCACTATCATTTCTCTCCTGACTGCTCTCGATCCTGATTTTTCAGCACCTTTTATACTACTCATGACGTCACAGCTGGAGCACCACAGCCAATCAGCAAGCGAGCAACAGAGGCAGTGAACCGATCACGTGACACGCTATCGTACCCTTGCACTAAGGGTAAGCATACGCTAAGCCTATGGAGAAATATATTTTGAAAGGAATTTGCCGGTTCAATTAAGAATAACTCGGCTAATTGTGAACCGATTTTAAAATGGTAAAAAGATTTGGATTCTTCGTTTCATTCTGGTCATCACCTCATCCGTGAACGATGAGGAAAGTATAATGTAAAAGAATTATATGTACCAATTCGGTACAAAATTTTATGCTTTTCTCTCCAACAGTAACGTGCGTAGGCACGCAATCTCTGACGTCCGTGTAAGCACGCCTGGCGATATCATGGACTTAGTTGTTCTACGAACCTCTCCTATAGGACAGTATACACCCGTACTGTCCTACCCAGGGGGCGTACTTGGAACGCACCCGGTCCAGCCTTTCTGTACGTAGATCTGCTGGGATGGTTCGTACATGACCGGTCGAGCCGCGCTACACCAACTCATTTTACCCTGTAGTCCCTCAATTTCCAGGTTATCAATTTCAAGATAACTTACTACCCTGATACCACAACTTACTGGACCGAGGCTGGACCAATACTGAAATTTGATGTTTTGCTATTTCAGGGGACGAATGAAGTCCATAAGTAGGGTTTGCCATGGGTATCTTAAAATTTCCCCATCTTCTACTTGAGTAGCTTGTGTCATAATCAAATAAATCACATGTTAGCTGGCATCACATCCATAATGTCATCTAGCGCTCTAAAGAAATGTAAAAGGTTTCTCAAGAAGTATACAAATTATATGTCCTTGATGAATTTAAAATTTAGTAAACACTCTGTTGAATATTGTGACCCTAATTTTACTGAGAGCTCAAGCTGTCATAGACAGTAAACAGCTCCCTGTCAAATAAGTTGCAAAATATTCAAAAGCATACATGTTGGGTGTTTCAAAATTTCAGATTAAGTCCAATGCGTGTATAACGAGTAGGCGGAGATTATCTCGAAATGGGCGGAGGAAAGGCAGAAATGGATCCTTGTATTAGAACATCCTAAGCTAGATACCACAATCACAATTAGATCAAATTATATCTGCTTACATCATTCTACTGCTGAGGTCGTAGCGCGGTGATGTCTCAGAAGCACCTTTCTCACCAATCATCGCCATCCATTGAGCAACCTTTGATAATAAACGGAATCAAAGTTCAAACTACCCCAGCCGCTACCCCAACCTCCCAATTGTGCCATCAAGGATATCTTAGACCGAGAACGTGATGATGCCGGTCAACTTGGATCATCTGAGCTTGAGATCATTTCAATGGAGGAATCCAGTTTCTCAGTCAAGCATATGACGTCATCATCAACTACGTAACATGTAGACTGACGTAATAATCAATTACGTCATAAATGACTCACTTAATAGTCTGTCGAGTTGTGCGGATTGTATGTATTTAGTATTTAATAACCATGTTGATGAATATTTTAAAACAAATTTGACTAGGCACTGTTGCTGCCGCCAGTTAAATTGGTTTCAAAATATACAACTGCTTACTTGTAGAGTTTTCTGGAAATTGAGATTCATGGAGTGCATGGATCGATCGATCCAAACACTGACAAAACCACGGCTGGAGCGTAGCTAGAAATGGGTGGGGAATAGCTGCAACTGCAACATGCCAATTACACATTTGGACCTGCGTACCTGGCATTTTATTTTGTTCAACTGTGGATTAGGGTTCTAGGTGAATTGGAGCTTGAATCAGGGAGTCGATATACGCCAATCAAATTGGGGTGCTCCTTCTTGGGCAGGCATTGCTTTCTTACTACATACCAGTTTCCCATTTGAGATGGACATTCTCTTCAGTCTGATGCACACTCCACTGGGATAGGCATTCCCACAAGGCTGGATATGATTCACATGTTATGACTTAGAAACCAAATAGTATCTATTAAGTGTTTTATAAATGGAAACAAACGTTGCTATTAATAAGCAGATCACAATATTTATCAGCAAAGCATGTTTGGTTTTACCGAGAAGACAATCAGTTACGAAAACGATAAAGACCCGGCGCGATGGTGTTGGGCTAGGTGGGGTGGGGTGGGTGTGTGTGTTGGGGTGGGGGGCGGTGGGGGGGAGGGGTGGGTGGGGAGGTGTGGTACAGTAATCAAGCCCAAATGCTAAAACATGTTAATGTAAGCACAATATCCATGAGAGTGTGCTATATGTAGACCTATATGGTTATATTTCTTCAGATCAAATACTAATGTCTTCATACCCACCCCCACCCCACCCAGCCACCACCAACCCCACCTCACCCAGCCACCCCCACACATACGCGACACACACACCCTCACCTCGAATAATCACTAGACACTTCTCAATTAGAGTAAGGGTGCGCCATCGATTGAAAAGAGCTGAATAGAATAAAAGGGCGCAGATAGCACAAGGAAATCTGTCATCGTCGCTTTCTTAATTACATTCATCAAAGGCTGCGGTCCCATCTGAAAGGAACTGTATCCATATATACGGTTGTCCCGTATACGCATGTGTCAATTTGATAGTACATATGTATTTAGATGTAATCCATTATACGCATAGCTACATATTAACAGATTAGGTAAGACATTGTCAATGTGGCGATATTCACGTATTACTCTTATTTACATATCCATCTGGTATGCATGTACGTGATAAATTCTGTAATCTTTAATTTTATTTTTAAAAACTAACGTAATCGTTAAAGCAACTTTCCTATTGAAATTGTATTATGTATCACCTCTCGTGTCGATGTAACCTTTTAATCGTCAAACACAGCAGGTCAACTGGATGATTAGGATGACCATTGTCAGACTAAGAGACGACTATCTTTGAACAGTTACCACTGAAATGACTGGCACGGTAAGCGAGCTGGTCATTTCAGTGGTAAAATTTCAAAAATATTCTTCTCATGGCCTGTAGATGGACACTAGCTGAGCAAACATTTGGATTTTCTTAGCCATTAACATTTTAATGTTTATTTCTGCCATGTGGTCCTGAGCAATTTCTTCAATTGCTGAATAACAGAAAGCAAGGCGTGTACATTCTAGTGGTAAGCATACAAAAATAGGCTCTAGGTCTGCAATTAATGGCTGTTTAGTGAGCAAAACATAAACTTTTCTTGAACATCTTGAGTTTATTGCTAAGAGTAGAAAGCCTGTGTGGACCCTAGCTAGATATAGGCGATGGCATAGCTAAACTGGATTCTGCCATTTATGTATGTGAATGACGGGAGTTATTGTGATCATAGTACGCTACTACCGTTAATAACCCAAAACTAATTAAACGCATGCTGAGCGAAGGCTCTATTGGTTAAATTATTAAAGTCATCTTAAACTAAATTATGCGCAGGCATTCTTGCACATTTCCACAAAAGAACAGCGAATGACGACACTTAATTTCGTATGTGGAAAGTAGAAGAATAGATTCTCAATTCTTCTGGAATAATTGGTTTCACCATATCTGAACAACATGACACACTCGACAGTAATCAATGTATCGATACCAGTACCAGAGAGGAATATTTCAAACTTATACTCTGCTATGGATATTCGCTTAATGTCATTATTGAACTATCATCACACACTAGAAGTAACGTTTCACAAGTCATATTCTGTCCTGTTGTTTGGATTTGGAACGATAGTCAACATTCTTCTGTTAGTCTACCTGATAAAGTCTAGAAAATATCGGATCCCAGTGTTTACCTTGCTTACTAGTTTAGGCGTTTGTGATCTTTTGACCTGCTTCTGGGCGGCGATATTAGGAATGTTTGTATTTCCCTTGATTGTTTCAACTTGGCCAGGTGCAATTGACTTTTTATGTCTGATTTCGTCGTTTTCACTGTCGACTGCATACAAGGCAAGTATATGCCACTTAATGTTATTATCGGGTGTCCGGTTTTATCAACTCACCAAACCTTTAGCTGCCAAAGTCAGAGTAACAAGCATATACATGTTGAGGTGTGCCATAGCATTGTGGTTCATTGCTGCATGTATCTCAGTACCATTGTGTGCAGTATCAAAAGCATACCATATTCGCGTTGGAGATGTAATAGTAGGTGTGTGCAATTACCATGGCGATGTGAAATTGAGGGAAGGCGTTGTAATCATACTTCAAATTGTCTTTCCAGCCGTTCTGATAGCGATCTTTCATATGACAAAGCAATGGAGATTATCAAAAAATTCCAATCTAACGGACCAAGAACGACGTTGTACGAGCGCTAGGACAGTGTCTATCATTATTGTTCTGTTCCTTCTGTCAGTTTTACCTCGGTTTCTTCATGGCTTCTATCATTTTGTACTGGACTATCCAATTAGATCATTCCATGTGTCACTACTTGTATATTCATTGCATGTCTGCTACCTGAACAGTGTGGTCAATCCATTTGTGTATTTCATTAGCTCAAGAGAGATGAGAAAGAATATTATCAAAACACTATGCAACAAGCCCACATCTATAATTTGAACAGCAATGGGTGATTTAGCATATCTACCATTTGGCATGTATTCGAATGACTCCTCATTGGCTCGCCTAGATCTTTATCAAGATGCAATAATGCCGTATTTGTTCTGAGGCTATGACAACACCATACACTCCATCGGTTCTGTCGCCATTACGGATATGGCAATATAGTTCAATATACATTGTTTATTTTACAACCAGAAGTGCTAAGCCAACCTGGAGATAAGAAGGCGGCATGTATAATTACCGTATTCTGTGAGTGTAGTAGTAGACACATCATACAGTGACAAGTCAATGCCCATTTTGTGGAAATCCCAGTGTTTGGACATGACTACCGACACAAGCGTGCGTGCGTCGGGTCCATACACTGTCGGCGCAACTGTGTCCACGTTTGAAACCACTTTGACATAATGCGGATATCGGCATACAGTAACATTGAATAGGAGTTTACGTATACTGTTGAGAAGCACAATGGGCGACAGATTGGCTGGGAGCAGGTGGCTTCTTGGGCATGGGTAGTGCGATAAGGGTGCCTTAGCCTACAACGTCAATGGGAAGGTGGTGCATAAACGGCGAAATTGATTATGTTCGAGATCGGTTTTGAGATAATGTCATTTGCATATTTGAATGGTTCATTGCTCATGCCCTCAGGTTCAGATGCACTTCCATTTTGTGACAGTCATCAGTGGCACTGCTTTCAGCTGCTAGGGAGTCTGCGTATTGAATATCAAGCTCATTTAAGCGTTCGCTAATGTGGCGCAAGATGTTATGGCGCTCCCAGCGTAGTTTGGTGCGGTCTTCACTTTGGCCACTTTGACATATGCGCAGCCGTAACACGTTCTGCTCTGCTTACAGTTTTACTACTAGAGGTAGTGCCTTGCTCATTAAACAGCATAAATGAAACTGATATGGATATCATTATTGATTGGCGGATGTCATGTCATATCTAAACCAGTTTTCACCTGACTTAATGCGTCTTGAAATAAATCGTTTGAATATTCAAATTCTAAATCAAACATGTATGCAAAACGTGAGATCTGCCTGTCTGAATATCTGCATCATGAGGTTGTGATCATAATTTCAGGTTTTGCAGCCTGGTGGAAGGTGGGGTATGTCCACATATTTTAAAAGAATCACTGGAATCCTTAAGTTATCTTGTGCTAACTTAACTCTTTAATGGTCAAGACCGCCAAAAACGGGCATTTTTTTAAAATGTACCACCAGAATGGCTGGCACGCTAACCAAGCCGGTCATTCCAGTGGTCAATTAAAAATAGTCTTCTCTCAGCCGGTAAATAGACATTAACTTTTGCTAGATTTTCTTGACCATTTTCATGGTCAAGCTGGTCAAAATCAGCATCTGTAGTGGTCTTGAGTAATGTCTATTTGCACGACAACAGAAAGTTATATTTGTAAATTTTATTGTGAAAATTATTAATTTCTTGAAAATTCTTGACCATAATTAAAGGGTTGGTTGATATACGTAGAATTATGATCGCTTTGAGGCGATGTTGACACAAGAGGGGTTAATAGGGAACTTTGTATAGATGGCACCTAATAAGATGGTCTGCTCCTTATATTTCCCATAGGTCTGATGTTACCACATACAATGTGCCTGCCTGGTGTGACGCCATCGAAAATTGCGCTGATGCTATCCACTATAATTCGATTTGCACTTGTTATCGATTTCAGCTCGTGCTGATCGACGCTCACGTAGTAAACTACTCTTGTATTATGTGCTAGGGAAAGATCATGGCCATGTGTCTGGTAGACTTTCTTATTCCCCATGAGAAGGAGCAAATTTCCAACAAAGCTCCTCCACTTTTTAATGCGTTGTAATCTATTTGAAGCATGACGCCCAGCATCTAAATTGCAAGGCACCAATGTAGGTAAGCCGTTGAATATGTGTAACTAAATTGGTTGATAGCTATTGAAGCCTGTTCTCGTAATCTGCTTTTTAATTTGCTCTCTATCCTATGGCAGCAACAACGTTATATCAAATTGGTTTCAAGACTTTCAGCAGAATGTTTATTAAATTGTAGTTCCATTGAAGGCATATGTTGTTAATCTATACTTAAATGATTCATCCTATTTAGAGAAGTTACAGTTGGGAAATTCTTTATTTGCCCTTACCCACTGCATAATCTCTAAAGAATAGATCTACATTTTGATAATGGCATGGCGTGACGTCCAGTTGCGGGTTTCACTACATTTCATGTTTAGATGTATTTGAATATGGTGCTCTTCCCATGTGAACCATTTAACACTCATATCAGCGAAAAGCGTGTCTGCAGGGATCTTGAGAAATGTCCATTTGCAGACCGAGAGAAGACTATTTTTAAATTTTACCCCTGCAATGACTGGCTCGATGACCATCATTCCAGTGGTAAACTTTCAGAAATAGTCTTCTGTTGGTCTGCAAATTGACATTTCTCAAGATCACTGCAGACACGCTTTTCGCTGATATGAGAAAATTGAAATTTTCTTGAATAATTCGAGGGTTAAGGGATTATGTGCATTGGCAAGTAATCTGTGGGTCAATGACCGTCTGCTTTCTAGGTACATGAAATCGGTTGGTGGAAAGGTATAGTCGTCTACTTTGAGTCTCAATATGCGATGGTATTTCCATGTGTGACCTTATATTCTCCATATTAGCTTCTTTGATTGCATGGCAATATCATAAACCTTTATCTAGCATATTTATTATTGCGTGGATAATGTGCGCGAGTGGCTAATTAACTATGAATGGTTTCACAGATAAGACGGCAGTAGGTGTTCTTTTTGGGTTAGTTTCTATCATTAAATTTATGGCGTGTTGGATGCTTGACCCTAGTAGATTTAAGGATAGTTCATGTATATGCTGGCTCCCATACAGCTTTAGCCCCAGCTATGCATAACCGTGTTATCATGACGGGTACCATCTGATACACATGTTCTGTCTATTAATTTAGCCGGAGTTCTAGTTCTCGTGTCCCATTAAATAGAGACACGTTGCACGATTAACCTAATTTGTCCAGCATGCAATGCTATCCTGAGTGCACTCATACTCAGCATGCAATGCCGTGACTCGCTGAGTCTACCGTCTGTATTTCCCAGGATATCTCTAGCAACAAGACCCAGCCCAAAAAGCTATATACAATGGAACACGAAAACCTAATCTGCATCGTCCTATTGCCGGGTCTCGTGGACATCTGAAAGCTGCCATTTGATTGGTGAAGATCGAAAGACTGTAAGTACGGCTGTGAGTTCGCGTATATGCTAGTAAGATGAGTTAAGCTGCGGCAGTGTGCCAATACATTATTGTGCTGTCCAATGTGTCACTCAAGTATCTGTAGTCATGATCAAATACGCCACTAGTTAGCGCTAACTTCACATTCATAGTTGCGTTATGAAAATCAAGCTGTCCGTCACTGGTACACATTCTGTCTGGGTTCAAATCGAACCCAACACACATCAAACGGGGGTGATTGGGAGTCGATACATGAGCTGCTATTCCGAAGCAATCCCTCTATTTAGTATGCTCCGATGTTCTCCTCTGGAATTCTGTGTAGATATCCTTTCGGGGTTGTTCATCGCTGGGTGGAACCTATCTGTCACTCATAGTCATTTACGGCACGTGTAGGCTGAAACCATTATCATAATGCATAATGAATGGCGTATCTAGCACGGTCATGAGCACTTAATAAATGCCCGGTAAGTATACAAAGAGTATGGCTTTGATAGATTTACTATTTTATAAACATTCTATTGACTATTTCGAAACCAATTATACTGGGCACTGTTGCTGCCATAGGCAGACGCAGGACGCGGTCAAACTAGTTTCACAATATTCCACAGCTTAGCTGCCTAGTTACCTTGAAAATGAGATCCTGAGAATTCAGGGTCAAGCCATTTAAATCGATCCCAAAAACCCACACAACGTGGGCAGTGCTTAGCCAGTAATGGGCGAGACAAAGCATGGCACCGATCCCTCTATTGCCCGGCATACAGTATGGGCAACAGCTCAACAGACTGGATTCGTCGAATGATGCGGATGATGATGAGTAACCTCTTCCAGCAGCAACCAGTTTTACTTCAACCTTCCCCCACCTAATCTCCTTTAGTGTATTCTTGCCCTTCATGGTCCTCGCTTCTGTTCATTGACACCTGACTGCAAATCACTTAATAAGTTGATGTTATGGCATCCTTTGCGTGTCTGATACATGCTGGCCCCTATGCCTGCATGTTCTAGTGCCTTCTGAGCAGGCATATTTTCTAGCATTCGAGGAACATGTTCGAACATAGACCATCGTCTCTGCACTACCATCACAGATAGTAGCTCTGCGTTACACAATTTGTAAAATGCACCAGTTGATATTATACTATGTGGCCAGAGATCATTTATAACAGTTCATAGATGGTTGATGTGACATGCATCACATTTATTCAACAGGGCTTTAGAGCTGCACAGATGTTGCAATTGTATATCACTTTTGAAACATCTGTAACATCAATGGTGGGGAATCTTCACTTTTATGTTGATATTAGAGCCGTGAATCCATAACTTCCGACAGGATTGGAGGCGATATTTCATATTACACATCGAGTTCCAATGTCGATAGAGCTGCAGAGGCGGAAAGCCAATATTCTGCTCTTAATCCACTTCTCGGTACCACGATGGGCGTTGGGAGGGTGGGGCAGTATAGTTGACGAAGATATTAAGTGTCAATGACACCAGGCTCGTCGGCCGCTTTCTAATTTACAGTTGTTAAATTAACTTACTGATGCTTCAGCGGATTACAAACAAAAGCACCATTTGGAATACATGTAGATTCGGGAATATCACAAAAGAACAAAATTATCCCATTTCAACTCATATACAATAGACGTAATGTTGAATTAGCGAAAACCATGAAAGACGAATATTCACAGTTGCAATCTAAATTAAAGGAACCGATCAAAGCACGACCAGTAATAGCTTAGAATAGAAATTCAAACCTGAAAGATTTGCTAGTAAGATCAAAGTTAGACCTTATAGTTCCTGATAACATTGACAAGGTTTCATCCCTCCCTACCTATTCTTACATAAATCTAATCGCAACCAAAATCAATGGTGGGGCAACATGAAATCATATCCGTAGGACATCTTTTAATTTTGTGTCTGAAAAAGTTGTTCGTGTGTGTGTGTATGTGTGCGTGCGTTCGTTCGTTCGTTCGTTCGTTCGTTCGTTCGTTCGTTCGTTCGTTCGTTCGTTCGTTCGTTCGTTCGTTCGTTCGTTCGTTCGTTCGTTCGTTCGTTCGTTCGTTCGTTCGTTCGTTCGTTCGTTCGTTCGTTCGTTCGTTCGTTCGTTCGTTCGTTCGTTCGTTCGTTCGTTCGTTCGTTCGTTCGTTCGTTCGTTCGTTCGTTCGTTCGTTCGTTCGTTCGTTCGTTCGTTCGTTCGTTCGTTCGTTCGTTCGTTCGTTCGTTCGTTCGTTCGTTCGTTCGTTCGTTCGTTCGTTCGTGCATGCGTTCGTTCGTTCGTTCGTTCGTTCGTGCGTCCGGGAGTTTGTTCGTATGTGTGTATGTGTGTGGGTGTGTGCTCGTACATCCGTACGTGTGTGCATCTATACTTGCATGGATGTATGTGTGTATGTGGGGTGTGGGTGTATTAATTCGTGAGTACATTAGTGCCTGGCTGTGTGCGGGCATGCGTTCGTGCGTCCGTTCGTGCATGCGACCGACCGACCGACCGACCGACCGACCGACCGACAGACAGACAGACAGCCAGACAGGCAGGCAGGCAGGCAGGCAGGCAGGCAGGCAGGCAGGCAGGCAGGCAGGCAGGCAGGCAGGCAGGCAGACAGACAGACAGGCATACAATTTTATCGCAAACGCATTCTCTCTTCAAGGTAATTATACTAGTAAGTTGTTGAATATTTTAAAACTAATTTGACCACGCTGATGTTGTTGCCTAAGTATGTGTTCTCACTAGAGATTTAACCGGCGTAACGCAATACTGAGGTGTGGTGTTATTGACTGAGAACACGGCCTACACATTATTCGTACATGTGGCAGGGGACTTCTAATGTCCATGACGGAGCTAGGTGCGTAATTTTTAAATGCATTTTTTTATTGTGACGTCAGCCTGCAAGTGGCTTACACATCTTTACGCGCACGTGCGCACACAGATGTATGAGGCGACAATGGTGGCTAGTACATGGGATAATCATACGTTGGATATTCATGGTATGGATTAATCGGATAGTCCATTGGTTGTGGTGCCTAGGGGTATAAATCCACGTATCTAAACGTGGTCTAGGTTCCACATGTGGTGACAGCTGGTATGGAGGCTAAAGCGCCTGCTGAAGCAATGCATGGAGTGGCGGCTGAAGCGAGGTTGCAGGGAAATCTAGCAATACATAATGAAACTGAGATCTGTATCAGAATACTGAGTCACACCAAAGGTTGCAGCAATAGACACTGTACTCCCTATGCTGACATGCCCGGAACAGCGGCACACTCCGTTAGAGTCAGGAGCAGATATGGATACAGGGAATCAAACAATCACATAACGCGCATGCTGTACACTTCCTCCAAATGGTAGTGCAGTGGGCCGATGTGTGACATGGGTTAGAGTTTCCGCTCGAAACCCTAGTACAGACTGGACGTTTAAAATGGACGGTTAAGGGAGAACCAGCATCGTCAATTTAGTGCCTAATGTCATAATAGTGGATCATGAAAAAAGTAGGATTAGGTAGTTATTAGTTACAAACATAGAGCATGCTGCCCCAAGTGGTATACAAAATACATAAGACACCGTGCAACACAAATAGTCCGTGCGGGTGGAGGGGCTCACCTGGATACCTCCACTAATTGACGAAACTATATTTGTTTAGCAGCTTTCGATGTCCTTTTATAAGATTATGTATGTTAACATGTGATAAACTTGGACTCAATATGTTTTTTGATGGGTTATCTTAGAGTTAATACTCACAGTGAAGCAGACATAATTAAGGGGGTGGGAGTAATAAAAACTAACATATCTTTTGATAGAATCGGTGTAGATTGGTGATCGACCACTCAAAATGTTGCTTACTGTATCGTCTACGATTGCATATGGCTTACTATGGGCTAATCAGTTAAAATGTCACAGCTTAAATTCTAGCAAATGTATGTTGCTATCACTGACCAAGCACCGGTAAAGGAACATTCTAGTCTTAACAGCTTAAGATTGATTAAAACGCGCCATTTGACAAATATGATGAGTAAAAGTTTACTTATATAATAGAATATTGTTACTATGACAACTGCCCGCACAGCCAATTTTTTAGAATCGATGAAAAATGCAATCATTGTAAATTAAACTTGAAATGAGCATATCATCGAATCGAAATTGCGTAAAGTAATTGCTTTACATATAGATGGATTTTATATGAAAATCACGCAACAAATACGGCATCAGGAGTAAAAATATCAAAGAAGTAAGATGTAATTAGAAAGCATCTGCTCTCGCGATGCTGACTGGCAGAGTGTCGCTCCCAGTGGAGTGCTCAGCAGAATAAAAATAATTCCCTTCCCAGACGGGGAACTGTATGTAGGAAGGAAGGAATGTCTGTCCAAGAAGGTGAACCCTAATTTGATTAGCGTATATCGAGTAACTAATTACAGGTTCAACCCATCTAGAACGACAATCCGCAATTGAACAACATACATACCCAGGTACCCTGGTCCAACCTTCTGATTGACATAGAGGAATTGTTGATTCTAGCTATTTTAATGGAGGAATCCAGTTTACCTATGCCCCGCCCATTTATACCTAAGCTCCACCCATGCTTTTCCCGTGTTTGGATCGATCGATTCATGTACTCCGTAAATCTCAATTTCCAGAAAACTATGCCGTTAAGCCGTTGTATATTTTGAAACTAATTTGACTAGGCGCTGTTGCTGCCAGTTAATTATAGTTTTGAAATATTCAACAGCATGTTTATTAAATAGTAAAGACATACAATTCGTACAACTTGGCAGGCGATTAAGTGAGTCACTCCTGACGTAATTGATTATTACATCAGTCTACGCGCCACGTAGTCACGTCATATGATTGGCTGAGAAACTGAATTCCTCCATTGACATAATCACAAGCGTAGATGATTCGAGTTGCCCAGCTCCACTATGTTCTCGTCCGAAATTTGATTCCGTTTATTATCAAAGACTGCTCAATGCAAACCGACGATTTGTGGGAAGGGTGATTTTGAGACATCGGCACGATAAGACCTCAAAAAGAGAATGATGTGAATAAGCAGATATAATTTGAGATAAGATGTGATCATCGTATTTACTCTAGGACGTTCTAATACACGGATCCATTTCTACCTATATCTCACCCATTTAAAGATAAGCTCCGCCCTCTTTTTATGCACGTGTTCGTATCAATCGGAAACTTTGAAACCTAAATTCCCAGAATCAAAATTTCAACGTAATTCTACATATATGCTTTTGGATATTTTGACTAGAAGCTGTTTACTATCTATGGCAGCACGGACTTACAGTACAATTAGGGTAACAATATTCAATAGAATGCAAATTAATGTAATGTAATGTATGTTGTAAATTCATCAAGGACATAGAATTCGTACACATCTTGACTATCTTTTCAAATTTCGTGACAGCACTAGATGACATTACGATTGTGACATCAGCTAACCGTGAATTACTTGATTATGACGTGAACTACTCAAGTGGCCGAAACTACTACTACTACTACTACTACTACTACTACTACTACTACTACTACTACTACTACTACTACTACTACTACTACTACTACTACTACTACTACTACTACTACTACTACTAATATAATAATAATAATAATAATAATAATAATAATAATACTAATAATAATAATAATATTATAATAATAATTCCCCAGGGGTAGTGAAATCAAGACAGGATGTCACAGGGTATATTCTAATGTGGTCATTGATCTTATCCGATAAAGGAGAAGTTAATTTCTCCCAAAAACGAACACTGGCAACTGTGAGACCCATGGGGTGTTCTTGCACGTTGGTATAGTATCTAGGCATGCCAGACACATGAAATGGTATCGTCTACTATGTTCATTGACTTTCTCTGATAATGGGGAGGTATTATCTGCCAAAAAGTAAAACTGGTAATTTTGCAGCCCAGCTGGTACCCTTCCACTTGGCTATGTGCCTACCCTCATCAGGACAACAATGGTAACATCCTGACCCAGTATGATAGTGCACTGATCAAATCTCCAGGTGGAGTCGCAATCAATATTGAAGATCACCATGCATTTCCTATGCTTCTTACCATGACTTTATGGAAACCGTGTTTGGCACACTCGGATGCCTGCAAGATTACTCTAGTGTCCGGCTCTTCATGTGCACATGGTGTGTGGCCAACACAAGCTTATGAGTGGTGGACATACCGTATTTTCCGTTGCATACAATCGAAGTTTTTGGTTTAGCTATGTGATTTGATAGTTCAGATTTGTTGTCGTCTACCTTTAAGAATTCAGTCCAGTTGCCTAGAAGATCTACACCCAGTTCAATCCAGCAATGGATTCGCTTTCCACATTTGCTGCGAGCAGTGGCTCTCAACCTGATGTGTATATGCAGATGGCATAGACCCTCTGAGCACAGTGCAATTGCATTCTAATGTAAAGCAACTAGATGCGGTCTATCGCAATCCACGCATGTTTGCAGCTGTTATTTGGTTTCAGAATATTCACGAGGACTGCTCTATCGATGCCTGTTTCATCTCCTGCCGGGGCTGCTTCCGAGGAATGGGACACGTTTTCGAGACAATTCAATAAGTGCCATTTTTCTCCCAGTCTCAGGTTGTCAGATTATGGATTGGAAGGTGAATATCCTGTGTTATCATGGGCGAAGAATTCCTCCCCGGGTTCTTTTGGGAACTTTACATGGCATATACAGTTGTGAGAACAGGGAACACTTATGCGCAGTGATGCATTTCTTTATTTTCCATTATAATTCTGCAGGCGTTGTGGGCTGCTGAACGGAAAAACCTATTCCGTTTTATGAGATCTGTGATTCACTTTGTGTGAGTCACAAGACGCTCTTCCACACCTTGCTGCGTGCCACGTCTATCAATTGCCCGAGCTGTTGGTCATAGTTTATTAATGGGGATCTCTCTGGTGTCAACAACTAAAATATCATGACTGCATTCTTTAACAAAATTTCGAATACTTTCTACAACGGCAATCATTACTCCGATCTGCTTTTGAGATGCGGCTTGAACACCTTTTATCTGTTCATGGTGATGCAGATCTGGACCATTACTTTGATTTGTCTTTATAGCATCTTGGCATGCTTTGAATTTGGCAACCACGCTAGTAGTAACCTCTGCGCCTGGAACCATCCATCACAGTGGTTGAGATAAACTCTCTGTTAATAGAACACAACCGCCATCTTCTTTCACAAACGTATTAATCTGTTCATGGCCATGTTAATGGATAAGGCGGGCACTACTCGCCGTCTTGCATATGACAAAGCAGTCCTTCTGAAACATGTATTTTACATCTAGGATATTTTCCTCATGTGCATCATATCACGAAAGTGAATGGGTACGCACCGAATATAATGGTTGTGGTCTTCTGTACGCAAACCCATGGTGTTAGTCGCCTCATAGATTCCTGATACAGGTCAACGTTAGGCCAACGTTAGCCTCAAGGATCCATAATTCAAAGTCCATTATTAGTGTCCGGTACATGCATTGAGGACTTTCTGATGTTTTCTTTGTTTATCATGGAGCACCTCATCTTCCGGCAATAACTGTATGCACAATTGGTAGGCATTGCTCACAAGAATCGGCCATCTGATACATATTACTCAACTCATCAGTAAGTGATTTTGACATAATCAGATGTGCTGGGACAGAAAGGAAAATTCACATTATAATATGTGATATATTAACGCACACATGAAAGACATTTGGAATTACCATAATTAAGCTAAGAAAGCCTTTTTCTGAAGCAAGTTGGCAGGCATTTTGAAAGTTACAAATTCAAGCTAATATCAAATGTGTATTTGTTTATTTTATAAGATCATATAGAGGAATTAAACAATGTTATTCTTGAAAATAATTCTTGATCAGTTATTTTGTTGCATTTCGCAGGCAAATCCAGCATTTCGCAGTTGTTGATACCTCTAGTGCTGAAATTCTGAAAACATGTGAAGAAGAAAAAAGAAGAAGAATAACAACAACGTGGAGTGATTCTCTGAGAAGATGGTTAATGTTTCGAGCCATATCTGAGATTAATTAACGTAATGGACCTTTGCAGTTTTAGCTACGCCCTAGCCATCTTTATCTATGCTCCACCCACTCATCGCTCGTGTTGGGATCGATCAATCTCTGATTTCCTGACTATCAATTTCCAAAAAACTATACGTGCAAGTGGTGAATATTTTGAAACTTACTTGACTGGGCGCTGTTGCTGCCTATAGCCGAACCAGCATCCAGTCAAATTAGTTTTAAAATATTCAACAGAATGATTATTAAATGGTAAAGACATACAATTCGTACAACGTGTCGGACTATTAAGCGTTTAAGACAGGATATATGAAGTATTCATGACGGCATGATAACAACATCATCCCACGTATCACGTAGTTGATTATGACGGCTATATGACGTCATATGATAGATGTATACACTTGGAAAGGTCATTTAAATTTGCCTTAACGTATCTCAGAATATGGTAAAAACGTTGGCTGTGTAGGTTGGCCCGACATCACACTGCACATTGAAATAAAATGTTAACCCCATATATCGAGCTTAACATATGACCCACTGTTGGCCTAATAATTGAGGGCCAATTTTCAGTCATTATTACGATAATATGTTGAAATATATATTTGTGTTCATTGTAGTTAAGTACACATTTAACGTTGTCAAGTCAAAACTATTAAAAGTATTCATTATACGTTTAGTCATATTGCAAGCACCCGCCAGCTTGTTTTTGCTACATGCTTAGCTGATCTGGCTTGACATATCAAGTGACCCTTTGGCATGACAACGGTTCGCCGGCCATCGGTCATCCATCATCCGTCATCTGTCATGTATTGGACGCCTATCAGTAATCCATGTGTCGTTCATTGGTTGTTTGTCAGATTTCATCCCAATTTTGCTATGGGGTTAAGTTTCAGAACCTGTAAACAGAATGTTGGCCATTTTCTTCTGCTGGTGCACGGTGTCAGGCGTCATCTTGGATTTCAAAATGTGTTCGGGAAATGAGTTAAATGAGCATTCCGCTTTAAATGCTTCTGCGATTTCAACCAAACCTGCCTGAACGGATTCTATCGCCATAGGCATCCGAACAGTACAGCAATTTGATTGGCCTATTTTCCGGCGGCCATCTTGAATTTAATCAGCCAAAGCCTACTCCTCATTAACCTCTTGGCTGGCAGATTTCAACCAAACTAGGCTGTAATAGCGCTATAGTGGTAGATTAAAAATGTTACGAAGTTTGCTCCACTGTTATCGTGGATTCCTCTAAGATTTTCTAGGAACTAAGCAAAGATCTACACACCATTAACAATTTGACCGAAGGACCATGCCAGGTTTCACAACTTGTATACAGAATTTTGATTTGTCATTGTCACCCTGGATTTTCTTAAAGATTTCTGAAACTCAGTTTAAAGCGCATACATCATAAACTGCGTGGCTGATTTCAACCAAATTTGCCTGGAAGGACATTACGGAGAGAGATTTCAGAACTCGGATGCAACATTTTGATTGGTTAAATTTTGGACG
Source organism: Chaetoderma sp. LZ-2023a (assembly GCA_034401795.1). NCBI lineage: Eukaryota > Metazoa > Mollusca > Caudofoveata > Chaetodermatida > Chaetodermatidae > Chaetoderma > Chaetoderma sp. LZ-2023a. Next base: position 26,925,570 of record CM067363.1, on the reverse strand, counting down.
GCCGTCTTGGAATTTTCCAAAGAATTGATGGAACACCATTAAGACGCCAATCCGAAGGTACTGCATGGCCGTTTTGAATCAAACTTGGCATCAAGGAACAATCAACATTTTTAATCTGAATAATTACGGGCCACGTTTGGAAAGCTGCCATAATAACAATCTCTCTCTCTCTCTCTCTCTCTCTCTCTCTCTCTCTCTCTCTCTCTCTCTCTCTCTCTCTCTCTCTCCCGTTCTCCTCTCTCCTCCCTCTCTTTTGGAAAGCTGCTATAATAACTATCTCTCCCCCACCCCCTCCCTCTCTCTGTCTCTCTCTCTCTCTCTCTCTTTAGCTCTCTCCCTCCCTCCATCCCTCCCTCCCTCCCTCCCTCCCTCCCTCCCTCCCTCCCTCCCTCCTTTCACTCCACCGCCCTCCCTCCCTCCATCGCTCCATCCCTCCCCTCCCTCCCTCCGTCTCTCTCTCTCTCTCTCTCTCTCTCTCTCTCTCTCCCTCTTTCTCTCTCTCTCTCTATCTCTCTCTCGATCTCTCGCTCCATATCTCTCTCTCTCTCTCTCTCTCTCTCTCTCTCTCTCTCTCGCTCAACATTTCGACCTCATTGCTGTTTTTGCATATGGACCACTTACACATCTGTATGTCTCATATCTCTATATCCAGCGAGATATCTACAATTTAAATGAAATCTCTTAATAGAAGTTGGCATGCGTTATGCGGTCATGCCCCCTGATACATATACAATTGCTACAAAAGATTCCAACCGCTCTATCGAATTAAAGTCACGTTATACCTACACACATCTCTTAGCACAAATATCAATGTGTCACGTTTCGTGGAGGAACCTTGTAATCGAAGACATTTTCTATCAATTCTAGTCAATGCCAGTGTCAACATTTCTACTAGCGTATGCGGATGATTGTTTGCTTTAGCAAGATAAGATGGTTCTAGTCAAGTGCTTAATGCGTCCTACATTTCCAGTCCAGCGTTTGTCACTGGTGTTGAATCATTGAAAGCGGTTTATTGTCAATCGACTCTCGGAATATTCAACAGCATGCCTGTATGATTATAATGGCATGAACATTCTGGGAGATCCGGACTAATAGAGGTCATGTGTTATATTAATGGACCGGTCCAGTTTTAGCTATGCCCCGCCCATCTCTAGCTAAGCTACACCCACACATCGCTCGTGTTGAGATCGATCGATCTCTGAAGTCCCTGACTTTCAATTTTCAGGAAACTATACGTATACGCTGTTGAATATGTTGAACCTAATTTGAATGTGTGCTGTTGCTGCCTATTGCCAAGGAAATTAGTTTCAAATTATTCGTCAGAATTTGTAGTAAATAGTAAAGAGATACAATTCGTATAAGGTGTCGGCCACTTAAGTGTTTAACATGGAGTAAATCGATCGAGTCTTCTGTCGAATATTTTGAAACTAATATGACTGAGCGCTGTTGCTTGCAAATTAGTCTCAACCTATTCAAAAGCTTACCTGAATAATCAGGAAGCTCAGGGATCGATCGATACCAACACGAGTGAGGTGTGGGTGGAGCTTAGCTAGAGATTGGAGGGGCATATATTAAACTGGAAAGGTGAGTTGTGTAGCCAGTTGCAAGCTGGTCGCATAAGAGGAATACACATTTTCTAGGCGACGCAGTGCGTTGTTAATTCATTAACGTTTGCTATGTTGTCTCCAATAGACAATCGGCTAAACAAGAGTTATATTTTTATTTAAAAAATCAATCATCACGATCATAGCCTGGTGACCCGAAAAGGTGATACACGAGCTCTAAGGAAATACAAGAAATACACTAGTACACGCAAACTAAATGTGAATGTATATAACACAATACCTATTATGGTGGAGCAATAAATAAATTTGCTTCAAAGAACTGGGGATCCGACCTGCGATTAATGTATCTTCCGTCATGATCCGTTAAATTCTGTATTATGTTTGCTATTTTGAAACTAATTTGAGTTGGAGCTGTTGTTGTAATTGGCAGCAACATCTCCAGGTCAAATTTGGTCCAACTTATTCAGCAGCTTAACTGCAGTCTTGCGGCAGTGTACCTCATATTGAGATTCTGTAAATCCAGGGATCAATGTGCCAACTCGCGTCGATTATGAGTAAAAAGTGGAAAGAGCATAGGTAGAAATGGATCTTCTATTGAGTCTTGCTCGCTATGATCAATCAAGCAATACTTCACAATTATATTGATCAAAGGTATACTATCACCTAAGAAGACCAGCTTAGAATAAAAAGATAAAGAGTGAATCAAAGAATATTGCCATTCTCTTTACAAACAAGATTTTCTAATAACAATCAGTCATTGTATTATGCCAAAAGGACTATATTAGTATATATATATCTGCAATGCATATGATAGAATATCGTGTAGTGGAGCGTGTACACCGAATGATTGCGATATTATGTAGGTAATGAGACTGGATGTGTATTCTGGCAGTAAATTGTATACACATCTGATATATTTGTAAAATCTCTTTTATATTGTCTGTTAAAATAATTCGATTACTCATCACTATAACTATTCAACAGATTTTACATTATTATGTTTTATTATGTATTCGTAGTTTATTTGATTAACCATTTAATCGCTAAATTCTTAAGTGACTTAATATATTTACTAATTGAATATCCATTCGCAGACCAAGAAAAACATATTTTAGAAAAGTTACCACTGGAATAACTGTCTCGATAACCGATCCAGGCATTCCAGTGTTACATTTTCTAAAATAGTCTTATATTGGCATGTAATTTAAAATATCACAAACCAAAACAGAGACCGATTTTAGGCCGCTTCGCCATTAAAAGGTTAGTCTGTATTCTCACACCTGGAATACATAATTTATGTTACCAATAATTATGATTCTTAGAGCTAGATGTCTGTAGCGCCTTGCCTAGAATTGGGCATGTATTGTCAATGGCGTTGGCTATGTTCAGAAGCTATTATTAATTATGTAAATAACTGTTAATCGATTTATATTTTTCTCATTATACACTAATCGCCTGATTAAGATGATATTCAACTTGAACTTAGATGGCTTCCATCCTAGTACACCTATGTGATATCACAATTAAGATACTGGCGTGGCAGGTCTTGTATCACGGCAGAGTGGTAATACAGGTATACAATAATTAAAAACTAGCACGATATGTGGTTCATCAATGATCTGTGATTGTTTGAATTAATACGCTTATTTGCAGTGATATCACTTCGATAACAGTTGAATACAAAATATCAGCCTGAGATTCCACACATCAGAACACAGAAACGGCATTGTGCATACCAAATTTCGCATGTACTAAACCGAATAGTAGCTTGCACCATCCATCAGGAAAAAACACACGCAAAATGGTGTAGCTTCATTGGATAAAATCGAAAAGCCTGTCACGAAAGTCTACGAATTCTATATCTTCGATGAATACACAACTTAATAAACATTTTGTTGAGGATTTAAAATTAATTTGACAAATTATTTGGACATATTCAATAGCAGCTTGCGTGTATATTTACCTTGAAATTAGGATTCCGGGAACTGTGGGTGCAAAGTGTTAAAATTGATCATATTACCTATCCAAACGGGTGGCACCCAGCTAGAAATGGGCCGGGAATAGCTATACATGTATGTATATTTTGTACTTGGAGGAGATGACTAACTCAATAGAAATGAACGCTTCGCTCCAGGAGCCTGACATGCACATTACAAGAACATACACCATGTTGGACCTTCGCTTAATGGCAGTCTTGAAGGGCTATCACAAACTAGCAATAACATTTAACAAATCATATTCTGCCATTTTGTTTGGATTTGGAGCAATAGTCAACATTATTTTATTAGTCTACCTTATAAAGTCTAGAAAATATCGGATCCCAGTGTTTACATTGCTTACCAGTTTAGGCGTGTGCGATCTTTTGACCTATATTTTGAATGTTTGTAACTCCGGTGATTATCCAGACCATTCCTGGTGCAGTTGACATTTTATGCCGGTTCTCATCGTTTTCAATGTCGACTGCATACAGGTCAAGTACGTGCCACTTAATGTTATTGTCAGGTATCAGGTTTTATCAACTCACAACGCCTTTAGCTGCCAAAGTCAGAGTAACAAGCGCATGTATGTTGAGATGTTCAATTGCAATGTGGTCCATTGCTGCATGCACCTCGGTGCCAGTGTTTATAATATCAAGAGCTTACCATCTTCGCTGTGAAGGTAGAATGGTAAGTGTGTGTAATTACTATGGCGATCCAGAATTAAAGGAAGGCATTATGATCCTACTTCAAGTTGTCGTTCCAGCCGTTCTCATAGCAATATTTCATATTACCAAACAATGGAAATTGTCTAAAGACTCGAGACTCACGGAACAAGGACGTCGTAGTACTAGCGGTAGGACAGTGTCTATCATCATTGTCCTGTTTCTTCTGTCCCTTTTACCTCGGTTTCTTCACAGCTTCTATCATACCGTACTGGGCTATCCCGTTAGATCGGTTCATTTACCACTACTTGTATATTCAGTGCATTTCTGCTACCTGAAAAGTGTGGCTAACCCTTTTGTTTATTTTATCAGTTCAAGAGACATGCGACAGAATATCATCGCAACTATGTGTGTATGATTATATGTTTCTAATGTCGACATGTATGATACAAAACGTGAATGTTTAATACCAGCATGCCATGTGCATCTCCTCGCATTTGTTTTATTTCACAATGCAGCATCTGCCCTATGCACACATGTTTCTATGCCAAAGTCACCGTGTTAAACATAGTTGCCGTGTCCATGTGGGACCATTGGCGTTGTCACTGGCATGTTGCAATCTATTTCTATAGTCTATAGATAGAAACAAAATCCTATAGTATTGTAAGGGGGTTCGCATATGTAGTGCTTATATGTCCATATGAATGGTAGCTGACATACTATTATATTCTCAATTCTCGTGAATTATCATTATTGCATCTCCAGTCATTTGTTATCTTAGAACAGGTTACCATGGCGCAATGTTATTTTGACAGTGATGGCTCCATGCCATGCCGATATAATGCATCAGCTATAAGAAAATTAAAAACACTCAAAAGGAGTGTTAGAAGAAACCGAACATAAATGCTAACGCGATGTAGAAATCGCATTAGTCATTAAATAGTTCAAATAACCTGAGTTTTGCATCGTTATATGTTCTCACAGATATACAGCAATACAGTTCAAACCGGGTAATGTACATGCCTAATTTACCATTCATTTAAAATGAGTATACCATCGACATGAATTATTGATGGTCCTCTTTCTAAATTACAGATGTAATTGCTTTAACAGTACACGGACTTTGCAACTATTGTTTATCATCATAATACATTGGCACTGTGATTACTCTTGTCTTTCTTGATAAATGTAGCCGCCGGGGGTACCCGTGGCTCCGCCGCTACTGCTGCCGGGCGTTGTTGCTGCTGCCGCAGTTGCTGCTGGTCAGCCAGCCTCGGCGTTGGGGAGCAGTTGCCTCGCAGCTCCAGTGTCCGCAAAAACCGACTTCCAAAGCCGGTGGAACGATCACGTTCCAGTGGGCTCGTGCAGCCATTGCTACGAAAATTGAGCACTACCGTATCGTCCTGGCTGTTCGTGTCCCCAGAGTGTCTAGCCGTCATTTTCAAGGTGGAGAGAACAGAGCTAGCACCATATACTTTACTTAATAAAAGTGACAAACAAACTTGCTTGTTTGCTACTTATGAACAGTGTACGCAAAAACAAAAAGTGATGTGTTGGTTTTATATCTCGCCAGAGGTACCTAACGAGCTAGTCATATATAGAGGGTATTGTGAAAGGTACCCCTGCGGGGGAAAAGTCCGGTAGGGCATGTCTGTTGGTTTAATATAAACTGTATCTGCCTCAGAAGGGTAACAAATTATTGGTTTGTGAGAGGAAAGTGCCTCCCGTGGGCCTTCATAACAAGAAAATGGCTACAATATCGTAGTGGAGGAAGAGAGGGCAATAGGATGGAGAGAGAGAGAGAGAGAGAGAGGGAGAGAGAGAGAGAGAGAGACAGAGAGAGAGAGAGAGAGAGAGAGAGAGAGAGAGAGAGAGAGAGAGAGAGAGAGAGAATGAGAGTGAGAGGGAGAGGTGTCCTATGCTGAACATGCATGGCACATATGAAGATCCAACCATTAAGATGTAGGGGAAGAATGGATACCGTTACCACTTGGGCGGGGGGGTGTTTACGACAGTAAGAGCACTGCCCCTTGTATGAACAGACAGCCGGAAGGCAGCCGACTATAACAACTTCAGGGAAGAATGGTGGTACCCTCACCGTTTGTGAAAAGATGGCCTGAGAGCCTGTGAGAGGCGTCCGACCTAACACCTACATGGATTGGGATATATAATATTGCGAGAGGAAAGTGCCTCGAGCGGGCCACTGTCAAAGAAAGATACCTTCAACGCCGAAGCGGAGGAGGACAACTGTAAAAACGACCGCCCTCCTATCTTACAAAGTTGAAAAAGATTATCATGTGTTTTTATCCTAATGTAGTTATTTTAATGTTGGTGCGTGTGGTGTGTACGTAAAGATGGGGTGACTGATTCTTATGGAATTCAGCACGGTCATCTTGCGTGAGTTAAGGATTTATTTTAGTTGGTACCGTTTTAATCTTTGCGGACCCTACAAAAGCCTGGACTAACATTTGACTTTTACGTCCAAACACATATTTTAGGCTGCAAATGGCATAGCACCAATTGTTTTTAACGAATACGTCACCTGGCGAGGATGTTCGGTACCATTGCCGATACCCCGCAGAGCATCTCTCCTCTGACCGACAGCAAGCAACATGTTGTCTGGTGGTAGCTTCAGAATCGCAGAGCGAACCCTCTGCATACCGCATCACAACCACAAATAACAACACATGGACAAGTCACATTAGCGGAAGCATGTTTAGAAAGCAGTCTTCCGCTTACATAAGGTGGGGAGAGAGACACGTAATTCCATCTATGGTGGCTTTCCCGTATGGCGTGGTGAACTCTAAGGCTTCACCCAGTCACCGTTATGAGTTCGATGATGATCCATGTCTTTATCCGTCACCTGATGTTTTTCGAGTACAGACCATATGAGATCTGTACCCTGGTGTTACCATGTAGCTGCTTTAGGGTTGGAGAAAATTTCCCAAAGAATACTGCTGGGACTGCAATAAATTGCATTATTTATATTTTCGCAGTGTTTCCTACTTTGGTATAAAAAAGCTTTCCTACTTCGGTATAAAAAAGCTTGCTTAATATGTATCCGGAGACAGACGGGAGATGTATGTGATCGACAAATTGATTCTGGCCGTTAAATGCTTGCTGTTAGTTTCTTGATTCGGTCCTAACCATTCTGACGGTGGGAATTCAAACAATTATTTCGGCGAGACGGTCAGAGAAGCGGAGTCAAAGGCAATTGCATATTTCTTTAATTTAGGAGGTCTTAGCATGAATGGCCAATTATAAAAATCAGTAGTACTGTTTATAAAACGGTCTTATTGACAATAAAGCACAAATTTTGATAACAATTCTCTGCTTTTCCAGTAATCACCCGTGGATAGCTTCAAAACCTATCCTATCGAGCTATCATAGTTCTAGGTGTAATGGCCGCATGTCATGTTCTCTGATGAGAGCAGGGACCTTAATATAAAACTCTTGTCATGGGAAGAAAAAATGTTGATGCATTTGTTGTTGATGTATAGTGTAACCTAGGTGTACTGCGGTCGAAATATGTGTTGTAGTTTTTACTACTAACTAACAATATGGGCAGACTGCCTAATGGCATGTATACATTCAATGGAAGATATGGCATATGTGGCCTATGGTGCCGTTTAATTGCTGGCACCGTTTACAATGCATAATATTATGTACAATGTCATCTTAAAAGGGAGGTCGCATCCGACCTTACGGTAGCACATAATGCGGTACTTTATTTATTAATAACAGTATAACATAGCTAAGATATGCCCCTATGTGATGCACCTATTAGTCATCAGTACACTTTAAACGTCACATGTATTCTTTGCACCACGTCCTTGCAGTGTGAGCTGATGCATGGTGTAGCTGCCACCTGGAGAATTACTGCAGGATGCTGGCTGGTATGTTTCATATTCAAGAACTGTCAAGAATAAAGCAAATTACTCATGGCCAATAGATGATGACACATAGCACATAATGAATAGGTCACTGTATTACCGTTATGCTGTTTGTGCTTTAAGAATGTCTCCATTATGTAGAGGCGGTAAGTACATATTATATTTGATTATTTTCTCAGCACAATACGATCCACGCCACTTAGCTCTTGTGGTGCATAAAGCAATGTCCTTGTCTGGACTATGGTCAAAACTTAAATTCAGTGACGCTGTGTGCGTCCACTGATTGCTACCACCGTTTCTGTCATGGTAGGGCAAGTCTGGCGAGACATTAAAAACACCACCATTCTTACATACTAATTTGGTTTGTAATAGTAAAAAAGTCTTACACCGCAATGCAGGTATCACTGTAGACGGTGCTGAAATAAGCAACCTTCTTTTAATTTAGCATTTTGCCCATGTTGATCTACCAAGAGCGTACAACAACTTTCATGTGCTGCAGAGCGCGGCTGTCCTGAGAGGGAACCTGACTGCAATAAGCTGCGTTGGTGTAGATTGCAGAATGCGAGGTCTACGCAGTAGTGTAGCATGGATCGACCGGACGAGTACTGACCATCCAAGCTAAGCTGGTTACGGAACGTCATTCCGGATTCGCTCCAAGCACGCCCCACTGAGTAGGATAGTACGTGTATATGAGCCCTATAGGCGAGGTTTTCATTCAAAATGAGCCCTATAGGAGAGGTGTTCATTAAAAATGGCTAAGTCCGTTAAAACGAATAGTGCACATGTGCGCACGTCAGCGCTATCCCTGACAACACGTGTCGAGATTGGGCGGGAGTGTATGCCTATAATGTACCGATTCGGTACCCGTGATTTATTCAAAGCACAGCATTCTCGTGGTTCCTGGTAGCGATCAGGACCGGAATGAAACGAGGATTATAGAACCTTTTACTATTTTAAAATCGGTCCAGAAATTGCTGAGTTATCGTCGAAATATTATTTTTAGTATTGCGTTTGACGTCGTAATCGCACGTGTGCATTACATGAATAGAGACTGTGCTGTGCACGTGATAGCCACGTCCCCACCTCTAGTTGCACGCTGATTGGTTACTGCTCGGCCTTTGATTGGCTGGAGTGCCTGGCTCTGAGGTCACGACTAGTATAAAAGGGATGAAAAATCGAGGATCAACTGCATCATCGGCGTGGAAGCTGACCCATCAGGAGGACTGCTGGATCACCGCGCGCTAGACGTGTGTAACCGCTAACCGACGGTGATAAACAAAACATCACTGTGGTACCAATCGGATCTCACCCACGCCAGTACGCAGTTCTCAACAACACGTGTGGATGCGCCCGCATCGCGGAAGCAATCCAGAAACAATCCGACGACATACAGTGTGATACCACACCTAAACCCCTTTCTCAAGCAGTATCATTAGAGACTCTTCCACAGGCACACCACAAAGGTATACATAAGTGCGCCTGTCTGTTTAGCGGTGTTTCTACCAGTGTCACTGTGGTGCCACTCGGATCTCACCCACGCCAGTAAGCAGTTCTCAACAACAATTTTGGATGCGCCCGCATCGCGGAAGCAATCCAGAAACAATCCGACTACATACAGAGTGATACCGCACCTAAACCCCTTTCTCAAGCAGTATCATTAGAGAGGCTTCCACAGGCACACCACAAAGTTATATATATAAGTGTGCCTGTCTGTTTAGCGGTGTTTTTACCCGTGTCACTGTTGACACTGGAGCTTCCATCACCATCTTTAACAAGTGCCTTTATGAGAGCATCCCACCTCAGAAGAGGCCACCCTTAAAAGCTGACAAACATCTTTTTGCAAACAGCCATGGGAGCCGACGTTCCCGTGGCTGGTACCGTAGCCCTCGTCATACAGATAGAGGAGATGCAATTCATTCGGCGAGTTGTTATCATACATTGCAGTCAACAGGAATTAGACATAAACGGCCGACATATACCCCTGGGACCGGCGTCATCACTGTATGATACATGTGCAGTGATTTTAGCATCAACAGCCACAGTTGAGCCGGGACAGGAGACAATCTTATGGGACACAGCACCGCATTTAGGAAACAACACTCACATAGCCATGCTGGAACCCGACCCTGAATATATACTTGCTTCCCAATGCGCCAGTCCCTGCATGATCGTGGACACCACCAATATTAATCATATACCTTTTAGTGTATTCAATGGCACCACGGACCCATTAACTCTTGATACGGGAGTCCGTTGTGGCCACTTGGTGGCTGTGATATCACTGGAGACACCCCAACCACATCAACACCAACGACAACTTCCGATGATTTGCCGGAACACATACTTGTATTTTCGTGCCACAGTTGGTTTGGTGCAGTCACACAAGACGGAAATACGTAAATTACTGTACAAATATCGTGATAGATTCTCGGCAGCAGACATGGATTTGGGAGAAACTCATCTCACGCGACACTCCATCGACACTGGAAACAACCACCACAGTCGACAACCGGTTCGTCGTCTTCCCGTACACAAGGAAGTGGAAGCACACCAACAGGTGAATGACATGTTGCGGATAGGCATACTAGAACCATCAGCATCCCCCTGGACCAGTCCCATAGTACTAGAGGCAAAAAGGATGGATCTTTGTGGTTTTGTATAGACTATCGCCGCCTTAGTGATCTAAGCATCAAGGACATCATTACCACGTATAGATCAGGCCTTACATTCCTTGATTTAGCTAAGGGATACTGGCAGGTAGACATGAAAGAGGCTGACATGGAGAAGACCGCATTTATCTGCAGAGATGGTCTTTTCTACACTCCTTGAACGTTCGAACATCGTATTGAGCCGGTATTAACTACCCAGCAATGGGGAATCTGTCTGTGATACATCGACGACGTAATCGTCTTTGGTTCATCGGTTGAGCAGACTTTGTCTAACCTGGACACCGTGCTTTCTCGATTCTGCAGGGTTAACTTAAAGCTCAAACCAAAGAAATGTCATCTCGTCAGACAAAGCGTCGGGTTCCTGGGACACATCATATCCACCAATGGAGTGGTTACTCAACCATCAAAAACAAAAGCTGTGGCAGAGTGGCAGATGCCTACTTCCATCACGGAGTTTCCGAGGTCTCTGTCAATACTATCGCCGATATAGCCGTCATTTCAGCGAGATTGCATCACCCCTATTTAGGATCACCGAAAAAGATCAAGTGGACGAGTGAGTGTGAAGGTTCCTTCAGGGCACTGACGGAACTCTTGACGACAGCTCCAATTCTTGCTCATCCCAACCATAACCTCGATTTCATCTTGGACACTGACGCATCGGCTTACGCCAGTGGTGCAGTTCTATCTCAGGTCATGGAAGATGGAACAGAGCAGGTACTGGGTTATGGTTCGTGTACTCTAAATAAAACGGAGAAATGTTATGCGACCACCAAATGGGAATTGTTAGCTGCGGTCCATTGCATCAAGTATTACAAACACTTTCTGTACGGGCACACATTTAACCTCCGCATGGACAAACCCTCACTACGCTGGTTTAGAAACCTAAACATATCTGGATGGTCAGCTAGCGAGGTGGCAGGAATCCCTGCTGGCCTTTAACTTCAATGTTATTCATGGACCCGGCAAACTCCATGGAAATGCTGATGCCTTGAGCAGAACCGGCCTGGAGGATGAACTAGAAGTGGCCACCACCATGACACATACTACATAACCATCTCCAGTGTTCCCCGAATTACAGTGCACAGAGTGAAACAGTCGCCCATGAACAAGCAACAGACACACAAACACGAAATATATGTGCATGGATCCAGGAGAGGGTACATCCTCCCAAGAAATCTGTTAAACTATTATCCGCAACAGCAAAACACTACCACCAGCGGTTTGCAGAAAGTCATATGCAGAATAACATTCTTTAAATTAAGAACCGCATAGTGATTCTGGAGCCTTACCATGAGACAATACTTCAACAATTTCATAATAATACTGGACGCCTAGCCATGGAACAAACAGTTGTGCGGATAAAACAGAGATTCCACTGGATTGGCATTCGCGATAGTGTCACAGCATGGGTCACCAAATGCGTCCCATGTCAAAGACGAGCTGTTGGCCAGCACCATTCCGCACCACTGCAAGTTAACACTGTTAGTGCAGCATGGGAGCGAGTGGCTATTGATGTGCTCGGGCCCTTGAACATGACGGATGAAGGAAATAAATACATCTTCTGGCTGATTTCCGAGCTCTGCAAATTGTTTCATATTATCAAAACAAGCGCTACTCTGTAACATCCGCGTAACTACAGCATGGTAAAGAGGTTCAACCACACATTGGCAGACATGTTGACTAAGGAAACATGCCCTGATTGTCGAGATTGGGATATATGACTCTCATATGTGCTCATGGCATACCGCATTTCATTACATTCCAGCATGGGTTATACTCCCGCGCGGTTAATGTTAGGCCGTGAATTAGACTTACTCCTGGATCTGGCCATGCCCTGCATTCCGGTAGAGAAAAAATTCACCATCTCTCTATGTAGAGCTCATGCGGTAGCAGATAGAACAGACCCATGAGCTAGTGAGAGCAACTTTATCCACTGCACACCAGCGTCAGAAAACATGGCACATGATGGTGCATGGAGACCCATATGAGCTGGGGAAAATGGTTTGGGTTCACGACTCACGACGTTCTGCAACGTGCCAGGTAAACTGAGCTACCAGTGGAAAGGCCCATATTTGGTAGTAGGTAAGAAGTCAGACGTAATCTACCGCATCCGCACATCGGATGGCCTGACCTCAGTCATCCACTTCGATTGACTTAAGCCATGTGGCTGTGACGACCCAGTGCCAGAGCCTGGGCTGGGCGTTCCACATGACACTGGTACCCAGACAGATCTCTCTACAGAAACAGCTATTCCCGGCATTAGTCCAGAGCACCGCGGTGCCAGTTCGACGCCTCACTTACCAAGCTAAGATTCTGGTGAAAATTTGACTAGTGCTACGGACGATGACGAGATATGTACTCACCATCTTCCTCCTCAGAGTGGGTCTACAAGATCTGGAAAGTCGTATCTGAAGACTTTCTCGTTTGTACTATCCGAGAGGAATGACGGAAAAGTTGTTTCACCGACCTCTTCCCATTCCCACCCCCTTCATGTTATTACACCCATTATAGAGTTACCACAAGCGGAAGCTGAAGCAGCCCCGGGCCATGCTTCTTGTGGAGTGGAACATATAATAAATAGCATGGAAGTGAAGAGGCCACCTGAGGCCTTGGCTTGTTTTGAAGCACAGTAAAACCACACAACTCTGTGTACCCTTCCAAGTCCTGAAATCGCGAGACCAACTCCTTCCCAAGGTGCGACCCATCCCGATAATCCACCACCGCCCCCTCTCCAACTTGCGTCACTTGTCTATACACCCAGTTCGGACATTACTGGTCCTGTCCATTTGACACTCCACTCATCGTCGGTTGACTGTCACTCTTCAGATATGAGAGAGTCCGCTGTTACAGAGGAGGTGGCATCCCACACCGCAGCAACCAAACGCCCCTCCCACCCCACACCTCTGACTGTGGGCAGGGAAGCATCCTTTCCAGCAGACTCTCGGCTAGAATTGTACCAGTACTTAAACACTATGACAGAGTACCAACCATCGTGTAACGGGAGATGACCACTCTCCATCCAAAGGGCATCCCCGACCCCAACCGCCTACCAAGCCCCTCGTGAGCTGTCAGAACATCACACAGGACACATAAAGCCAGAAGCATACAGAACACATTTGCCCACAGGGCTGGATACGTCAATTCACCATTGCGTGAACTTCACATAGACACCCGGTTATAGAACGGATATAACGGAGACATTCAACATCAGCAGCAACACCATTAGCATTCACCTAGCATTTTATAATCGAAAAAGTTAGAGACACCTTTTTCTGCGACATTCACTTCCGCACAGCTGCGAGAAGCGCATCACTTTCCACAAACCCAACTCTCCACAACAGCAACAGACTTGGCATTCACAGGCTTGGAAACCTGGATATGCCCACTTCGCAATATGAAAACATCACACAGCAGCCAGGACGTCCATACAACAGAGCACTACCATCATCAACACGAGTCAACATTTTCAGCTTACCTTCTTATCCGGTTTACGGAAAACTGATCATATGGAAAGAAGGAATAACACAGCAGCCATCTACAGTACATGCTACGGGGGATTTCTCCACTCCACCCCCAGAATTGTCGTACTGAAACAGCTAAAATATCACACATCATTCACACATAATAGCAGTCAATATTATTAAGAGAGCAAAATGCCTGCAGACTGTCGTCCGTATCAAGTAGGATTTTGCTACCGAACAGAAGATTGATAATGGATTGATTCAAGTTATGACAGCACCCTTCTTGGCCATCCACGCTCTAAAGTAAGTCTGTCCTGTCCCTGTCCCTGTCCTGTCCCTGGGTTCGGCGATTACAGAGCGAAACACATCATGTGCGATAAAGTTGACACTGCACCGCAGCTACCCCCCCCCCCCCACCACGTCCACCCTTCGCCACAATAAAAACGTCACATTTCACAACAGTGCAAGACTCATCCAATGATAATCAGTCATGAGTATCAATGAAATACATCAACACTACAAAGACACAGGCATTCAGGATGACTGCATTCACAATCTCCATACGACGGTACTGTAATTGTAAAACCGAGGCACGCACTTTCGGAGCTGTATTGTGATAATAAAGAAGTTTGGTCTAGGTAGGGATGGGACTAGTCCTACTCGCAGAGGAGGATGCTTGGCAGTCCACCCATCCAGAAAACACAGTCCAGTTTGGCGGGATCAGTAAATTTGGTCTCCGCAAGACATGGAGCTGTTTATGCCAAACAATAAATTGCATGCAGCTTTACTGTCCTAATTTTGATAAAGGAACACAACTGTTCTACCGCATACAAAAATCATTGGCACGTGGGTTGGTGAAGCAGCATCAAATCTTCGACAGTATAACATCATGGAGAATTTCACATATTCTCTTACCTACATGTTCCAGCCGCAAGAACAACATGGGCTTGAATACACCTATTACAGACAAGAGACGACGCATGTATACGATCGCGCGGAGATACAGGGACGCTGCTATGAGGAAAAGAATAACAAACATGTATTCCATTTTTCACATCAGCTACGAATAACCAGCAGTATCAATACTCCGCCATTACAAAAATATTGCCTAAGTTTCCGATCAACCACGTGCTTTCCAAACAAGAACTACGTGATCAGCACTTTTCATTTCCAGTAAATCGGATTAAAGGCTATAAACAAAAGAACCGCCCAACACTATCTACCACAGCGTGATTGAGGAGGCGAGAGGTGATGGGTCGGAGCCAGGGCCGCTGACGTCATCACACTCTCCCACACCCCATCGGGCATTCCAACTTGAAATCTGAACAGGCGAGTTTATAAGCATCCCACTTGAAAAACTGCTTCACGCTAATTACAAGGTGAGCTTCCAAGGGAATAAGTAGTTCCGGATTATAACGTTGATCGGAGACTCGATTTCCTGCTGAGTGGGAACAAAAGCAACTATTCTTCCATTTTATATTTATAATTACTTCTCGTTTATGGAAGGAACATATCATCCGACTCTGGGAACATTAAAATTAAAACTTAAAACGGGGGCAAAATAAATCATGTTATACATCCCGCATTTCTAAGGGAGTCTTTCACGGACGGGCTGTGTGGGCCCAAATGTGATTCTACTTGATGTAGAGCTGATGATGATCCTTGGTGGATGACACACCGGATCTGCCAACCATGCTGAAAATGTGGACTCAATCCTCCGCGCTGTATGTCGCATGTGGTTAATTAACTGTTCTATCACAGTCTGATGGGACTTTGCTCGGCGCGCCGAGAGAGCTAGGCGACATACCCAGCATGGCATGCCAGTTATTGCATATGCATAGTTATTCATATTAGTAGCCCTCTCTGTTAATGGGTTACTCTCAACTTTCATATTACCGTCGCCCGACGGAAACATTACAACAAACTGTTTATATTCTCTATCAGTTAAATGACTATCTAATGGGCATCTCTTGAATCATTCTGTTACACTGTTCTGAGAATGTGCCATATCCAACCTGCCTATGTAAACCTGCCTGCGGATACCTGCGTGCAGAAGCCTGCTTGGGGAGGCCTGCTTGCGGAAATCTGTCCAGCATCAAAGATATTGCGGGTGGTCCTCCGCTGCCGAAATATCACTATCTATATTGCACAGGTCAGTAATACTGTAACTGGAGGAAGGTGCGGATGTATCCATTGACGTACTGGTGGTGGTTGTGGTGGTAATGATGACGGGTGAGGTTCTGACTGGTGGTGGTGTAGAGACTTCTGCCATCACTGTTGTCATGGTGGTCGTGTTGATGGTACGTGCCGTAGGCTGGCCGAGTGTTGTGAACATAATTGGTGGTCACGGTCTGGTTGCTGCTGGCTGGGTGAATGCATCATGATGTGTGGTGTGGATGATAATACTGCGCTGGTGGATGGCTTTCGGATATTTGGGTTTTTTAGTAACTTGCTGGTGGTCGTCCTAGGAACTCGACGGATTTCTGTTGAATGAGCTAATCTCCTTTTTCAGGTGTAGGGACGATCTAGTGTTGTTACCTTATGAATGGCATGATCTGATGGAGTGCTGCTGCTGCTGCACGGATATGTAAGTGTGCTGCTCTGTTGTGCGGATGTGGTGGTAACAGCTTCCATGAGGCGGATCTCCTCATCTATAATTAAGCAATACGGAGATATGGAATGATCGGAAATGTCCTGGAAACCGGATTCAGTTATTGCCACATGTGTGGAGATAATTACAGAAATAGGTCAGCCGATGACGTATGCCGATGCTGCGGTGGTGTGGTGTGCTGTTGGTGGTGTCATTGTGGGTGCTGCCGGTGCGGAAACTGCAGTTGATGTAATTACCAATGTGGCCGGTGCTGCCGGTGCTGTTCGTGCCGGTGCTTCCGACGTCGTGGTGACTGGTGCGGTGAATGTGGATGGGGTGTGGCTGTGTTGCCGATGCTGCTGGTCTTACATAGTGCTGAACGTCAGGATGTCGCCGTTTAGTACGGTTGGTCTTCGCCATTTTTCCCATTGGGAGCAGTGTAACTGGAAGTCTCATTTCAAAATGGGAAGCGAAAATGTCTATGTCTTCACTTTGTTCACCGGGGTTTAATGTTACTACTAACACATGATGCTGTTCATTTAACGCGTGTGTTACACCGTACTGCATAGCTGAATATAGGTACTTGCAGTCCGCACAAAAGGCACGCTGTAGACGATGATCATGATTAACGTGAAGCGTCAAGTCTGAATTACAGGAGAATACACACTTACAAGGCTTCTATTAGGCTGTAACTCTGTACATGGATGCTTTTTCCCGAGATGAGCTGGTGCTGAGTCCTCCGAGCTATCGGACAAGGCGAGCTCTTCCACATATGACATCTTATTTCTGCGTAATGGTAAATGTGCGGAACCGCTTAAGCTATCCTAAATGTCCTACCTCTTCATAACTTTTCCCTTGTGTCGATGTTTGACGGGAAGATGAAATCTCAGTGCATGCTTTCCTCCTTTTATACCTTTTGCTGACGGCACAGGATGGCGGATGACCACACCCGACATTTTAGGGTGAGTCGGTCATGCCCTATATGGAAAGTTTTTAATGTTAATGTTCCCGGAGTCGGATGATATATTCCTTCCGTAGAAAGGAAGTAAATATAAATATAAAAGGAAGGATAGTTGCTTTCATCCCCACTCGGTGGGAAATCGAGTCTCCAATCAACGTTAAAATCTGGATCTACTTATTCCCGTGAAAGCTCACCTTTTAATCAGTGGGAAGTAGTGTTTTCAGATTGGATGCTTATAAACTCGCCTGATCAGATTTCAAGCTGGAATGCCAGATGGGGTGCTGGAGAGCGCGATGACGTCAGTGGCAATAGTCCCAACCCACCCTCTCTCGCCTCTTCCACGACGCTGTGCTAGATACGCGTTTGGGCGGTTCTTTTGTTTATAGCCTTTGATCCAATCTACTGGAAATTAGAAGTGAAGATCACGTGGTTCTTGTTTGGAAAACACGTGGTTGATCAGAAACTTAGGCAATATTTGTGTAATGGCGGAGTATTGATGCTTTCAATTCTGTTCCTCAGAACAGCATCCCTATATACGCGTGGGATCTTATACATGCGTTGCCTCTTTGTATACGTGGTAGAACAGTCGTGTTCTTAACCAAAATTAGGACAGTATAGTTGACTCTAGTTGTTCATTTTAAACAGCTCCATGTCTTGCGGAAATCAAGTGTACTAACTCAGCGAAGCTGGACTGTATTTTCCGGGTGCATAGACTGCCAAGCATCCTCTTCGATGGGTAGGACTAGTCCCATCCCTACGTAGACCAAATTTACTTTACTACAATACAGCTCGGAAAATGTGTGCATCAGTTTTACAATTACAATACCGTCGTATGGAGATTGTGAATACAGTCATCCTGAGTGTCTGTGTTTCTGTCGTGTTGATGAATTTATTTGTTACGTGTAGCTGCTTATCTGCGGATGATTCTTGCGTAAAGTATGACGTTTTTATGGCAGCAGGGTGGGGTGGCTGCGTGTGGGACGTGTCAACTTCATCATATATGCTGCATTTCACTCTGTAATGGCCGAGCCAGGGGCGGGACAGAGTAACTTTAGAGCGCCGATGACCAAGAAGGGTGCTAGCATAACTTGAATCAATCCATTATCGAATTCACTTTCGGTAGCAAAATTCTACTTGTTACAGACGACAGAATGTGGGCATCTTGCTCCCTTAATAAGATTGCCTGTTATTATGGGTGATTGACGTGTGACCCTTTTGGCGACGTTTCCAAGGTGGGGTTGGGTGGGGGCGGGAGAGGGGGGGGGGAGAGGTGAAATCCCGAGTAGCATGTACTGTAGATGGCTGCGGTGTTGTTTAGTCTTTCCCATAAACTAGATAAGAAGGTGTTGGCAGAAAATGTTGACTCGTGTTGATGATGGTGGTGATCTTTGGTAGGGAAGCCGGGGTTGCTGTGTGATGCTGGCATAATGTGGATTGGGCATAACCAGGTTTCCAAGCTGGGGAATGCCGAGTCTGTTGCGGTTGCGGAAAAGTCGGGTTACAGAAAGTGATGAGCTTTCATTTCAATTACTGTGCGGAATGGGCTGTGGTGGAAAAAGGTGTCTTTAACACTTTTCGATTTATAAAATGCTAGGTGCATGGTTAACAATGTTGTTGATGATGTTGAATGACTCTGTTATAATATTTCTATAACCGGGTGCGTATGTGATGTTCGCCCAATGGTGAATTGATGTATCCAGCCTTGTGGGCAAGTGTGTTCGGTATGCTCCTGGCTTTCTGTGGCTGGTGTGATGTTCTGACTGCTCATGGGTTTGGGGAGGGGTGCTTGGTAGGGTGGTTGTGGTCGTGGATGCACTTTGGATGGAGAGGGTTATCTGCCGATACATGACGGTCAGTACTCTGTCATAATTTGTAAGTACCGGGAATATTCAAGCCGTGAGTCTGCTGAATAGAGCATATCTCCAGCATCTCCTCTCCAAACTTGAATTTGGTAGTACACGCGAAGACTGTGAAACTTTGCGGATGCGGGTGTTGGTGGTAAATCTCGTGCTTCAACATACTTGGATCTTTTTGCAATCTTCTCCATGAATCGCTTGTACCGCAAAGCAACTAGACTATCCATTGAAGTGCCATTGTATAGAATAAGCATTGCCTTCTCACCTGCTTTTATCACGTCATCTTTATTCGCATAGCTCATTGTAAACACTTCAGCAATTTGAGAGAGTTCTTTGTAGCACTGGATTTTGCTAAGGGATGCAGATTTTCCAATTCCATAAAGCCTAGATGTTGAGTCACAGCCAAGGATAGCATGGATAAATAACAGCTGTGAGCACAAACAGAACCCGAGTTTTTCCTTTGCCATTTTGATATTCCACAGTCGGGGTTTCTTTGGATTTTGCTTTGGCTCTGGTCTGAAAAATAGCTGACAGCCATTCATATCAGTATGGTATAGAAGCAACACCAGTAGGTCGGTATCGTCTCCAACAAGAGCAGTATTTGTTGACTTTGAAGCCAAGATAGCCGTTTGCGTAATTAAGACATCAGCATCACCGCTTGCCTTTATCGTTAAGCATCCAGCCTGTTCGAGAGATGAACTTAAGATTGATATGAACCTATGTTTGTTCTGCTTGTTACTAAGAAAATCAGGCTTACTCAGAGTTACAACTGTTTGCGGAGTCAGTACAACAGTTGCGCCTGATCCACGAGTTCGCCTCGTATGTGTTACATCTTTTATGTCTGGGCCTTGGTCATAACCATCAAAAACTACTGTAGCCTTTCCATATTTGCTTATGCAATATTTTACATATCTTTGACACACATTTGCAAATGTCTCTCCACGCTGCCATGGAACACGGTGTAATAGAGCTCCTCCATCAAGCACATAGTGGACAGAATCTGGAAGGACTGCATCTTCATTTTGAATTAATTTCCACAATGCATCAGCAAGTGCCGGCTTATTTGCTTCCCATGGAAGAGATGAATTATCAAAGAGTGCGGGCGGATGAGTGCACAACTCATACTCAAAATAAGATGCTGGATTCCCTTTTGATCCATTTGTAGCAATTAAACTGAGTCTTTGAAATAGGAGTTGTGGATCAATGTGTACACATTCATCATCAATCTTGAGAGATGTTTTGGATGCTACGGTAATAGCTTGTCTCTTTCTCTGGAACGAAATGCTTGATACACATTGGCCACACATCGAATTAATAATTGATTCTCCAATATCTTTAGCATCGTCAACATTGACTGACTCATGTGCAGACAATCCACTAACACGTCCTCTAAGAGAAGGGTCTGGTCCAAATGGATTCAGGTCACTAAGGATTTTGAGAATTGTGTAAGTATCATCCATATCACACTTTATTCGAGATTGTGTGGAATCTTTGTGTTGTTCACTTGAATCACAGTTTACCCCAGAGAGCTCTTGCATTGCATTACACACATCTGCACATGCGGGCATAGACAACAACCAAACAAGACGCTGAAGTTCTGTCATTCCACGACCTCGTGTTAGACCACCACTTGACTTTATACTTCTCATAAGGACCTGCTCAATAACTAGCTCAGTAGATAACCCCGCCCAATACCTATCACTTCGATGAATGACATGATGACCATTGAGGAAGCTGGTGTGTATATCTGGATGACTTTCAGGTATTTCTAACATCTTTTGTAAATATACATATGCAGACTTGGCGTACATATTATGCCCAGCGGCTGCAACATATGGAAGCATCTCACGAACTGTCTGAAGGTGCATGTTCCAATCACCAGTTCGTTCTGCCTTAATGAATGTGCGCAGAATGTCAACCAACTCCATATACAAAAGCCAGAGTCGTGCAGTCCTCTTATCTTTCATGACCACCTTCCCTGAGTCTAGTTTGTCCTTGACATCATGTAATGCATTTTCCGAGGACAATCTTGTAGCTACATACGGATTTTTGATAATGCCATCATAGAGCTCTCCAACATTAACCAGACTTTTATTTAGGGAACTTTCAATCATTTCATGTCCTGCAACATTATCATCATTGTTAAACAATTCTTTTGAATGCATTGCAGCGGAATATTCTACTGTGTCAACTTCAGCATCTGCAATTGTAGGTAGCGGTAGGTTGTATGCATTTGCAATCAAGATTGTACTGAGAGAAGCAAAACCATGAGGTGTCCTCGAACTGCTCGAGAAATTGCCTTTCCACTAACAATGTGTTTTACAGCATTCTCAGCGTAGACTACCTCTAGAATAGGCGCAAGACCGCTTCCTGCCATTAAGTGACCAATGCAGCCAAGGAAGCTCATCTCCATATGAAGACCTCCGAGTCTTAGAACAATTTGCTTTAATGGACTCCAGCTCGGCTCAATCTCTATGATAGTCATAGCTTTCCAAAATAAGGGCTGATCAAATGTAATCACGGGTGCAACATGGTATCGGTTTGCCTGTTCACAAACATAAGTCAAAGTGGAAAAGATGCAGGTCATGTTACTTGGCTCTAGATCTATCATCGGAAGGAAAATAACAGACAATTTACCTGGATAAACTCCTTGGTGAACAGTTTGCATCATGCCAGACCATGACTGTCTCCTTGAACGCAGAAACAAAGAGAACTCCCAGAGGATGTCAATGTCAGCTGTTGGGTCTGTTTGTTCCATCGCAGTTAACTCCTTAAAGGTCAATGGGAAGTTCCTGGTATGCTGAGACTCAAAGTTCCTGATACAGATCTTGCCAACTTGCTTGATATCTTCAGATGCTACATTTATCCTTGGAATAAGTTTGCACGAAACGTTTCCTGGTGTAACAGATGCAATGATTCCCATTCCATGAAATGTATTATGCCCATCTATTGTGCAAATATTGTGATCCACATTGTCGGCAACAAACTGAATGAACCAGCCTGATAATGGCTGTGGTAGAGCTCCACAATGAAGTGATGCACTGCGCTCAAACCTCTGTATCTCCGCGTATGAACATCCAAATCCGTGCTTGCACAAGGTGTCAACAATAAATCTAGATCCAAATTTATGGTGCATCTCACATGACAGCCCGAACTGCAAAGGTGCCACAATAACTCTAGGACGAGTTCCTTGCATAATAGCCTGTCCGACTGATGCCTGTTTCATTTCTGTGTCTTTTCCAGTAAACAAAATCCGCAATAATTCCCGCAGTGTCTCTGGTAAATAATTCAATGCCTTTACTGGGTCGCTCATTTGCTCCCTTGATGGATAGCTTTCAGATGATGTGCATGAATCAATTAACTTAATATCGTGTCTAAGCAGTTTGGCAGCTGTCTGGATGAGTAGCATGCTCTCTGATTTGGAATCCTTTCTCTTCTGTTCCTTGTAGAAGTCAGTCAAAATAGTAGATGCTTTAGAACGAAAGGTAACAACGTTTGGCTTACCATTCACAGTGCTAATAAATATTTCATCGCCATAATTATCTTGTATTTTATCCTGCATGTATTTTGTACTGTATGCGTTATTCTCTTTATCATCGAGATACTCTTGCATTTTATTAACGAGGTCGTGCAGGGTCAGCTGCTCATCGTCATTTTTTTCAAGAAATGCCATTGTCGCACTAAATGCTCTTACTCTGTCCAAGTCTTCTGGCCTTCCATGTTTTTGGGATGAGCAAGATGAGTGCAGCTGAGGGATATTTTTCATGGTTCGAAAATTTACGCTGCAGCTTTGATGGTATACTGCATTGACAACGCATACATCCGGCGTGAAGGCAAGCCGCCCAGCTACAAGTTTGTCCCATTCGTCTTTTCTCTGCTCACAGGCCTCGGCGATACTACATTGAAAGTCATGAGTACTTACTGGATAAATATCATAGCCACGTTTCTTTCCATCTTGAATTTTTGCAGGGTATCCGCATAGCAAACAATGTTCACTAAAATTGAATGTTGGACTTTCTGAACAGAGTGTCGCATGGGTGGCGGAGATTGTTCAATTTTCTCTGCGTCACGGGCAATCCGCTTGGGATCAATGAACTCCCGTCGACATTTTACATGAACCCTCTGTCCTACTTCAGCTATGACATCGCTTTCACGGGCTCTGCTAGCATTGTTAATACCGTCACAGCCTTTAACTCGAAGCTTAACAGTGTGTGAGCCATTTTCTAGGCTCTGGTTACAAATAACGCATGTATCTAAATCCATGTCCATATTCTGATTGAATTGTATAGAAATGTATTCAAATTGTGAGATAAAGTGAAAATTAAAATGCAATTTATTTTAGATAAAATTTTAAAAGGGAAAACAAAATTAAACTTACTTTAAATATAATTTTTTTAATTACCACGGCCCTGTGCATACAACCATATTTAATCTGTGGTTTGGAGAATTTGTACAAGTGGTTCAAGGCAATATTGCCAATTGCTTACTGTCTTCCGTGACCATGAAATTCAGAGCTTAAACAACATTTCTACTTCGTTTATTTGCGGAATGAACCACGTAAGGGAAGTTTCATTATTCGGATAATGGCGGTAGCTAAATATGCGAATTTACCCACTTTCCCATCGAGGGATGTTGGAGGACTTTTGATATGTGACACCTGGCAGTCCCATGAATGCCGCAGAAAAGAAATAAATTATGTTGCAATTTGTTCTAGGTTAATTTGTAGTTTTACTGGACTATATCTGCAAAGTGTAGAGACAATTCTCTGCCCTGTTTCTGCATCTAGAAATGCTGCTCTAGAGTTTCATCCTCAAGCTGGAGAAGCACCGAACAAGTTATTTTTGCCTTTGACTAAATCAAATACAAGAGATGTTGGAGTTACATAGCAGATATGTAAGCACTTAGGCGCACTCATCCAAGAACGTGGCGAGAATTCGAAGACATATCAGTAAAAAGAATGGCATTCCAATCGCTTCAATTTGTATGGGCCATGCATGTGAGCATGTGAATAAAATGATGACAATTCACTAATTGGAATAGATAACTATGCAAATGCTAGACAGCGATTAGTTCTGGCTTCCAAGAACTGTCAAGGCTGTCTCGAGACTTCAATGGTCAATTTGATTTACAAGAAGACGTGGCCACATAACATAATGGCTTTGGAGCAAATGTCGTTAAACCGGGACACAGAAAATCAACCATATACAGGATGTCATACTGGCTCATGGTAATACTTGTGTTGCTGAAGCTAATACGATCTACAACATTATCTTCCTTTCTTATGCACTACAAGAGTGTTTAGCAGAAATCCTCAATGTAGACGAAAAAAGGGAGAGATTATATTTTTAAAATATGTTGAAGAGCGCATTTATGGGCACTAGTGAACGAGAGACCAGGATACCTACATTGGGAAACACAAAAAGTCACGGTAAATATTTGTGACAAGACTGTTGAGCTCAATAAAGGTAAACGCACATATATAGGTACTCTGACACAGCTGCAAAGTGAAGTCGGGACAGACATATGAAATATGTAATTGCCAACAACGAATTCACTTTGACACCGATGGCTCTGCACTACAATCGACTTGATAAGTCAAAGATAATCACAGAGGGTTCCACGTTACAAGGCACAGCAGAAACCCTTGCACTGACAAGCACTGAAGCCGGAAAATGTCAGTTGTGGATAACATGGTTATCATCCAAAGATCAGAAAAGCAGCAACTATTGTGACTGTCATTTACCGTATCAAATGATTTAGTGATAGCTTAATGAGTCTGACAGAAGGATATGATGAGATCATATTAGTCTTTGAGACATATTAAACAGATTCCCATATATAATTTACATATTGCATCGGAAATCATCTGCCAAAATAGTATTTCTATTGAAGTTTATTATAAATGTCACCCATGTGCTCCCTGGCCCAGGTTAGATGTCAAAATTATGAATCTGAGCCATTTGCTAGCATATATATCGGGCTTTGTTGAATATGGTCGGTTAAAATATCGCAATACCACTGCTACTTGTATAAGTAAATATAATGGCTGTACAATGACTCTGTGAGGTAGGTACAGGCGAGGTGCTGTGTGCCCATTTGTGCACATAAATCACTAACTGGCTGGACAGTTACATTAAATACGGTCAAAACCAACAACCACAGAATTCCGCTGTGTATCAGTAACCGATATCGTGAAGCCTCACCGGCAAGGGAAGACTTTGTCTAGCAGCGTTGTTGTGGTGAGAGCGGATGTGGGCTATGATGCTCGGCGATTTCATCGGTTGTAGGCTATGATGTTCGGCGCTTTCATCGGTTGTAGGCTATGATGCTCGGCGCTTTCATCGGTTGTGTGCTCGATTCCCTGTCAATGTTTCCTCAACAATGAGTGATGTGATCATAGGTTATATATTAAATTAGCACAGTTACTCAAATATTCACCAATGCAACATTACTGCACACATATCTGCTGAATGATTGAAAATTCATCTGATAAATGTGTTAGAGTATACCATCAGAATGGCATCCGCTTTCCAAATTCCAGATTAAATTCAGAGAATTTGGCATACTGGCTTCGCATTTTCTTAAACACATCGACTGTGGGGAAATGTTAAAGAATAAATAGCTCTGTACTACTTTTCTGTATATATTTTCTCACTACCTTACTACCTTTTAAAATCCAGTTTTTATCCAATCCAATCGAAACATAAAATATGAAAATGTGATGATTTACTGAAGAGGAGAAAGGCAAATGTCATAGCAGCAGGCCATATATTCGATGTATTTCCGTGGTGTTAGAAGGCATACCGATTACCCAAAGTACTGGGCCGGTAAGTGGGCAATGATTAGATCCAGTCTGTCACTCAAACATATGACGTCATAATCAATTAAGTCACATGTAACCATGGTGTATCTCGGTCAATCTCGAACATTGAATAGTCAGCCAACTGACAGAAATGTTTATTTTTACTAGTTAATCAATAGTATGTTGAATACCTTGAAACTAGTTTAACTGCACGTAACAGAAACAGCACCCAGTCAAATTAGTTTCAAACTAGTCAACAGGATGCCTGCTTAGTTACCTTGCTATTTAGATTCTGCGAATTCATGGTTTGATATATCCAAACAGGGGCAAAA
The DNA here is from genome assembly GCA_034401795.1 of Chaetoderma sp. LZ-2023a. Taxonomy (NCBI): domain Eukaryota; kingdom Metazoa; phylum Mollusca; class Caudofoveata; order Chaetodermatida; family Chaetodermatidae; genus Chaetoderma; species Chaetoderma sp. LZ-2023a. The sequence continues at coordinate 26,898,800 of CM067363.1, read as the reverse complement.
CATTGGTGGAACTTAGCTTGAAATGGGCGGAGCGTAGCTAGAAATTGGCGAAGCGTAGCTATAAATGGATCGGTGGACCCCTCTATGGGACTGGTACTGACCCAGTAAGCTTTGTTTTCGTGACACTGTCGAACACGATATCGTACACACTGTAAGACTTTAAAAGATGTGATAATGAGTATCTAAGTGTCTCATTGATCATCATGATAGGTTAGTTAGCAATAGCAGTAATGGCCAATCAGAACGATGCTATTAAATTGTTCAAGTACGTACACTATATCTGTACCAAGTGTTGCCAAAAGCCTAAGTCCTAAATCTGTACAATTACTCATTGTGGTAGAACATTATGCCTTCAGGGATGTCTTCATTCAACATACCTGCCAACTATTTATATTCTTATCGCGACAATTTGCAGTCACTTTATATATGTTTCTTATTAAAATATGTGATGCATATGTTGTTGTAGATGCTCTCATCTTCGTCATCGCTCACCATCTCTGTACCAGCATCAACACCACCGCTGCCACTACCACCCCCACCACCACCGCCGCCGTCACCGCCATCACCACGGCCGCCGCCGCCGCCACCACCACCATCAGCAACAGCACCACCACCAGCACCAGCAGCAGCAGCAGCACCACCACCACCACCACCACCACCACCACCACCACCACCACCACCACCACCACCACCACCACCACCACCACCACCACTGCCATCGCCAGCACCACGGCTACCACCTCGGCTCCGGCCGCAGCCACCATCACCACTGACGCCAGCTGCCACCCCGACCACTGTCGCGATAGCCACTGCCAGCTACACTCGCAATGACCACGACCACCACCAACACACCATATCATCATTGCCAACGTCGGCATCGCTGCTTCCATCACCACCACCACCGCTGCCTTCGCTGCGGTCATAGTCGCCGCCACCACAACAGCCGCCGCCATCTTCGTCGTCGTCGTCGTCGTCGTCATCATCATCATCATCATCATCATCATCATCTTTTCCTGAATAACATTCACCGTGTGATACTGTTGGTGTTTCCATGACACAATATTCAGATGACGGGCATATTGCCTCGTATTCCTTGGATATACAGTAAGCAAAATACAGGTTACATAAGTTACATTTATAAAAAACTAATGTTTAATAGTTTGATTACTACATTCCTTACAATGTCTATGTTCTTGTCAGTCTGTCCATATTCCAGTCTCATCTATAAATTTGAAGAAGACTGCAACTACCCAACATACATTATTTTGTTTGGAAATTGTTTGCGATTTCAATCTTGTAATTGTCAATGTATATTAGGTATCTCTTATATAATATTGCATTTCAATGTAATCACTTGGTCATATTAACTCGCTGATGGTATGGTCTGTATGGGGATTCTTTCACGTTTGATTTAGCCGAGTTGACGCCAGACATTGCCATACATTGTACATTCCATAATACTCCACGGATGGGATCCAGTAGAGGCACCTTAAATATGTTTGACGTGGGTAGGAAACTGGTTAATAAAGCATGAGCCTATTTGCGGTAGTGGATATACACGATACTGTGAAGCACTGCATGTCACGAGTTCAAGCAATGTTTGTTATGTGTGTTCATCCATCCAGGACTTTTCAGATTTCTCCACGGATGTGTATTGCGTTCTCAACTGCACACCAAATGATGGCATCACAGCTACAAACTCAGTGTTTTTCATCCAATGTCTAACATAGTTGACATATTGCATTGCTATATTTTGTGGCAAGAAAATCCTGAATATATATGACTAATTCAAGTAGTATGCCCTAACACCAGAGCTTGCCGGGGACAAGACAGACTTTGCGTATGAAACTGTTGACGGAAAACGTACTACACATCGAACAATTGTTTCTGTCTATCAAACCGCTTCCGCACTCGTGGAATCGATTGCTCCACCGCTAAGCATTCACGAGTGATGTAATGGGTGCATCCATTATCACATAACTCACATCATTCCAGAATACAAAGCAATCTTTGGCGAGCGAAACCTGTGTTATAGAACCATATTAACTTACCCATATGGGTTGGGTTGTGGCATCTGTTGTTGCGATGTATAACAAGAAAGAGATGTGTTTGGTTCCCGGGTGGACTGGTATAACTCACTACTGTCAACAAGTAGAGATGTTTCAAAGTTCATTGGCTATATATTAAATTAGCACAGTTTCTCAAATATTCATCAATACAAAATTACTGTACACATATCTGCTGAATTATAGATACTTCATCTGATAATAGTGGTATACTATATCATCAGAGTGAAGGACACTTTCCAAATTCCAGATTGGTTTCAGGGAAATTGACATTCTCTCTTCGCATTTTCGTCAAAACATTGATTGCGAGGAACTGTTAAGAATGATTAGCTCTGTACCCCTCTCCCATATATATTTTCTTAATACCTGTTGAAATTCAGTGTTTTTTAATTGAATTAAAACAGAAAATATGAAAATGTGATGATTTACTGAAGCAGAGCAAATTTCATAGCAGTAGGCCATATATTTTATGTATTTTCGTAGTGTTACAAGACATACTGATTACACAAACTACCGGGCCAGTACGTGGGAAACGACTAGATCCAATCTGTCACTCAAATATATGACGTCATAATCAATTACGTCACATGTAGCTGACATGGCACACAATATGCGCAATGCATGGTGTATCTTGGTCAGTCTGGAACATTGAATCGTCCACAAACTGACCGAATTGTATATATTTACTAGTTAATCAATAGTATCTTGAATACCGCGAAACTATTTTGACTGCACGTAGCAGAAACATCTCCCAGTACAATTAGTTTCAAAATAGTCAACAGGTTGCTTGCATAGTTACCTTGATATTGGGATTCTGTGAATTCATGGTTTGATATATCCAAACACGAGCAAAACATTGGTGGATCTTAGCTTGAAATTGGCGGTTTGTAGCTAGAAATGGGCGGAGCGCTGCTAGAAATGGATCCCTGGACACCTCTATTGGGCTGGCACTGACCCAGTAAGCTTTGTTTTCATGACAGCTTCGAAAACGATATCATACGATGTTAAAAGATATGATAATGTGTATCTAATTGTCTCTTTTAGACATACATCAATGATGATCATGATAGGTTAGATGGCAATAGCAGTACAGGCCAATCAGAACAATGTATTTAAATTGTTCAAGTACACTAGTTTTGCCAAAAGCCTAAATTCTAAATCTGTACAATTAATCATTGTGGTAGAACAGTATGCATTCAGGGATGTTTTCATCCTACACACCTGCCAACTATTTATATTCTTATCACGACAATTTGCAGTCATTTTATATATGTTGCGTATTAAAATATGTGATGCATATGTTATTGTAGATGCTATCATCTTCGGCATCGCTCTCGCCATTGCCATCATCGTCACTGTGAGTTTCCTCGTCATCATCATTGTCGTCGTCAGTATCCCTATTCTCACCATCTCTGCACCAGCATCAACATCACCGCTGCCACTACCACCGCCACCATCACCACCGCCGGCGCCACCACGACCACCATGGCCGCGACCGCCCCCGCCGCCGCCGCCAACAGCAGCAACAGCACCACCACCACCACCAGCAGCAGCAGCACCAACACCATCACCACCACCACCACCACCACCACCACCACCACCACCACCACCACCACCACCACTGCCACCACCACCACCATCATCACCACCACTGCCACAGCCAGCACCACGACTACCACCTCTGCTCCGGCCGCAGCCACCATCACCACTGACGCCAGCTGCCACCCCGACCACTGTCGCGATAGCCACTGCCAGCCACACTCGCAATGACCACGACCACCACCAACACACCATATCATCATTGCCAACGTCGGCATCGCTGCTTCCGTCACCACCACCACCACTGCCTTCGCTGCGATTTAAATTTTGTGATAGTCAATGCATATTATGTATCTCTTATATAGTATTGTATTTCAATTTAATAACTTAGTCATATAAACTCGCTGATGGTATGGCCGGTGATGGGATTCTCTAAGTTCTGATTTAGCTGAGTTACCGATAGACATTGGCCTCCAGTGTGGATCTTATAATACCACCTTCACTAATACTTCACGGATCGGATCCAGTAGAGACAGCATCAATATCTTTGTCTTGGTTAGTGGAGTAACTCAGATTGCACACGAAACTGGCCAATAAAGGATGCAACTATTCGCAGTAGCGGGTATATACGATAGTGTAAAACACTGCGAGTCACAAGTGCAAACAATGTTTCTTTTGTTTGTTCACCCATCCAGGCTTTTTCAGATTTCTCCACACATGTGCATTGCTTCCTCAACTGTCCACCACATGCTGGATGGCATCATGGCTATGAATTCAGCTTTTTTTGATAATGTCTAACCCAGTTGGCATATTGTATTGCTATATTTTGTGGCAAGAAATCCAGAACATATACGACTAATTGAAGTAGTCTGCCCTAATACCAGAGATTGCCGAGAATAGGTATTCATTCAGTAGACGGTGAATTTGCTGGAAACTAGCAGAGATAATGTGTGCGATATATTATATTGTATTTGGAATCTTTAAAACAATTAAATTTAAGAAGCAAGATATATTTAATAAAGAGATGACATTATATTGATGTTTTCTGTCCTTTTTGTGAGTGGGAATAATGGAGGAATCCAATTGTATCTATGCCCCTCCCATCTATAGCTAACCTCCACCGACGCTGTGCCTATTATGGCATCGAGAGATCCATGCACTCCCTGAATCTCAATTCCAACAAAACTATGCAGGTATGCTGCGGTCATGTTGCTGCCCTTGCTTAACTATTCAACAACATGTGTATTAAATAGTGAAAACCATATGATTCGTACAACCTGCCGGGCTATTACGCGTTTAATAGCGGCTAAATAATTGTAACGTAATTGATTATGGCGTCAGCCTACATGCCACGTTGTTGCACATGTCTTCATATGATTGATAGATAAACTGGACTTCTCCTTTGAATTAGCATGATGATAATACATCGTTGATTCTTGTAAGTTAATCACTAGAGGCGACCCATCTGCTTGTTTGCAAACAACTATTAATTCAAAGCAAACCCTCTGGCAGCGTTTCTTACTTCTTTGAAAACTAGAAGGACTGCTCCAACAGTGACCCGTGGACGCAGGATTACCTATCATCGTGGAAGTCATCAGAGAATTGATCGTGATGAAGCTAGCTGCGGGACGACTGGATCTTTCCACTGCATCCATCTATACTATGACGCTATAATTAACAACGTTGTGTGTAGAATGACACCACACTCAATGCCGTCATTATGGCGTCATGAATGACGTAGATAAGCACGTAACTAACGCATATTTGAAGACGAACTATGCATTGTTGTACGAATTGTATGTTTTTACTATTTAATAAATATCCTGTTGAATATTTTGAACCTAATTTAACTAGGCGCTGTTGCTGCCGTAGCCAGCAACAGCACCCAGTCAAAGTAGTTACAATATATGCAACAAGTTACCTGTATAGTTTTCTGGAAATTGATTGTCAGGGCATTCGGGGATCGATCAATCCCAACACAGCGAAGTGTGGGTGGAGCTTAGCTAGAGGTGGTCCGGGCATAGCTAAAATTGGAAAGGTCTATAGTGAAAAGTGTCATGTTGACGTTAAATGTCTTTAGGAGACGCTGAAATTGAAGTTTCTCATAAAAAACATGCGCATGCAATCACATGAAAAATGGTAGAAGATAAGGAGAGAGGGAAGGGTGCGAGGAAATATGCACGAAGATAGTGATGGAATATGATGCACAGACGAAGTATTTAACAATTCATGATAATCCAGTCAAAGGTGCGAGAGTCTCCGAGCTTATTGGAGACAATGAACATGTGAATAGAGTAGGGGTAAGCTGGCGGGTTTTTTTCACACCTTAAAAGTAGTTGCTGTGTCAGAGCAACCAAGTGATTTGCATCATTATCACCTTTTACCTTTGATCTCACCACCTATTGAAAGAGGTGTGAAACACCCTGCCAGCTCTCCGCCATTCTGATTGAATGTTAGATGTAGAGTGTGCTCATAAGCCCCTCCCCCTCATTAATTCACGTGACTCCTGGCATCAAATGAGGTGAGCGTAACAGCGATTAGCGTAATGATTGACAAGGGTTAATGAGGTTAATTAAGCATGAATGACAGGCTCCATGTCTGACCTCGTCTTTTCCTGGGAACTCGTCCGATCACGAAGCCCCGCCCCCTTCGTTAAGTCACGTACCGCCAGGCATCCAGTGCTGCAAGCTTACGGGTAATTAGCGTAATGATGATTGACGAGGGTTAATGGGTGTAATTAAGGATGGTCTCATGGAGCCATACCAAATGCTCAAGGGTTAATGTATTACATAATGAGGGACGGCCAGGTTACGTGTCTGGATACGTCTTTTCCTTGGAACTCGTTCGATGACGAAGTCCCGTCCCCTCGTTAAATCACGGGTCTCAATGTATCCAATGGGGTGCGCGTACGGGTAATTAGCATACTGACACGTGACGAGCGTTAAACAATAGGCCTAAGGATGATTGACAGACTATATGCCGGCACACAACCTTTTCTGATTCTGGGACCACAGGCAATCATGGGAGATATTCTAAATGATCAAGCTATAGAGTAGGGTCAATTGTGGAAGACGTCTCAATTAGTCTACCGGGTTCAGCATTATTAAACTTCTGAACTTCAGTGCTTTTAGCTGGGTCATTGTACAAGGGTCGATGTATAGCGTAAGTGTAGTTCGGATCGACTGATCAGGTGCTGGCTGTATCAGCTTAGCTGGGTATGAGCTGCCCGCCCCTCCCATACCCCCCCCCCCCCCCGGGTAGAGCTATACGCGTATATGACCCTACGAAATAGATTTCGTCGTAAAAACGACTAAGTTCCTTAAAATGCGTGGCGCGCACGCGCATGCTTACCACTGCATAGACAGAGTGCGTATATCACATCCAAGATAGGATGGCACTTTTAGTGTACAGAGAAGGTACAATGTAATCCTTTATAATATATCAGTCAAGAGCAGAAGTCGACGGGCTTTCCAGATTTGTAAACAATTTCAAAATCGCTTAAGAAATGGCTGAGTTATCCACGGAAACCCCCTTTGATTATCTTCAAAATATTCCCGTGACGTCATAACTACGTGTACGCCGAAGTTCTAGAATGGTCTAGAACATTCATCAGCGGCAATGTTAGCTGCGCGCTGATTGGCTATTGCTCGGCCGATGAGTGGTTGAGGCCTGTGCCTATGACGTCACGAGCAGTATAAAAGGTGATGGAATCCAGAGTTCGATAGCATCCTCAGTCAGGGGCTAAGCAGGTTGGATCTGCAAAAGCAGCTACGATCAGTCAAGATACTATGAAATAGATCACTTCGGTCTTGGTCAGCATCTGTCCCATAGTTTAGCGGCAGCCACCCATAAAAAGAATTTTGTAACTCTTTTGGAAACTTTTGGTAATATTGTTCTCGACTGAATTAAGAACTAACTCGGAACACAATCTTGCGGTGAGGCATTTTCCGCCCTGAATATGTGATTCTATGGATGTAGAGGCAGCGATGTTCTTTGGTGGATGACTCACCGGATCTGCCAGCCATGCCAAAAAGTGGTTATTCAACTGCCACCGCACTGATGTCGTGCGGGGTTATTTAAAACTGTTTGACCACAGCAAGTAAACTTTGCCAGTACGTCTTAAGAGCTAACTAACGTAACCCACACCGTTAAGCTTAGTTATTCATCTTCATCCGTATTCGACAAACCCCCCCCCCCCCCCCTTCAGCTGCATAGGACCTGGTGATGGGCGAGGTACGCATCCCCACCGAATTCTCTAAGAATGTCTGGGCAAGATGTTAGGATCTGTCACACCCTCACAGGTAGAACATTTATGGTGGGTATTCGTCTCTCTTAACCCAACCATAACGATAGATTAGTTGCCTAAACTTGCTTTGTGAAGAGTACCCATTGTCCTGTAACATTTTATTTGGTTATGGAGCAATATCTCCGGATTCTCACCAAGATCGAAGGTCTTGCAAAATAGCATGTATGCACGCTGTCTTGAGTGTGAATGTCTTAGATATCCGCACTCAATGACAGCCATATCTAAAATCTAGATAAGGCGCCCACCATTTGCGGCCTAAACTAGTTCTTGTCCCTAAAATCTAAATGTTCAGTTAGGCATAGAAGAAGGCCCGCATAAATAAAAGTGTCACCTACTAATTCAGCATGTTTAAAGATATGTAAGATGGTGACATGCGAATCCCTCGGCAGTCGCTCCTCCCACCTTCACGTAAAACAGCACGCAACATTATAGTCATAATTTCACTAGGTATGGTCTTTTCTTTGTAGCATTTTGGTTTGAATATTAGAGTAGGCCCTTTTTTGGCCAATACTCTTCTCCTGCTTTAAGCGGTGGCAGCATTGTCCTGTGACGAATGTCCATGCAAGGCACTTGCCTCTCGCAAGGATTCAGTGATGGCGGCGCGCGATGCTACTACTTCTCACCCAAAAAGAGCATCAGAAGTAATGCCTGCGTGAGGCACATAGCTTTTCGACACAATAAACGATACTTTTCTTTCCTTTCAGCTTAGAGGTATAATAACTTATATTAAGTTAATTAGTGATCTCGTATGCAGGAGCCTCCTTTGCGGGGATACTCCTGTGGATCTTCGAGTCTGTTTGGTAACTCCGGGAGCCCCACGTTTAAAGGTTCATCAGGCTGTCTCTATGTCTTGTATTTTCGTATGCTCATTTTTATTTTGCATACTTGACGGACTGTTTAGGTAAATTAATTGTATAGACTTATTTTAGTTAGGTCACCAATCAAATCGTGTAAGTCCATAGATCACGAAATTGCTATAGGCATACCAGTGACACACACTCTTGGGCTGATATTGTTCTATTTAATCGTCGCGACGATGGTCGCATGGCCCTACCGGAATGATTGAGTTGTACTGGCCTTAGGAGCTGGTATTTGTTACCCGTAGGGCAGTGCCGCATAGGATCTGTAACCCCGAGACTGGAAGCTAGCCAGCATCATCACTCATCGTGTACATGCGACGTAGCGAGCCGACACAAGACACCGGAATGACCCGACTCTGCCCCACGAGCAACAAGTGGCTCCCGATGTGGGGCTCGAAGAACAAGAACATCAATAACATGCAGCGAACCCATGCCCACACCGTATAGCGAGCTTAGTAGTACACCTTCTTCATTCAGCGTTCGCTCCCTCGACCAAGAGGTAGCAGCATACGATTGACACCATGCTCGCATGCTCACCGACCATGCCAGAAATTCTAACCGAGCGGAATCAACAACACCGCAATGTCACCTGTTTTCGCCTATCTGTGAGCGGACCTTCCGAGATGCCTCACAGGTGGGAACATAATTTCATACTATATCGGACATCCACGATAGGCCAACCCCGTCAGTGGATGATATCGACAAAGACCCGATTACGGTCACTCATACTATCCTTCATATCACTATCGTTCACCCGTTTCATCAACAGAAATTATATGACAGGGTAATAATCCTTATACTAGACAACCTTCCACACCGCCCCCATCAAACGTATCATCTTATTACAGGGGGGATGCCACGGCACCATCGGGAGGAATTGGCGCCACCATTTCATCGTTACATCAGTCATGCCACACATCACGAGCGTCAAATGACTGCACCACCATCATACGGGGAATGTCAGTCTTCACCATATGAAGAACATCCGCATAACCGCCACAATATTCCGCCTCTCGTCCATAGACCCATGCCAGTTTATGGATCTACAATGGGGCGTACCTCACTGGATTGGAGTACGCATGCTCTCGCTTCTCGACATCGGCATCGATGGGAAACACCCGCACCACTACCACCCGCACGACGACCAGCATCAGCGTTTTCGTCAATCACCCATGTCGACCACCACTCCGACGACGCATGGGAGAGACTCTACCGGAGCTGGCTAGTCGCATCCGGAGGCTAGTCACCCATGCATACCCTAGCAGCGATATGCATAACGCATCTTCACCTTGACACGTTCATCAATGCATTGAACGGTGAGCCCGCTCTTAAGGAAAAACTCTTCCTTGCTGACCATGGAAGCTTGGCCAAATTAACGGCCACCGCAGTCCGTATTGAAAACTTCTTGGAGCGGGAGAAAATGAACTGCCGCCAACTTCACCCTATCAATGAGACTGAGGGTGCAGTCATAGCCACATCAACTGACGCTCACACGACACCTACCGCATCCATCACCACATACCAATCCGCACACCAAACAGCACCACAACATTCCAATCAGAATCAAGTGCCTAGAGGAAGGGGGCGTGGTCACAAATGAACAACAACGGAGCCCCAGGGTGCGGGAACCAGCGAAATAATAACAATCACGGCAACATGCATGAGCGAATAGATGAGATAAATGAACAAATCTCCACTCTGACAAACTTAGTTACTACCCTCAGCACTAACTTAGCCACCACACACCTTAGGACGACGAACACTACTGACACTACACCGCCACCAAATGCCTGTTTCGGATGCGGTCATCCAGGACATTGGAGGGAATGGTGCCTAACTGACCCTCATCTACAACACTTACCCCTGACCGCAGAACCCCGCAACCAGAGACGCTGGCAAACTCTTCAGGTAACCGATTGGAGAGTCACCTCAGTGCCTATATTTACTACCCAGCTCAACTGTGGCCCCCGTACAACGTCCCGTGGCCGACTATCTCCAACAACCCTCAGCTTGTACATGTACACCTATACGCACGGCTTCATATATGGCGATGCCTACGATGCCTCTCACATCCGCCGCACCGCCATCCCCCCTATGTCCGCACATAACAAACCTTCTTTCCTTTGTAAATCGGCGGTGGTAGGCTGTAGCACCTCCACTGAAACAACGTGTTTGCAAGCACCACGTCCCGCGACTAAGACACTGGATTCTAGGTGTCTCTTGGTGGTATGCAAAACACCGTCCCACACTACATCATCTCCCACATCCACAGACAGCAGCGGCTCAGGAGAAACTGTTCACTCCTCATCATGGATTCCCAAACGACGACGCTACCGGCGATACGAATGCCTTCCTCGACACCACTGTTTCTTTTGGGCATCAACGAAATATCCGATGATGCACTGTAAGAAGTGGCTTGCGCAGGTAGCTCTTATCTGCGATTGGGAGAATCCTATCCACACTGCTGTCTACACGAACACGGCATACACAGAAACAGCAACAACCCCATCACCATTGCAACCACCAGCTCCATCTTCGCTAAAGCACTCACAGAAGCGACGACGATGGACTGCCCCTTTCCTCGCTCAGCAATCCACAACATTATGCGACGCCATTCGGAAACAATCCGACTATATACAGAATACTTCCGCTCCAACACCATTGTCGCAGATGGCATCATTGGAAACTCTTCCGCAGGTGCACCGCAAAGTATTACATAAGTGTGCCTGTCTGTTTAGCTGTATTTCCACCAGCACCACTGTTGACACTGGAGCCTCTATCACAGTGTTTAACAAGCGCTTACATGAGAGCATCCCACCTCATAAAAAGCATCCCTTTAAACCTACAAACATCTATCTACAGACGGCTACGAGAGCTGATGTGCCCATAGCCGGTGTAGTTAATCTTGTTATTCAAATAGAAGAGATGCAATTCATACAGAGAGTTGACATCGCCTCTATACAAAATGACACCCTCATTGGCTCTGATTTTCTCAGTGCCAGCGAAGCCATCATCCATTGCAAACATCAGGAAATCGACAGACATATCCGATGGATACCGCTTGGACCGGACTCATCATTATATGACACGTGTGCTGTAATACTATCAAGTGCATCCACAGTTGATCTGGGACAGGAGCAAATCTTATGGGGCACCACACCACAGTTAGGAAGCAACAGTCACATCACCATGCTGGAATCTGACCCTGATTACATGATCGCCTCAAAATGAGCAAGTCCTCATATGATCGCGGACACCACCAACAAGGAACACATACCATGTAGGTGTTCAATGTCACCGCATACCCCATACCTCTTGAACCGGGGGTATGTTGCGCCCATTTGGTGGACGTTATCTCTGTGTAAATACCTACACTAACCACCACACAAACGGAAATGACTGATGATTTACCAGAACACCTACAAGACTTGTGTCTACATGCCACAGTAGGATTAAAGCAATCACAGAAACATGGAATTCGGACACTACTTTTCAAATATCGCAATAGTTTTTCCTATAGAGACAGGGATCTTGGAGAAATTCATCGTGTGCGACACTCCATCGCAATAATCGCCCCATACGACAACCGGTACGACACCTTCCCATTCATAAGGGCGCAAAAGCACATCAACCAGCTAACGACATGTTGTGGACTTGTAGTATAGAACCATCAGCATCCTCATGGGCTAGGCCAATAGTGCTAGCAGACAAAAATGATGGAACCTTGCGATTTTGTATAGACTACCGTCGCCTTACTGATCTTAGTGTTAAGGATGTCTATCTGCTCCCACGTATAGATCAGGCCTTAGATTCCTTGTCCGGGGACAAGTGTTTTTGTACCCTTGACTTAGCTGGCAGATACTGGCAAGTAGCCATGAATGAAGCTGACATGGAAAAGACCGCATTTGTTTGTAGGGATGGTCTTTTCAAATTCCCCAAGATGCCCTACGGCTTGTGCAAGATTTCCCATTGCTGGGTGGATAATACCTGCTCAATGAGACGTTCAAAAGTTCCAGGAGCGCTCCTGGAACTTTTGAACGTCTCATTGAGCAGGTATTAACCACCCTGCAATGGGAAATCTGTCTATGTTACATCGACGACGTAATCGTCTTTGGACCTATGTTTGAGCAACCTCGGACAAATTTGGACATCGTGCTTTCACGCTTCCGTACAGCCAATTTGAAGCTCAAACCAAAGTAATTTCATCTCTTTAGATAGAGCAGTGAGTTCTTGGGACATGTCATATCCGGTGATGGAGTGGCTACTCAGCCATCAACAACAAAGGCAGTAGCAGAGTGGCCAATGCCCTCTTCGATCACAGAAACACAGAGTTTTCTTGGCGTATGCCAGTACTATCGTCAATATATCCGTCATTTCAGTGAGATTGCTTCGCCCCTTTATAAACTCACCGAGAAAGATCGACAATTCTAGGGGACGAGTGAGTGCGAAGGTTCCTACAGGGTGCTGAAGGAACTCTTGACGACCACCCCGATTCTTGCTCATCCTAATCCAAAACTCGATCCCATCTTGGACACTAACGCATTGGCTTACGATATTGGCGTGGTTCTATCTCAGGTTACAGAGGATGGAATGGAGCAGGAGTTGGGTTATGGTTCGCATACCTTAAATAAAATTGAAAAGAAATATGCAACAATGAAGCGAGATCTACTTGCAGCAGTGCATTTCGTCAAGTACTACAAACACTGTCTGTATGGTCTGTCCATTTACACTCCGTACAGTCCATGCCTCCCTACGCTGGCTCAGGAACCTTAAAAATCTGGAGGGCCGGGTATTGAGATGGCAGGAATCCCTGCAGGCCTACAACTTTAACGTTGTTCACCATCACGCCAAATTGTATGGGAATGCTGACACCCTCAGTAGAGTTGGAATGGAGGCAGAACATGAAGAGTTCGCAAACATGACACAATCAACACAGCCATCCCCAGAGGTCCCCGAATTGTGATGCGCAGAGTGGAATCCGGAGAAAATCACACACGGTCAAGCAACAGATGTACAAACAACAAATATATATGTGTGGATCCAGAAGGGGGTACGTCCTCCTAATGAATCATTAACACCATTATCTACCACAGCTAAATATTATTGCCAGCGGTTTGAAGAATGTCACCTCCATAGTGACGTTCTCTACATCAATAACCATCTGGTAATCCCGGAAGGTTATCGTAATATTATACTAAAACAACTACATGATAACGCCAGGCATCTGGCCTAGGAAAGAACTGTTACCCGCATCAAACAGAGATGCCACTGGATCGAAATTTGCGATAGTGTAAAGGCGTGGGTTGCCAAATGCATTCCATGCCAAAGACGCGCTGTTGGCCAGCACCATCTCGCACACTTACAAATTAAGATCGTTGGTGCACCATGGGAGTGGGTTTCTATTGATGTGCTCGGGCCCTTGAATACGACGGATGAAGGAAATATGTACATCCTCGTATTACAAGATTTTTTCACGAAGTGGGTAGAAACGTTTGCTTTGCCGGACCAAGAGGCATCCACCGTAGTGGAGGTCCTGGCAGGCAATGCGATCTGCCGTTTTGGTATGCACTATGAGCTACACTCTAACCGAGGAAGTAATTTTGAGAGCCAGCTTATATCAGAGCTCTGCAAATTGTTTCATATCGTCAAAACAATGACGCCTCTATATCACCCCTGCAGTGATGGAATGGTGGAGAGGTTAGATAGAACTCTCGCAAACATGCTTACTAAGGAACCATGCCTTGATTGTAGAGATTGGGATTTAAATCTCCCATTTGTACTCATGGCTTACTGCACCTCAGTACATTCCAGCACGGGCTACACCCCTGCTTGGTTAATGTTAGGCTGTGAATTAGACTTACCCCTGGACCTGGCTATGCCTCAGATACCAGGAGAGACATATTCACCCTATCTCTATGTTGAACCCCTATGGCAGCGGAGAGAACAGGCCCATGAGTTAGTGAGAGAAACTGTATCCACTGCACACGGGCGTCAAAATGCATGGTACGACTGGATAGTGCATGGAAATCCATATGAAGCAGGAAGGATGGGTTGGGTACACAATTCACGACGGTCTGCACACGTGCCAGGTAAACTGAGTTACAAGTGGAAAGGCCCCTATGTGGTAGTAGGTAAGACGTCGGATGTGAACTACCGTATCCGTACTTCGGATGGCCTGACCTCAGTCATCCACTTCGATTGGCTTAAACCATGTGTCAGTGATGACCCAGCACCAGAGCTTGGGCTAGGCCTTTCTCCTAACACCGATACACAGACAGAAATTTCTATGGAAAGTAGTATTCCCACAATTAGCGCAGAACACCGTGGTGCCAGTTCGGCCCGTCTTCTATCAAGCCAGAACACCGGTGAACAAGCAGCTAATGCTGAGGATGTTGACGAGATACGTACTCAACCTCTCCATCCTCAGCATGGGCCTACTTGGTATGGGAAGCCATATTTGACGAACCTTCTGTTTGTTTTGACAAGGGACTGGATGGAAAAGTTGTTCCACTGATCTCTTACCACTCCCACCCGCTTCATGCTATGCACCCCATTATAGAGTTACCACAAGCGGAAGCTGAGGCTGGCCCAAGCCATGCTTCCTGTGTGGTGGAAAATGTGATGAATAGCATGGAAGTGAAGAGGCTGGATGAAGCCTTGGCCTGTCTACAACCACACAACCGTACCAGGAGGTGTACCCGAGCATGCCCCCAAATCGCCAGACCACTCTCCAACCAAGCAGAACCCTTATCCAATACCGCACCAACGCCTCCGCTCCAAATGGCGTCCCTTATCTATACACCAAGTTCGGACATAATCGGCTCCGACCATTTCACACTCCAGTTGTCGTCTGTTGACTGTCAATCTTAAGATATGAGAGAGACTACTGCTACAGATGAGGTGGCATCCCGCACCGCACCGGCCAACAATATCCCCCACGGTGGGCAGGGAAGAAGCCTGTTCAGCAGACTCTCTGGTTGGACCAACCATCCATCGGGTAACGGGAGATGACCACATCCTCCTGTCCAAAGGCCACATTCTCCATGGGCCTGCCATACTCCCACGTGAGCAGCTAGGACATCACACCATGGACATAACGTCAGTTACATACAGAACACACTTTCCCACAGGGCTGGATATGTAAATTCTTCATTGCGCATACATCACACACATACTCGGTTGTACCCAGTATAACAGACCCATTCAATACCGGCAACAACATCGTCTAGCAGCACCTATCGGTATTAATTAATTCACGTTAGAGACATAAATTCCATCCGCACAAGATACGGGAGAAATAATATCTCCCACGACCCCCACCTCCTGCAATAACAACAGACTCGGCGTTCACCGCCATGGAAAACTGGAATGCGCCCACTTTGCTTGACATTAGCAGCATACAGCAGCCCGGACTTCCCGACAACAACATTATCATCAACAAACAATTCTCCCAAACACACCTTCTTATCTAGCTATGGGAGAACTGATAATGGAGATAGAAGGAATGCACTACAGCCATCTACAGTATGTGTTACAGGAGAAACATCAAAATCCACTCCACCAACCCCACCCTCCTCTCCCGCGACGTCGTACGGGAACAGCTAAGAATACATACATCACTTACACGTAATAACAGTCGATATTATTAAGAGAGCAAGATGCCCGCATTGTCGTCAGTCACAAGTAGGATTCTACTACCGAAAAGTTGAATTCGATAATGGATTGATCCAAGTTACGACTGCATCCGACAGGTCATCTGTGCTCTAAAAATAACTCTGTCCCGCCCACGGGCTCGATCAGTACAGAGCGAAATACCAGCAAGGTTGACAACGTTGACATCACGCCCCCCCACCCCCCGCTCGCAAAGGGCGGCAATAAAAACGTCACCATTACCAGAGCGCAAGTATCATCCACAGATAACCAGCCACGCGTATCAAATTCAAATCACCAACATGTCGGAAACACAGACACTCAGCTTGACTGTATTCACAATCTCCAAACGACGGTATTGTAAATCGTAAAACTGTGTGCACTCATTTCCGAGCTGTATTGTAATTTAACCATGATTATTGGTATTAATACGTCTGGTCTAGGCAGGGACGGAGCTAGTTCTACCCATTGAGGAGAATGCTTGGCAGCCCTCCAGCTCGGAAAACACAGCTATCTTGTCGGGATCAGTAACTTTGATAAACCACCTGAATAGATCTGTTTAAACCACACATCAAATTACCTACAGCTTTACTGTTATAGTTTTGATTAAGAACACAACTGCGCTACCGTGTATACAGATGATTAGCGCACGGGCCAATAAAGATGCATCAAAAATCTAACAGTATAATTACAAAGAGAATTTCAAAAATTTTCTTACCTGCGTTCCAGTCCATAATCGACACTGGCTGAGAACTACCTATTACAGCCATATACCAAGAAGAATGCTTAAGAACTCACGCAAATAAGGGGCATTATATTACACAGATTCATGATAGAACATATATTTCCATCTCTCGCATCTCCAAAGATTGCACCTCAGCAACAGTATTTCGCCATCGCCATAAACAGCACATATGTTTTCCAATCAACCACATGTTTTCAAGAGCCACGTGACTTTTACTGCTATTTCCAGTAAATTGGGGTAAACGCGTTAACCAAAAGAGCCGCCCAAATACGCGACTACCACAGCGTGATGGAGGAGTGGCGGGGGTGAGTCAGGGTAATTACCACTGACGTCACCAGACTCCCACACACCCCATCGGGTGCTCCAGCCTAAAATTAAAACAGGCAAGTTTATAAGCATCCAGTCTGTAAACTCGTCTCACGCTAATTAAAAAGTGTGAGGCTCCACGGGAATAAGTAGTAACACGTTTTATGTTGATCGGAGACTTTTAAAATGCGCTAAATTAAGACAAAGTTAACGAGCCATTCCTCCTATAATTAAATGTCCTCCCTTTATACGGGAAGAATTAATCCCTTGACGCCTAGATTAGGAAAGAGAAAACCCTTCCATATAAGGCCGACCAAATCACCTTCGAAACTTCCAGGTGTAGTCATCTGCCATCAGTGACATCACTAAATCGCACAAAAGGCGGAAGCACGCTCTAAAACTTCATCTTCCCGTCAAAACTCGACACCAGGGAAGAACACATAGCATTAGGCTTCTTTCGTGTCGAAAACTAAATTCTGCTGTATCTTATTATTAATTCATTACTACATACTTGGCCTGGAAAGTCAAAATGAAGAGATAGGGATTTAGGTTTTAATTAGGTTCCTGCAACCAACTACTATGCGGGAAGGAGATGTCACTCCTTGAAGATTTAGCATTGTCGGATTCATCTGAAGAAGATTCAGTACCAGTTGTGAAAGGAATCGTGTGCATCTCGTTATTAGCTAGCAGAGAACCGTGTACCAGAACGCGAAATTCCGACATCAATCTTCATATTAACAGGGACCATCTCCTCCAGACAGCCTTCTGTATAACTTGTCGGTATCTCTACACAGCCACACATTATGGGGTAACACACATTCTCCGTCATAAGCACCACGCATTAGAAGTGGCATTAGTTCCCGGTGAAGAAAGCAAGGATTGTGCTGCACTAGCCACCCGTTTTGAATCTCGGTTACCGGGCACAGTTCTTCCGACCGAGAAGATGGCCCACATGAAGAACACTACCCGCAGACATCCCATTAGCCATTGTCCTCCCGCGGCTACATTAGCAACTATGTCAGCCACCAGCCATGAACGTTTACCTTCAGTTGCCTCGGTAATCACTATGCCGCAGCAAGTTACTATGTCAACCCCGGTCCTAAAGCAGAGTAAGAA
This sequence comes from Chaetoderma sp. LZ-2023a, assembly GCA_034401795.1. Lineage (NCBI taxonomy): Eukaryota > Metazoa > Mollusca > Caudofoveata > Chaetodermatida > Chaetodermatidae > Chaetoderma > Chaetoderma sp. LZ-2023a. Next base: position 26,880,212 of record CM067363.1, on the reverse strand, counting down.
ACAGACGTCCTCCACAAGATCCAGTCTGGCAGGACACGCATCATCAAACAGCACAACAGCAACCGCACCCGCACCTGTATCTGCAGACGCATCCAGCCAGCCCATATCGGTAGTCATCACACCGCCGACGGAGATGGAGATGCCAAGCTATCCGCAGTCACCATCTCCCCCTGACCTGACCATAGACGAAGGACCAGAACGGTCAGAGCCAACCACTATTAGCATCACTCCGACTTGCATTGTACAGCATCTGCCACCCAGCCATTCCGATCCAGCAGTCAGGAAGGGGGCCACACCGGAGCATCCGTATGCGGGAAAGAAACGAATCTCGCACACACAAGCCATACAGCCTGTGCCAAATGTCGCGGCATATCGGCTTCTCAAATGCGCGAAATATCGGAAGGTGTCGTCACCAACCACAACCACCTCAGCATCACTGCCTCGGCCCATAATACAGCTCACCACAATCACTACAGCCACTAGAGCAACCACAGCCACTACTACACCAACCAACACCAACGCGACCACAGGGACAAACATTACATCACCCGCAGTAACTACCAAGGACACTATAGACAATGTAACCTATATTCCCGCAAGTATCACTTTAGCTATTCCAGAAAGCACCAGTAATAGTGAAGACATTTCAGCACTAGAAGTTCATTTGCCGCGACCAACCACCATCAGTTGCGGGACCCAGACTTAATGGGGAAATGTGTTGGCAGATGTGTGACCATTTGTGTTTGAAGTTACAGTAGAACATTAGTGGTGCGACTCATGGAAAATTTAATTTGTATTATTTTTGAAAAATTTGTCTTATTATATATCTTATTATATATGTTAAATCAATTGAATCCCGTCCATAGGATGACTATGGTTATCCTACACAGCTGCACAACTTGATTGCCCAGCTGTGTCTCATACTGAAATGAACACTGCAGATTCCTGTGTAGTAAGAATGTTGTGTGCGACGTAAATTATATAACACACCACAGTGCAATAATGTCATATTACCGTCATGCAGTCTCAAGCTATTCTGAGGCTGCCTGATAAACTAACTTTTGGGTTTATTATTATATTCTATTTTTCTTATTAATGTTGTTCCTGTCTTAGAGGTCAGGAAGGCTATGGGGTCAGCGAGAGCTGCCCGTTGTGGACCCGCTATAACTGGCGCAAATATTTATTTAAAGAATATACGTGTTGCGTACCCATTATTTTACCCAGGGTGTGCAAGTAATTCGGTAGTAATAATCTAATACCCAGTAAGGGTATGTGTCATGGAAATCTTATATATTTTATATACATATATTTTTATTATATTATATCATAAATGAAATTGTGGTACGTTGGAGCTTGGGTGTTGTTCTGTGGAGATAATGATTATCTACACCAAAAGACAACACCTATGCGAGCTATCGCTTAGCGAATCATTGTCTGAATACAATTAAAGCATGCACCAAGATATTAAAACCAAAAAAAAAAGAAAAAAAAAAGAAAAGACCTGGAAAAATAATTCCAGGTAAAAAATGAAAACTAAAAGTATGCCTCCCCTCTCCTCTTGGCACCTCTATGTGCTCTGTCTTAAAGATACGTCTATTGTGTCACTACTCCTCTCTGGCTACGCGCCTACCAGGGAAGTCTATAATTCCTGCCAAGCATGCGTCCATGCATCTATCCACGTTGCGTGATCGTTTGCCATGGATGTCAAACTAGGAGTGGGTGGTGTAGTTCGGTTCGAGTGGTCAGGTGCCAGCCATATCAGCTAAGCTGGGTACCTGCCGCCCGTCCAGGATTCATTCCCTGAACACGCCCCCCTGGGTAGAGCTATAAGCGTATATGAGCCTATGAGAGAGGTTTCGTCGTAAAAACGACTAAGTTCTTTAAAATGCGTAGCGCGCATGTGCGCACTTATCATAGACAGAGCATGTATATCACGTCCAAGATAGGATGACACTTTTAGTGTACCGAGAAGGTACAATGTAATCCTTTATAATTGCTTGTTCCGACCGAATCCGGTAGAAGGCAAGACCAGAGTTCGACGGGCTATCCAGATTTGTAAACCATTTCAAAATCGCTTAAGAAATGGCTGAGTTATCCACGGAAAACCCCTTTGATTATCTTCAAAATAGTGACGTGACATCATAACCACGTGTACGCCAAAGTTCTAGAATGTTCTAGAACATTCATCTGCATCATTATTAGCTGCGCGCTGATTGGCTATTGCTCGGCCAATGATTGGTTGAGGCCTGCGCCTATGACGCCATGAGTAGTATTAAAGGAGATGGAATCCAGAGGTCGAGAGCATCCTCAGTCAGGGGCAAAACAGGTTGGATCTGGCAAAAGCAGCTACGATCAGCCAAGACAGTATTAAATAGATCACTTCGGTCTTGGTCAGCATCTGTCCCGTAGCTTAGCGGCAGCCACCCAAACCACCGCATCTTTAAAAGAACATTTATTCGGGAGCATTTTTAAAACTGTTGATAATATTGTTCTCGACTGAATTAAGAACTAACTCGGAACACAATCTTACGGCGAGGCCCTTCCCTGCCTGAATATGTGATTCTACAGATGTAGAGGCAGCGATGTTCTTTGGTGGATGACTCGCCAGATCTGCCGGCCATGCCAAAAAGTGGTTATTCAACCGCCCCCACACTGATGTCGTGCAGGTTTATTTAAAACTTTTTGACCACAGCAAGTAAACTTTGCCTGGTACGTCTTAAGAGCTAACTGATGTATCCTGCACCACTAAGCTTGGTTTTGCATATTCATCCATATTCGACAACCTCCGCTGATAAACGAGTTGTTCTTAACTTTCATCCATACCATCGGTGTACGGGAACTTTCTTCCTAGCCGTAATGTTATTGTATAACTTACTGACTGATTCTTACATTGAGAGTACGGACATGAGTTCGCTCCGCTCCTGGTCTTGACTACATGTGGGAATCCTGTTTGCGGGAACCGACATGCGGGAACTTTCCAGTTACCAGAGCATGTTTCAACTCACGTCACGCTAACAGTGACGTATCAATTTCGGTACCATGATAGCCCGTCTTTAAGAATGTCTACCGACTATTCAAGTAACTATACTTAACATCTTTAATTATTCCATTAATTACAACTTTGATGATATTACTTTATCTGTGTAAACGATCCCGATGGTTAAAAGAACCCGTAACGGTGTTAGGGCCGCTAGTTATAATTTCTTTATCTGTTTATAGTTATTCTTATTTTACTGTAAGGTGTTTTACTAACTGCACCATAATAGGTCCAACAACCTGTACTATATGTAGTATTCTAATCATTTCACAATGTATTACTTGTACTTGTTAGTTTTATATATGGCAAGCAGCCATTCGTTCATATGTTTGGTTTATTTGTAGAAAACGTAGGACTGCGGTGCATGTAGGAAACACTATAGAGCAACATTTATTTATGCATCACTTTTCACGGGCACCAACAATTGTTCACTGAGGTCGCTGTCCATGCTACAACTCTGTTTAGCCTGGCATGAAGCCTGTCTATTTAGCTCATTAGGATAGGTTTAATATGATTAGAGACAATTTCTTCGACAAGAGACACATAGTGTACGCCTCTTTTCTGATAGTTGTGATAATTTAGACCCGCACTCCGGCAAGGTTGTGTAAAATTGGCCAACATACCTATTGGGCCTCATATTTATGAGTTATTGTCTCTCTTCATGTTCCACTAAGCCTTATGGCTTCCTAATTGTTTGGATGTCCCATATCCGCACCATGGACTGCTCGGAAACTATTGGGGTTTCTGAGCGGTGATGGCCAGGGTGTAATGTCACATACAATTCCCGTGTATCTTATGATACCTAGTAGATAATTCTCCTTGCCAATGTAGGAAGCACTGCGAAAACATATTTTAATTATTAATTTCTTTTTTCCTCTTGTAGGAAATCTACCTCCCCCTACCGCTGTGCTAAACTGGGCAACCTGCATTTAAACCTAACATTGGTTAAAAGGTTAACTCCATAGACCTGGTGATGGGCGAGGTACGCATCCCCACTGAATTCTCTAAGAATGTCTGGGCAAGATGTTAGGATCTGCCACGCCCTCACAGGAAGGACATTCACGGGGTGTATTCGTCTCTCTTACCCCCAGTATAATGATAGATCAGTTGCCTAAACTTGCTTTTGTGAAAAGCAACCATTGTCCTATGACGTTTTATGTGGTTATGGAGCAATATCTCCGGATTCTCACCAAGCTTGGAGGTCTTGCGAAGTTACATGTATGCACGCTGTCTTGAGTGTTGATGTCTTAAACATCCACTCTCAAAGACAGCCGTATCTAAAAGCTAGATAAGGCATCCGCCATTTGCGGCCTAAACTAGTTCTTGTCTCTAAGAACTAAATGTTAAGTTAGGCATAGAAGAGGCCCGCATAAATACAAGCGGCACATACTAATTCAGCAGGTTTAAAGATACATAAGATGGTGACGTGGGAATCCCTCGGGAGTCGCTCGTCCCGTCTTCACGTAAAACAGCACGCAACATTATAGTCATAATTTCACTAGGTATGGTTTTTCTTTGTAGCATTTTGGTTGAATATTAGAGTAGGCCCTTTTTTGGCCAATACGCCTCGCCCGCTTTAAGCGGTGGCAGCATCTTCATATGATGGACGTCCACGTGAGGCACTTGCCTCTCGCAAGGATTCAGTAACGATAGCCCGCACGAGGCTACTACTTCTCACCCAAAATAATTGATGTCCACGTGAGGCACATAGCTTTTCGACACTATGAAAGATAATTTTCTTTCTTTTCAGCTTAGAGTTATAATAACTTATATTAAGTTAATAAGTGATCTCGTATGCGGGAGCCTCCTTTGCGGGGATACCTCTGCGGACCTACGAGTCTGTGTGGTACCTTCGGGAGCCCCACGTTTAAAGGTTCATCAAGCTATCTCTATGTCTTGTATTTTCATATGCTCATTTTTATCTAGCATACTTGATGGTCTATTTAGGTAAATTAATTGTATAGACTTATTTTAGTTATGTCACCAATCAAATCTTGTAAGTCCATAGATCACGAAATTGCTAGGGACAGGCATACCAGTGACACAAACTATTGGGCTGATACTGTTGTATTTAATCTTCGCGACGATTGTCACATGGCCCTACCGGAACATCGAATTCCATCCGCCTTAGGAGCCGGGCAGTGTCACACGCGATCTGTAACCCCGAGAATGGAAGCTAGTTAGCGTCATCACTCATCATGTACATGCGACGCGGCGAGCCAACGCCAGACACCGGAACAGCCCGACTCTACCCCGTGAGCTACATAAGGACAAGTGGTTAGTTATTACCCTGACAGATTAAAATTAACTAGTCGAGCTTTAAAACAACTCCGACCACGTGTAACGATCGTCAGAGTCGTACAGAGTTCAGCAAATCAATTTTCAATCATGTTAGGGAAATAACAACAACCTATTACATTTTTAGCGGACCTAGAACGACTGTGCAATATTTGGAAACAAAAATGTCAGCCTAATTTGACTCGGGGGTTGGACGGGTTATAGGCTCGGGTTCCGTCAGTGTTTCTTCCATTAAAACAATGAGAGTCATTTCACATTTCAGAATTTTGTATAAAAGAAAGTTTCAGTAAATCTATGCAGTCAATAAAATATACAGCCGATAAATACACAGATAATAATAATATACATACGAATAAGTGAAAAAATATAAAAACTAAATATATGTAAAACGAATACATGCAATAATTATTTAATTACAATATACAATTTACAAATGTTTCGAGTGGGATCCAGGACCTGTACAAGTTACGCGATAGACATAGGGCATGATTCAGCTCAGATATTACGCAAAACTGATTTTAGAGCTATTATTTAAAAACATTTGAAACCGTTCTATGTAATACTGAACTTATAACAGGTTTTGTGTAAAGATGTATGCACAGAGCCAGGGTTTGGGGATATTAACTTTCAAAGCAGCGGGAGTAGTGTGTACGGTATAATTTGAATAGGTTAAATACTGTTTTAAAAAACCGTCTCAATGTATGAATAAATAACAATTTACTCGAGCACCCCCCCCCCCTCATCCCACCCAAAACCCGCACCATATAACTACATATTGCCCTCCACACACATGAACATTTCTAATCGATAATAATAAAGTAGAAGATTACTTACTCCCTCTCGATGAAGGGTATGCTAGTAATCTTCTACATTACGAGTTAGAACATTATACCTAGTATAAATATGACATCTCAAGCACCCCAACCCCAACCCCATCATATAGCTACGTATGACCCTACACACATATTTAACCGATACTAATAAAGCAGAAGATTACTTACTCCCCCTCGATGAACGGTATGCTAGTAATCTTCTATGGTACAGGTTAGAGCATTATACATAGTACAAACATGACCGCTCAACCATTTCCCCACCCCATACCACATGTTTTTTCAATTAGCTCTTGCTCAAACCCACATGCACCCCAGATTATGCTTGACACCCCCTGAGCTACCCTGATATTAAAGCATCCCTTAACTTTCTGAGCCCACCCCCACCCCACGCTATCGTAAAATTAGATCCTAGGGATACACTGAAAGTCATACGGTATACTATGATGGTCGTTAAAAATTAGACATTTTTTGTAAGTAAATCTGGATCGTTTCTCAGTATCCTTACTCAAACGTCTATGATCTTTATTCCTAATGATAGTATTAGGATACTGAGTGAACGTTTCGAGATTGTGATCGTTCACCGTGGCTAACAGAGTATTGACACCCACCCGTATTCCTGTAAGTCAACATTAAGCCCTTACTTTTGCAGACATGCTTGATATCCGCAGTATGTCCATTTGCTGTCTATACGCATAATTCTTCAGGCCAGTGCTGACAAACTCTGTTATTCGCAGCAGGAAGGAACTTCGTCCATGGCATAACTGAGTCTGTCGTGGTAAGCGGGGATCAGGCGAGGTTTTTCACATTTTTGAACATACACAATATAATCTGTATCGTGATAAATGCAATGTAAGCCTACTGCTACAAGGCTTCATAGCAAATGAACCTTGGCATGACTCATGACAAATGCAGCAATCATGACATTGTTGTGATTATCCGTGAGTATGAATTGGCTCAACTTGTGATAGCACATTAAGAGTGTCATGTCGCTGCATACATGGATATATTTGACAGAAATCTTTCTATCCGTCAGCAACTTCAACATTGCGCTACACAAATCGACGTATTCGTGCTTAGGGTAGGGTTTGAGAGCGAAATAAACCCACAAAAAAGGCATCACCTGATTTGCCAGGGCGTTAAGGCCCTTATTTTGAATGATCAACGATTTATTTTAATTAATCCCTTCACTTTCAAAATATTGCAGAACATAATGTCTTTCTGCCAATCGGGAACCACATCCTCGGGATACCCCGATGCTTCTTGTTTAATTTTCAAAAAGATATCGATGTGTCTCTTGAAAAGCCTATTTGTACTTCTTCGGAGTGTCATACTGTACCCGCTATGTACTGCCTCCATCAACTCCACAGACGTCCATGCACCATGTAGAGCGCACTCACAATCGCAATGAGTACATTCAGTACTCTGCAAATTGTGAGTGCATTTACTACACAATGGAAGGAACAAACGTTCGTTACATCTGTACGAGAGGACAGGAAAGAATACATTTTTAGGTGCCAAACAGATGGACTTTATCATACCAAAGTAAGACCCTAGCTCCCCTACTGGTTTACAATCTCCAAAGATTACTTCCGGTTTACCTGGAGTGTACTCACGGGTCTTACAAACATAAGGATATAGCGAAGTGATATCCACGTACGCTATATATTCGTCCACTTCGGCCCGCTGATGCAAATGTATGGCATTGGTATGGCAACCATAAGGGCATCACATGCGATAAGTGGTTCGTGATATGTTCTGGCATTCAGAAAAGCGTTAATGCGAGGGTCATTAAGCCTTAAAATCACAACCCCACATTTCGACTACCTTCATCCCATACGTCTAAGCCCGCTAGATTTAGAAAGCGTTTTCTAACACACTTCTTCTAATGTTAGATCAGGATAAAATGACTTGGTAGTCTTACTTACTAGGCATACATTTCGGGAAGGCATGCACATAACTGCCATAGTACTCGAAGTACTCAACCGTGTCCAGGCGGTAACCGTCCAGCGATCGGTTAAATGCGTCAGGTTCGCCGCCAGTTAGAGCGTGTTTAATAAACACAGTCTTAGAATGAGCCAGGTAATCTAGCCACCTACACAGTTTGTAACGTTTCTTGTTACATAGGTTAACGTACCCTGTAATGGGGGGATCTTCTAGCTTATGCTCATTTAAGTAGTTAGCACTAACATCTTATTACATAATGATGCTATCATCATAGATGACATGAAAGGCAGTATCCTGGTTTCACGGATGAACATTTCACGAAACTTACTGCAAGCCATACGTAGAATATCTAATTCAGACATACAGTAAAGTGTCATGTCATCCCTAAAATTGAAAACACCGTCTTTAACCACATCATACCGTGAGCCAAATTCCTTATGCGCCAACACAGACATACTGTCAGCGCAGTAAGTATCAATCGAGCGGTACGCGACTACATAATAACAGAATATGTTACTGTATAAGAAATATGGAAAAACTCCTTTCTCACTAGGTAGATTGAATATTGCGGGTTGTTGCCACAGTTGAAATGGAAGAAACGCTAGACTGTCCTTAAAATGAATGTCACCAACATTCAAATACACCACTTTATTACCGGTCATTATTACTCTGGCCGGTTTAAGCTCGCTGTTTCTAAAGAGCCACGCCATCATTAGATTCAAATCAAAACCACGACTGTTATGAGCTATACTGATGCTGTCCCGACCTCATAGAATGTTTGTCTTAAGGTTACCCTCGTGTTCAGATTTTGTAGCTAATAACCATTGCATGAAAGCGGTTGGCACATTAGAACCTTCGAAGATGACCTCTCTTCGACCTTCGTCGCAATCCGAGCAATACTCGTCATAAGGTTTGCTATTCCATACGGAACAAGCTATCTGAGCCACGACATAAATAACCTCGTGACGCTTTGTCACTTAGTTCATTTCAAAATCATAAAAGACGAAACGTTGTTGGATGGACGATATGTTCATATTCCTGTTTTTAGGGTCGTGTGCCTTACGCTTCGCCACTAAGGTCATATGTTCTTCACTATAACTCTGCATATAACAAATGTGGTCACGTAGCTCAAGTTCTATCTTGCAACTATGGCATTTCCCCTGCCCGCAATGATGTTTTGAGCGAGAAGCAATGTCTAGAAATTTGCCACAGTCCCCACAAGACTTACGCATAGGACACATTCCAGAGTTGACGTGATTGTTGCCGCAACCCTCGTCAGCGTTTCATGCAAGAGTGTTGATCGTGGTTTGTGTAAGCTACATCACAATCGTCACAGGAATAACTACAACCTTCCAGGGCCTTAACGCTGTTCATGTATGCGTAATGTTCATTATACAGATATAGGGGCAGAATTTGAATGCAATTATTTGCACCCCTGTATACGCAGCCTGTATTCTCGTATACATTCTTAGAGAAATACCACGTGGGGCCAAACTGTCTTGGAATGCATGGCAAACATCGGGCCCACAAGCCACGTCAGTAGACACACCTGCCTTAGCGTGCAGTTCTCGAGCTTTCGCCCACTGATGATGATTATCACGTTTAGGCACCTCTAGCTAGAGTTATAGGGCGATTCCTAATCTGAATACGTTTGGCCTTCGATGATGACGAATCTAGATAACATAGCCCGATCGCTATACATCGAGCCATACACATAGTATCTAGATTCTTAACAGTGATACAGCTTTTATTCAGCATGGCTTCGAACTCCAACTCACCGAGCTATAAATTGGCAAGATTACTATTCCACCCCTATCTGCTAGGCATTTCTATGTGAAAAATCTCGATAGAAATGTCCCCATCGAGACATACGTCTCTTTGAGATTGACTCACTTCAGAAATCGTGTTCGTTATTTCTGTAGCCATCAGATCTCAGACTTGGGCAAAGTCCACATGGATCAGGATGTTTAAAGCTGGGTAATTTATCGTGACTCTGTTGTAATCTTGAGGCGATGCATTTATTTCTTTCGAATATAGTGTGTACGCACTCTGAAATTTCAAACACAATCTCGGTAATAATGGCTTCTGGATTAAAGTTGACAGAGTAAGAATTTGCTGTAATATTAAAATGCCTGGACTGAAAGGTGCGCATGAGAGGTATATCGAACATGTCAGTGATGTCAGGTGTGCCGGGTCTAGGCATAGTGGTTACAACGTCATCAGAATGCCTGCCAACCCCACCCCCCCCCCCCACGCCCCCAGAATTCCCACCCCCTCTACCGTGTTAACTCCTTCACCGATCATATTAGCTTCCATATTCGTATCTTAGTTTCAAATAAATTACCTCTGCGGACTTGAGCAGATTTATTTTTACAATTCTTGTAGTTATTCTTTCTAGTCTCCTTAACCTGGGTATAGGGCGTGCTAACAGAGTTGCTAGAGATTGGGCGGGATTTGGTAACTGCAGAGGTTGGGTTGGTAGTGTTGGAATGGGTGTGTGGTCGAGTTGGCTAGGGTAGTCTGGGGATCTGGGGATGGGGCATCTGTATTAGCATTGTTGGAGTTCGGGGACTTGAACGGTCTCCAAAATTTGACAACAGCATTTGAGCGGGTAGAGTTTGGGTTGGAATGTAGGGGTTGATGGTGTCGCAGGAGTGTAATGGAGGCGTTACAGGTTGATAATGTTGCACACTGGTTAAGATTTCAGTATCACTTAGACTGTGCATTAAACTATCTATGTTACGTTGAATACATCGTCGTCTTCAGAATTAGAACAGGTGTGAGGATCTCGGGAGATATTTTGCTCTCCAAAGCTATGAAAATTAACAATATCTCCCAACATTTTCACGGATGTTATAGAATTTAAAACAGTTTCACTCTGTACCCCAGTTTAACGTAGCAGGCGCTGGACCCTGCCCAGGCTCGTCACTCCTCGAGCTCATTGATGTGGCTCCAGGGTTAGATCTCCCTGAAGACCTCCTCGATATCGTAGTCGTCGGCGGAGTTGTCGGTGTCGGCGATGATGGAACCGATGTTGCTCCAGTCGCCATCACCGACCACGTATATTGAGAGTAAGTTTGTATGCTGCAAAACGAAAAAGGATTAAACAAATTAAATTTTATATTTCTAGACAAGTTTAGTTTTTCACGTCATATGTAGCGGCCATAAGTCGCTGTCATATGTCACTGTCATAAGGCTCACATTTGTCCTAATATCATCAAACCCCCAGACCCCAAATGCCTAAACCTAGCATACTCATAGCACAACCTGCAACCCCTCACAATCCACCCATCAACAAACCCTGCCCCACAAACCACGCAACCTCTCCCATAAATCTCATACAGAACTACCCCCACACTAGGCAAAACCCATCCCTCAGGGCCCTCACACACCCAGCAACACCCCGACACTCCCACCCACAAACCCCACAAACCCTCCCGCACCCTACAACTGCAACCATAAACAACCCCAAACACCCCACCCCAGCCCAACTCAACTCACCCTACCCATAGCACAAGCCCCAGCCCAAACAGCTCGACCCAGTTCGAACAAAAAACAGTAGAGTCTATAATCATTTACATTCTGCTTGACTGGCCAACATTTCTACATGATCGTAGTACGATGAGAACTCTGTCTCAGTCATCGCCAGTCTGATTACGTCTCTCAGGTGAGTTAATGCGTGCAGCCCGCTGTCCGGTAAATAATCAGGACAGATGTCGTGAAACTTTAATATACCGTCCAGAATGGTTAATGGAGGCGCGATAAACTCTCGTTCGATGGTTAGTGCTTGGCTAAAGCTGGAGTAATCGAGCTCGTTACGATTGTCAGCATCCAACGCATCATCCAGAATAGCCAAGGGGTTGCTCGATCGATCAGGGGTGTTGATTATCCTCAAGCGCTACCATCTCGACATCCATCAGGGCGTTGACCGCTTGCTGCTCGGTACAAGATTCGGGTTCTTCGTTAGAATCGTTGGCGTTGTCATACTCGTACGTCAACTGCCTCTTGCACCCGCCTAACAACGTCTCGTTATCAGAGGTCAGCTCATCTGCCGACGGTTTAGGCGAGCCCTTGATGTTCTCAGGAATCATCTGTAGAATAAAACAAGTGACAAATGTTTAAAATAATATTTTGTAATAAAATATATTAGGTCATGGGCAGTAACTACGTCGTTCCATGCTTGAGCTATAACTCATTATGCATAGGGAGGTAACTTTTTTGCCGAGATCACGCTGCAATTTAAAAAAAGGACTACACTTTTAACTTAAACTAACATTACACGGAGGTATAAACGGGATAATAACTTACATTCAGCTATTAAAGCGTAAAAACTCTGCTTACTGCTAGGGTTATGGTTTAGGTTAGGGTTATACAACGATGCACTATACAAGATGTGTAATGCGTCGCCACTGTCTGTAAAAGTCACCCAGCATGTTTGGCCATGTGCTAAGGATGCCAGAAGAGACACCAGCACAGATAGCTTTGGGATTCGCCTTACTTGGAGCCAGCAAATACAAGGCCAGGAGAGGACGTCATTGCATTTTAATAGCGATAATGCAGGGTGAGATTTGATTTGAGAAAACACAAATAAATTCAATAATTATAGGTTATAACTATGTCAATAATAGTAGCAGGTTTTAATTATGTATTATTCGCACAGCTTATAAACAGCACGGAGTGCATCTTTCAGCCATATAGTCGGACAGGCTTTGTATAACTCGCATGCATTTCGATATAAATCTGGATCTGTAGACAATGCCTGAAAGAAAGAGCTTTTAGCTATGCATTCTAATGCGTTTAAGTAATGTAATTCTACATTATCAATAGGTCTTAAGAAATACTCGATACGCATGCACTGATGTTCACGTTGAGATGTTCTGTCATGCTGGCACCGGTAGCAGTCTCGACTCGCTAGTCTACGCATTGCTAACTTCAACACATTTACGAAAACAGCAGGAGCATTGGCACTAGTAGATTGTGGAACACTTTCGCAGTCAAAACTCAGATATTCACATTCATTTATATCTCAATGACCCGTATCGGCGGTGTCCTGCATAATGGTCGGTTGAGCGCATGTTTCTATACCGTCGGGAGAGTCGGGCGACGTAAAACACGTGTCTTCTTCGCAATCCTGTAACTCTTTAGAATCCAATGTATCTGGTAAGGGTTCTAATCCCGATGATATTTCTTCCTCTACATTCGTAGATGTTTGTTGAATAGCGTAATCTAACTCTCCGACAGTCTCTGGGGATAAGTGCTTGATAAGTGTCTGAATGGCTCTGTCTATGTCAGCATCAGCATCGTTTACATTGACAACGTCACACGGTTGTTTAGACGTTAATCCCAGCAATCGAGTAATGCAGACTCTCGAGAATATGTAATCCTTAGTCTTTACTGTGTCACCATCTAAAACCGTAGTTAGTTTAAGATCTTCAGCCGTAGTAGTAATGTATAATATGTCCAATATTATCTTTGAGTTAACGTTTACATCGCTGCTCAGAGTTCTGACTATTTCAAACCAAACGTCTTCGTTAACCATTAACCTTAAGCTGACTCTAGGGACGAAGAGCGAAGGCACGTTACTGCATAGGCCTCTTTGTCTCTGACCAGTATCCGAGTGACACGAATCAGCCATTAATCTAATACTTAATAGCTGATCACTGTACTCTTTGGAGAGCATCGCGTCAACCATTGAGAGTGTGTATGTATATATCAACGATCAGGTGTAGATTCTGTATCTATATTGCGCAGCGGAACTAAGCCTGCTTAGAAATATAATAGCAAACTTATGGGGGGGGGGGGTGTGCTGGAGCAGGTTTCCGGGTATGAAACGCTTACACTAGCGTAGAGTTCATTATAGCTCCGAGAATTTCGTGCATGGTCTCCTTCAGAATTCGCCATGAATCACTAAGGAATGTTATGCTCCAGACCGATGGTTTCTGCTCGATTTGATCTGGGGAAGTAAAGTACCAAGTTAGCCTGACGTATGGATATTTAGTGCTGATAGTGACCTTTTATTGAGGTTCTAATTCGTATATGTAATTAATCTGCTCTACTCTGTCGGAAAATCTAGCAATAAGCACCGTTTCTTCGAATGCAGGCATCATAGCAGCGAACTTTCAAAACGCTAACGCTTAACAGATCAGCTTGTTAAAATGCTGCTTTTATATTCTAACGACTATCTATTCATGCTCGCCATGCGTCATTACTCTAATCACTCTTAGGCGCTCCTCATTGGATACCTGGAGACGCGTGATTTATCGATGGGGCGGGGCTTCGTCATCGAACGAGTTCCCAGGAAAAGACGTGTCCAGACATGTAACCTGGTCATCCCTCATTACGTAATACATTAACCCTTTATGGTTTGGCAGGCCTCCAAGAGATCATCCTTAATTACACCCAATAACCCTCGTCAATTAGCATTACGCTAATTACCCTTAAGCTCGCTGCGCGGATGGCTGCCGGCACGTGACTTAACTAGGAGGCGGGGCTTCGCGATCGATCGAATTCCCAGAAAAAGATGAGTCCAGACATGTCGCCTGTCAATCATCCTTAATTACTCTCATTAACCCTTGCCAATCATTACACTAATCACCTTTAAGCTCACCTCATTTGATGGCAGGAGTCACGTGATTTAATAAGGGGGAGGAGCTTATGAGCACAATCTACATCTAACATCCAATCAGAATGGCGGAGGGCTGGCGGGTTTTTTTCACACCTTTTTCAATAGGCGGTGAGATCAAAGGAAAAGAAGGTGATAATGATGCAAATCAGTTGGTTGCTCTGACACAGCAACTACTTTTAAGTTGTGAACACACGCCAGCTTACCCATGCTCTGCTAATGTACACCTTCTGCACAAGCATGATGAAGTCGTGTTTGGTGCCAATGTGTGTCAACTACATCATATCAAGAAGGGCGCACCAGGATATACGCACTTTGAGCTGCAGTAAGTACAATAACTACACAGCGCGGTATATGTCTGGCACGGTTTCGTGCATGTCCTTCTCAAAGAAAATCAATGATCTTTCTTCATGGGATATGTGCGTTCATGTTTCTGATACAAATGACCGTCTATTTCACAATGGGGTCACCAGAGATCAAAACAAGTAAGACGGTCATCAGTGCTGTAAACAATCCTTCCAACTGTACCTGCGAGTAAAGTGTCTTTAATCTTGAGAAGTTGTATACATGACCACTGTTATCCACAACTTGTGCAAGGTAAACAGTGAGTAGAATAATTCCTTACTCTTGTATGCGTTTTGGCACAACGGAATGCTCTATTGAATTTAGATATTCAGCATTTTCCATGCAACCCTGATAACGCAGTTTACTGGGCCGATGCTGTGTCAATACTTTGCCAATACTGAAGGTAGTGCCACGGTATTGGCCCAGCATCGACACATTAAGTTGCCTTATCGGGTGAGGGGGTGGGGGTGGCGGGGTGGGGTGGTGGGGGTGGGGTGGGGGAGAGGGTGCGGAATGGTTAATATAAATATTTATAATCTCTATAAAGCACTAATAGACCTTTCCACTGTATCAACCCATCTTATGACGTCATAATCAACAACGCGACGTGTAGAATGCCATCATAATGAATAATGTCATGAATGACATCGATAAGTATGTCACGAACGTTGTATGTCTTTACTATTTAATACATATTCTGTTGAATATTCTGAAACTAATTTGACTGGGCGCTGCTGCTGCTGCCATAGGCAGCAAAAAGCCCACCTCAAATTAGTTGCACAATATTCAACAGCTTACCATTATAGTGTTCAGGAACTCATTAGTTAGGGCCTTCGGGGATCCATCAATCTCAACACGGCGAAGTGTGAGTGCAGCTTAGATAGAGATGGGCGGGACATAGCTAAAACTGGAAAGGTCCATTGGTAATGTTTAACAGAGGTTACGCCAAAGCATGAAGATGCAGCAGGGTGAAAGTGGCTAGCTTGAGGGAAGGTATTGAATTCACGGCAGATAAATCTCGCCTGAAAGCAGATCACATAACTGTTTCGCTCACAGGCCATCCGTATCCGTCTTTGTGTGTCTGTGGATTCGAATGTTGTTTTTCCATTTTGCTCAATTCTAATTCTATTCGCTCAAAATCATGGCTGAATATTATTGCAAAAATGCACAATTAAATTCAACGTTGTCCCTGCAGAATAGTGCTACCTTATATATCATAGTAAGCATACTAATTTAGCGCATCGGGCCAAATTGTTAAGAATATGTACACATTTAATGTTGAATAAATAGTTATTAGCGAATGTTTCTTATACATCTCCCACATATACTTTTCCGCAATGCCATCCCATAACAGTTAACATTTCTATCCCATTTGGGTGACAGTGATGGCTGCTTGGTATTAGTAGTATAGATTGGCGTTAGCTCATGAATTTGTTGGACACATTACTCTGTGACGTCATGTATTTTTGACACTAATATAAATGGTTGTTGTTGCTGGCTGTTGCGGCAAGAGCGTCCAGACAAATTACTTTCAAAATATTCAACAGCATCTTTATTAGTGTTACATGGCAATCCTGTGGATGCGGAGAGTGTTTCCTCTGACAGCGAGGAATGGCAGAGTGTAACTGATAGTTGTGAAGTTGCACTTTCTCTCAGTCAAAATATAATTTGGCGGAGCCGGATGTTACACATATCCATCCCTGGAATCTCAATCTCCTGCACCGTTATCCTTTGACCGCAAGGAAAATGATGCCACTATCTACCCAATGGTATATCCGACATGGACCAATATTTGGTAGATAGTAATGTGTGTGCAATTGATAGATTTGGTGTGTTACTCAAGTATATGTCGTTCTAACCTATTACGTCACATGTTGGATAACGTCATAGTAAAGATCCGTAATGAATGACGTATCTAGCTCCATTATGAACATTTAAACGTCTGCCAAGTGTTGAATATGTTGAAACTAATTTGACTGAACGCTGTTGCTGCCACAGCCAGCAACAACAACTATTTATATTAATGTAAATATATCGAAAAGCTGACATTGTTACGGATTCTATAATGAATGGATTGATCCAGTTTTTTAGCTATGCCCCGCCCATCTCTAGCTATGCCCCGCCCACACCTCGCTTGTGTTGGGATAGATCAATCCATGAATCTCAATTTCCAGAAAACAATACAGGCAAGCTGTTCAATATTTTGAAAGTAATTTGCAGCACAGGCGCCGAGGCAAATTAGTTTCAAAATATTCGACATAAAGACATACAATTCGTACACAAATGCTCAGCCTGTCACCGAATAAAGGCGACTCAAAGAGGGGTCAACATATTTTGTATAAAGCACACAGTTCTGTCGTATGCCCCATATGTGATCTACTGTGAAATAATGTATACATATACACACACGCATATATATGGATTGAAGACATTGGGGCCTTCATCGAGCGATCACAAATTTATGCAATATATGTGTAATGTTCAGATATTCGCTATATACACAACTTTAACATGGCCTATATTTTACGGAGATGCCGGCTAATGGAGTAATCTAGTTTTAACTATGCCCCGCCCATCTCTAGCTAAGCTCCACCCACACTTTGCCCGTGTTGGAATCGATCGATCCTACACTCTCTGAATCTCAACTTCCTGAAAACGATACAGGTAAGCTAACAATAAGCTGTTAAGTATTTTGAAACTAAATTGACAGCTCCCAGTCAAATCAATTTCAAAATATTCACCAGCATGTGTATTAAATAGTAAAGACATTCAATTTACACAACACCGCTTAGTCTGGCATCAATTACGCGTTCGTGACCGTCATTCATGGCGTACTTGGCAATGACGTCATCCTACATGTCATATAGGTGATTAGGACGTCATATGAGTGTTGGATAAACTGCAATCCTCCATTCGACCTATATTAACATCGTAACACTGCAATATCTCAATCTGTGATGATAATGAGAAAAGTTAAAAATATTATGGCGGCATATCTTTGCCCCCTCTTAACAGCTTACTGATGTCGACATAATATTATTTTAAAATAACAAATGTCGACATAATAGGGTGCTTAAATCGCCACATCGAGTTAATTATGTCGACATAATAAATAGTAACTCGCCAAGAAACACGCTACATCCCACCTCTGACGTCGACGTATTCAGTTGTTTATATCGAAATAAGTATCGATATGATGACCTAATACAACGAGTATGTTGACTTAATGCATGTGGAATAAGCACAAGCAACATGACGGTGAGGTTGTGTGGTTGGGTGGCGCCTAACCATCAGGGGCAATGAATGGTGCGCATACCCATACCCGGACACATGGTATATATCACCCACGAACGCAAGCACCCACGCACACTAACGCACGCACGCACGCACCCACGCACGCACCCACGCCGACACGCACGCACGTGACAGTTTAGCCTTAGCATAGACATATCTTCCTTTGCCATCCGTCAATAATTGTCCAGTGACAGCACTGGATATAATACACTGACAAGCGCGCCCTTTTCCATTGTCGGAGACATATGGCATTCACAGACGTATGGCCGCTGATTGGTCAGGCTGAAAAGGGCTTTCCCAGATAATGGTGTCATTTTCTTCCTCTTCTTTTAGGAAAAAAGCGCCCACTGAAGGAACACAACCCTGTGCGTAGGTTAAATTGTATCAATGAACTATATTGACAATGCTAATAATCGTATCTAATTCTATATGGCATACCAAATATGTAAATAGTCAACAATGTATTAGAGTGGCCGATCCAGGGATGGGTTGACCCGAGTGGCAGATCACGCTATAAGATTTGCAGCCACGTCTGCGTCGCGGTGCTCCTAACGATCTAATCATTGGAAGCAAAAACAAAAAAACATCAGGAAATAGCGTTCGCTAGGATTTTACAAGCATGTTTATCCAGACATTTACTGCGGAAAACGTATATTAATGCATGTATGTGAGCAAATAAATGAATGTACAATCCATGGTACCAACTATTTCAAAGGAGCTAATTCTTTTAACATTTTTCCATTCAAATACAGTTAGTAAGTAAATAAAAGTCGACAGCCCTGGCGGTGTGTGTGTGTGGAGGGGGGGGGGGGGGGGCGGGGGCACGTACCCACGAGTCCCCCCCCCCACACCCCTAGCTCCGCCACTGGTGAGTTTTGATAGTATATGTACAGTTTTGAATACATTTTTGACGTCTGGAATGACCTTTAGTGCGTCGATATATCATTTTATATGTTGGAAAACTAATTCACCTTTCCAAAGTATCTATCTATCACATGACGTGATATGACGTCATAATCAGGTAAGCGGCGCTTAGGATGACATCATAATCATTGCGTCATACATGATTCTATTTGGACCGTCTTTAACTCTTAATAGTCCAATACGTTGTATGAATTGTATGTCTCTACTATTTAATAAACATACTGATGAATATTTTAAAACTGATTTGACTCGGCGTCCAGTCAAATTAGTTCCTAAATATTCAATAGGTTACCTGTATAGTTTTCTGGAAATGAATAGTTAGGCGGTTCAGAGATCGATCGGTCCCAACACGAGCGAGGTGTGGGTGGCGCTTAGCTAGAGATGGGCGGGGCATAGCTAAAACGGTATGGTCCATTAGCGTATCTGTGTACATCTACACGTGTTGACGTGACACTCACTATTTTGACATAAGATAATAATGAGCGTCTTGAATAACAATTTGTTAGCTTGCAAAGAGATGTGTTGTTTTAGGCGAAATTGTTTGTCTTGGGTGTTAATTTCTGATCTTGTTATGTGCCATTTTCTGTTTTGAATATAAATGTTCGATCTTGGTATACGAAACTATATGTGTTGAATGTTAATCTCTTATCTTGGTATACGATGTATTGGTTTTGAACATTTCTGCATTTGGCATTCCATTGAACTGAGAGCTAAGCCATGTGTAATTCAAACAGTTAACTAATGCTATTTAACGGCAAAGACCTGAAGAAATAATTTGGCTTCTTCTTCTCGCAGTGATTGACCAGCAGATGCAGTCAATAAAAAGTATGCGGCGATATCTGACAAAATTGCAGGATGTTAGATACTCCACCGTTAGCCTCACCACCCTATCCCGTGTATCATATCTTATGCAAATGCAACTCCGCCGATTGGTGTATGCTACAAATTGATACAAGGATAACGTAAACGCATATTTCATCGAGCCATACTGCTATCCTCGCAATGATACCTTGTCACCTTTTGGCAAAAAGCTATTATTTATGTAAGTAATACCCTTTTTTGAAAAAATAACGTATTATGCATAGGCATACAAATAAATAACAATTGCGTGTTTTATGCAGCCACATTGCGCCTTTGATAAGTTTAAAAATACCGAAAATGTGCGTGAAGTCCGGAGAACGGTGACGCAATACGTCTTGGATGTGTAAGGAATACATCCCATATCTACTATCTGGCAATACAGTCTGTCAAAAGTAAGCACATTTTCAAAAAGGTGCGTTTTACCTTTTTCAGCTTTTGTGTTATCACTGTGCAATAGGCTCACCTCACCCCACCCCAACTACCCGTACCAACAACCCCCTCACCCCACCCGACCACCACCCATCTCAACCCCGATAGTATTTTCAGCCGAAGGGTACACCGGATGTGACAATGAGGAAAATTAAGGAATAACTACCAAGATGCTTTTGTGTTATCACTCTCCAATAGTCACATCATCCCTTCCCGCCAAAGTCTGGTAGTATTTTCAGCCGAGTCGCATGTAGAACGTGACAATGAGGAAAATTAAGGAATAAATAACAAAATGCGATAAGAGTGCTGTGAAAATTATGTACGTTTTGGGTTTTTAGCAGATACCCAGGAAATAAGAAATGACACATTGCCAGTCAGTATATATAATAGTTGCATAGTCAAAAAGTGTACTGCTGATACTAGTAATGAATACGATGGAATGACAACAATGATAATACCGATGATGATGATGATGATGATGATGATGATGAGACGACGACGACGACGACGATGGCGGCAGCGGCGGCGGCGGCGGCGGCGGCGGCGATGACAACTACGATAACCATCACGACAATTATGAATACAATCCATTTTTATTCACTTAAACGTGGTGCATGCACTGGCCCGAGTGGTCTTTATTGTTTGCATGGTAATCTATCGTAATAGTCGACAATATATGTCCAAATTAATACTTGTTTCACAAGTCCAGTTATTGAACTTATTATCACAGGAAATAATCAGGCCTACTGCTATGACATGTGCCTTTTTGTGATAGTGATGCACATCACATAGCCATATATAAACTATTAATGCAGTTAACTCAAGCAAGATTTAAACAATTAATTAGAGATTAGAAATTAATCCAGATTGCATACACTAAATCAAATTATATTTAAGTTTATTTCCTCAACAATTAATGATTGACGAAAGCATACAGCGAATAGGCTAATATTAATACAATTAAAACACGTGCACAGACGATTCACTAGAACTCATTATCCCTTTGCTCGTATCATTCTTTCGGTACGCCACGATGGACCTATCCAGTTTATCCATCCACCAAACGGCATCATGTGAAGTCATAATGAACTACGTGTCATAATCATTACGTCACGAATGACTCAATTTAGTCGATCTTAAACGCTTAATACCGCTTTCAAACACCCATGCCGTGACCGGACAACATGGACTGGACACATTGCTGATCGCAATGCGCCAAAAGGTTCTAAGGCTACAGTAGCTGTCTTCAACCAAATAGACTTCATACAATGCAAGACAGAAGCAAAACCCCTACTTCAGGATGGTCGTTCCCATCGAGGCACATACCTCAATTCTGACCATAAGCCAGTCATTACACACCTTCCGATGTAACATCTCTAAATAATGTATAAACGCCAAACCAGGCAAGAGGGTAGAGTCACCTACAACCTACCCAAGCTCATCAGTTAGTCTGAAACATAAATGCCATACAAAAGGCCCTCGGTGAGAAGATAGAAAACATCGACGTCGGCTCCGATCCAAACAAAGTCCTACACAAGATTATGAAATCTATGGAATCATCAGCGGCCAGCACCATATGTGTTCTACAAACAACCGAAATATGTATATTGACGACCCTCTAGTAAAAAAACCCGTCAGCAGAGCAGAAAGTTTTATGGCTGCGCATCTAGCAAAGTGACCAACGTGAAAAGCGCACCAAACTACGCCAGGAACACAATAACATTCTTCGCCACATTGGCAACTGCTTAAAATATCTTGCTATTCAACAAGCAGACACCCTAGCAGACGAAATCACTGCCAACCTTGACTGTCACACGATATTTCTGGCAGCCCGAGCCCTGAGAGTTACTCACAACATACCACTACTCATTGTACACAACTCTGAAGGACACTTTATTGGGACTGACCCGGGAAAAGCCGAGACGATTCGAGAATCGTTCAAGGAACAGTGACTATGATGATGACCCCTTGCACCCTTTCTCAGGAGACCACAGGATATTACCCACGGCACTTAAAACAGCATAAGTTGGGAAGCCCTGAAAAGCGGACGAGCATCTGGAGCAAATGGCATGAGAAATACACTATTCAAATATGCAAGTGACATTGTCTCAAAACCGATCACGCACCTAATAGATTCCGCTTTTATGCACGACCTTGATGCTGTCAGCCAGGGCACCCTGTCACGTTACCCTAGCCTGGGAAGCCACCTGGACCAGCCATTCTGAGGCCTATTGTGCTCCCCAACAGCATATGGAAACTCCTATCCAATGGATGCACTGCGCGGACATTGTATGTTCTCAACTTGGGTCGATAGTCATATCCAATTACTGGGATTTCCACAAATTGGGCATTGACATATCATGGCCCTTCAACACAAATAAGCGCTCACAGTTCCTATATGTACTACGCCAGACGCGTTGCCGCGAAAATGAGCTATAACTAGTGAAACTACTGTGTGCAGACACCAAGCTGAGAGTGCGAGTCAAGTCAGTCGGGTTTGTAGAGTTTGAGACATCAATTGGCTTCCCAGATGGGGATGATCTATTCCATGATTGAAATCCGTGTGGAAAATTCCACAATACCAAACCTCTATACCGCTAGAGATGGAATCTAGAGATGGAATATGCTGACAATGTGGACTTCATAGACGAGGAAAAGAACCCTCTGCAGGAAAGCTGAAACTCGAGAATCGCTTTATGAATGCATCCAACACATGCTTATCTACAAAGCATGAACACTAAACAAATTTACGATCCATTTCGTGGTGGCGAAGCATTGAGAAAATAACTGTACATTCATTCCAGAAGATATCATACTACCATACCCATTAATATGGTCGGCCTTACTGTGTGTCAGAACTGCTAAAACATGTCCATATTTGCTAAACGCACAGCCTTTTCGCCAAGGATGGTCCCAGTAGCCAAAAGCTGAACTCAACTTTAATTCCTTTCAGGGTTGCACTCATCTCATTCTTCTCTCAACCTGATATATTCTAGAAACATAACGGAGCATCCCTGAAGAGATTAGCAAGGAATTCGGGGAACAGATTAGCAAGGAATTTGGGGCTCATAATCAAATGAGTTGATAATAGGCACGTTACCATTATACTGGCCATGCGAACATACCTTAAAGGGGCACTGAGGCAATAGTGCGACCTATTTCTAGATATACTATTCCAAGATATACCAACGTCATGTTACCTATGCAGGTAAGATGTTGCCTATTCCAAAACCAGTTTGATTGATGACTTTTGCTGCCATTTCCCAATACAATTAACAAAACGTTTATGAAATTGTAAATCCACCAACGGCATATAATCCATACACTTAATAGACATTTTGAATTAATAGGTTATTTTGATTGTGGTGTCAGCTAATTTGTGACATACTTCATTATGACATTATATATTGACTGATCGATTGGATAACTCCATTGTGAAAAAACAAATTCAAACAGAATGTTGACCATGATCTTACATTAGAACACAAGAAAAGAAAAGAATCTACACAAATGTTGACAATGATCTTGCACTAGACCACAAGAAAGTAATCGCTCTCTGAGATGTCCTTACCTCACTCTCAGCCTGGTCTATTATCACTTTGGAGCAAACCTGAACAGCTTAGCAAGGACTGCTGGGCTCGTAAATAAGTGAGTTGATAGCAGTCATGTTACCAATATACTGGTCAATCTAACATATCTTAGAGGGGCATAGCGATGCTATTCCAGGACATATTAAGGCAGCTATACAAGGATGCTTTTACATATCTTGTAACTATTTTGATTTGGGACTGCAACTTCCATTTTCCCAGCAAATTAATCAAAAATTATTCAACATAATGTCTATGAAATTGTAAATCCATCAAAGGCATGCAATTCGTGCACGTGATGGACATTGCAATTGCCACGGCGGAGCTATAATGTGCCATTTTGATTCTGATTCCAGCTAATTAGTGATTGTAGCATCGACGCATCTGCGTTCTTCCTCGTGATAGGGGTCTGGCCCATAAACAGGGTATAAATCGGCCAGACAGATTTGCTGGTTAGATCTTAGAGTTTCCCATAGGTAAGAGCCAGGAGTCAGATGCTCCGAAGAATGCAGTAGTTGGTCTCCAACATTGGCGGAATAATATTGTATCAGAAGACGCTTTCTAAATCTAGTGAGCTTAGACGTATGGGTTTGAGAGTAGTTGAATGTGGGGTTGTGATTTTAGGGCCCAGAGACTTAACGACCCTAACATTGATGCTTTTCTGAATGCTAGAACATATTACAAGCCGCTTATTATGTGTGATGCCCTGTACGGTATCCGTACAAGTGCCATAGGTTTGCATCACCAGGCATTAATTAATTCATTAATTCATTAATTCATTAATTAATTAATTAATTACTTAATTAATTAATTAATTCATCCATTCATTCATTCATTCATTCATTCATTCATTAATTAATTAATTCATTCATTCATTCATTCATTCATTCATTCATTTCATTCATTCGTGTATTATTATTACTATTATTATTATTATTAGTAGTATTAGTATTATTATTATTATTATTATTATTATTATTATAATTAATTTTATTAATTTTAAGAAAGCTTTACCCTCCCCACCCCCACCCCACTCTCTCCCCCACTCACTACGTAGTTGCTACTTTCAAAATTTCAAGTTTAAATAATTGAATATCCGATTAAATCTATTATTTTCCAGATATCATAATCGATTATTTATTTCCATAATCGAACAGCTCTACATACATCGCGATTCCAAACCACGGTTTTATCCATGATGTTAGTTAATCGTGTGTGGCATATATACATATTCTCTATTTGTGGTAAACTTGTTTAGAAGACGTCAATTTGGTTCAGCTATTAGTGCTTGCCGAATGCCGGGTTAGGTCGGATTGACTTGGTGTTTTAGTAAGAGTTGTTCTCCCTAGCTGATCGGTATAGCGCCAGAGAACGATTTTTCCTAAGTGAAAATATAAAGAGGGAGTGTCAGCAAGACCGAACCAATCTGAACCAGATATATAATATTAAAATAACGTTCTCCTTAGAGAAGCTTCCACCGAAGTGAGAGGAATCCTTCACACCGGCTGCTATCAATATAGTTTCGTCCAACTGTAGTTGGGTATAACACAGTGTATTGGGATGTGATTGCCTGCATTTATACATATGATGTGCGCTGCTTTATGAGGAATGGCTGGCCAGGGTCCAAACACACTGATAATGCCGAATCTCTAAAGTAATTAAGCTAGGTGGATGCCGCTGTAGTTAGCAGTCCTTCACAGGAGGCTAACCTGGTGTTTTTAAATACGGATAGTAATGCCACAGAGGCATAGCACACCGGCCTATCGTGTATAAGCTGCTGGTGGAACCGTCTCTTTAAGAGTGTTCGAAGCCGATTCTGATGTAGATATGGTATTGGGTGTTTGAGTAACGTTAAGTTTGGTGCGAGGTATTGCTGTAGTAATAGAGTTGACCACACTTTATGATGGAATCAAGATGGAGCCGGGGAAAAGAGAAGGGCACTGATTTAGCTCTGAAGCCAATACCCATTCTAGGTTAACTGCTGACTAGTTCGGGGTAGTGTCAGTGTAGTTTGGTCAAGCCCCACATTGTTGGAGGGATGCCGATTAGGGCAATTTCCTCTCCAATGGCATTGGTCCACAGGGGTGAGTGGGTAACAAGGTTGGTGAATGATGTCGTCTGGGTCACCATTTCTTTCAACCGTACATTGGTATGTGATTTATTTTAGTTATGGTTATTTCTCCCAGGAGCTTTATTACTAGAAGGTGCACCATTCGCTCAGCCCTGCTCTCTACCTTTCGGGTGATTGTTAGCTTGATCATTTGGATTATTAACACCATTGTCCGGTGTGCTGTGTATGAGGGTCTCGGTAGGTGCTGTGTGGTTGTTGTGTTCTGTTGAGGTGGCGACTGTGCCATGGTCGATATTGTATATAGGATGATTCTGATTGTTTTGTTCCAGCTCCAGGAATTTCTCCATTCACACCGCTATGGCTGTGAGGGCCTTACGGTCGCTCTAGTTGGGTAAAAAGAGATTTTCTTTGAGGGCGGGTTCTATAAAGTATCTAATTGAAGATGCCTAACTCCGTCAGCATTGGTTTTTGGATATGCCTGACTTACAAGCTGGCGGATTCTGCTCACCAATTCGGCAAGGGTCTCGTTCAGCTTTTGGTTCAAATCTGTAAGTTGAAGTTGAATAGTTTCCCCCAATGCGGTGTCACTGAAATGATCTGACAAGGCGCATTCCAGGAGAGTGTATGTTAAGGTACGATGGGAGCATACACCTGCTAGTACTTGGCGGACTTGGCCAGAAAGCGTCGGTGCCAGATATTCCCCCATATGTTGGTCAGACCAACAGTTCGTCCGAGATATTATTGCAACCTGGCAAAGGTTCCAATCGCCTTCTCTGCTGAATTCAGGGGGTGGGATGATCCTGGTGTTGCCAGGGGCTAGAGTGATCTGGGAAAAGCAAGGAGATACTGTGGAGAAAACAGATTGTGGAGGGTATGGTGCTTGAGGATGGTGTGGTGAGGTGCTGAATGGTGTTGCTGCTATGGTGGAGGAGAGATCCGACGAGTCGGTTCGCTGCTGGTTGCATAATCTATGGAAGGTGGTGGTTTCGGCATATGGGATGCGGTAGGCCAGTGAGTAATCTCAGTGAGGTGCGTTATGTATTACATTTACTGGTTATATGGTTACGTGTCAAGCCACTCCTACGTCGGCGTACTGCTCTATGGGTAGATCAGTGTACCGATTGAAAGAGAATGGTGGTGCAAACAGTTCTGGTTGGCCAAGGGTTAATAGAATGTTACTAGCCCGACATCGGGCACCACATGTAGCACCGGCCCGTCCACATTGTTTCTCATGATGGGGGTCCGGTTCGTATGCCAGGTACGAATCAGCCCGGCGGATTTGCTGGTTAGATCTTGGGGCTTAGCATTCATAAGAGGTGGGATGCAGATGCTCAAGAATACCAAAGCTGATCTCCAGGATCGGTGGAACGAAAACGTTCCAGTGAGGCCGGGCAGGCATTCCTGCATACACACGAGTTCATCCATGTTGTTAGTTGATCTGGTGTGGCGCATAAACATAATCTTCATTTGTGGTAAACTGGTTTAGAAGATGTTAATTGGGCTTAGCTATTAGAGCTAGCCGATTGCTGGGTTAGGTCGGTCTAAGCCAATGTTTGACTTTTGTTAGAGTTCTTCTCCCTAGCTTATCTATATCTCACCAGAGATCAATGTATGCTAATTGAAAATATAGAGATGGAGGATCACCAATACCTTTCAAAGTTCAATATGAACCAGACATATAAAATAAAAAGATTCTTGTCCATAGAAAAGCTTCCGCTGATGTACGAGGAAGTCGCTCGCATGGGCTGCATTAATCTATCTTCATCCAACATCACAGAGGCATAGCACCCTGGCCTATCTTTTATAACAGATTTCCGGCTGCTTGCCCGAGGTGAGCCTGACACGAAATGTGTCCGGAAGTAAGTTAGCACAGATTTTCGGTGCTACTATGGTGCAGGTTGTTATACCACTTGCCACGGGATATAACTCATGGCTATGGGATGGCTCACTTATCTTTTACACAAGACGTAGTTTTTTTAGTACAAGTTACCGAAGGTGCTTTATATTGTTGCAGCTATGTACCGTCCAGAAGGCGCTGGTGCACTTTCGGCTAGCCTTGAGTTTGGCTCAGGCCAATTACTTTTGGTTTTGATTTTAGCCCAAGCTTGGGCCGCAAAACGTCGTTTCGATGCTGTAGTTTTCGGGTGTCTCTAGGAGTTGCGGTAATTGCGCCGGTGTAGATGCATTTAGCTTCTCAGTGCGGTGCTTAGTGTTTCAAATAGACGTCCACACTGAACGACCACTCTATCTCCACTGATCTTGATATTGTTATTGGTTTGCTTGGCGTCTATCGAGTCCCTGATCCCAGGTCTCATTCACGCCATTCTAGCTGGTGTTATTTTAGTCTATTATTGCAGCTTTTAACTGGTACCCATTTATTCACCTGGGTGGAGAGAGGCAACGAGGAGTAAATGAGATTACCAATGTTTCCAGCGATCGTCAGTTGACCTAACAGAGACGCGATCCCGTGGTCGCCGGTTTCACATCTGCACTCGTTACCGCCTGAGCTACTACCTCCTAAACTGATTTTTATGGGCTGATAAAGGTCCTTTTATAATGTGTTCTGTCCAATGGAAAAGCTCCAGTGTTCCACCTAACTCAATCCACACATCGCTTGTAGCAACCAGGCAATCCCATGTAGTCACATGTTATGACATCATAGGCACTGCTGGGTTTACTCTAGTACGAACATGTAGTACATATGCCTATTTTATAGCACACTATATCTCTGCTATTTCTTATCGGATTTAATTTTAGGATACAGACTTGGATTCCTGATGGAATGTGTGGCAATGTTCACCCAAATTTGAAGCGAAATATACCCGTATTAAAAAGCTAGAGAACACGGGAAATATATGCATACACGATACTAGTTCCATACCTATAGTACAGTGTGCGGTAGGCGATCTATCATTTGCAAGCATGTTACGACACACAGGCTATGGATACAGAGCCTTCTAGTCGTATTAGAAAGGTGAAGATGAACGTGCTGGTATGGGCCATTCTGGCCATGTCCCACACGCTCCGCGCTGCATGAGACAATTGATTATGACATTAGATACTTGAGTGACCAATTGGATCCCTCCATTGTGGGATAACAAAATCTAGCAGAATTCTGACCACGAACGTACAGTTGAATATAAGAAAGACTGGTGCTCTCGATCGCATCGACTACATATGACTACAAGTTGAGATTGATGAAAATAAAGCAAATTCACTCAAATTAGACAACACTAGCATAGCTTTAGACGAATTCACACAAGGCCGAATCATACTACGTGTTAACGCCAGGACCAACGCAAACATAAGCAGCTATGTATGTCATAGACGAGTATATTAAATATCATCTACACAAATATCCCTTCATATGTTAAGAGCACCATTGATTTATAAATTCAATTCTAGAAATACCCCTACTTCCACTTGACTTCCTACGCGTGACTATGAAGATCACTTCACTCCACATATATTACGAAACTCGTATGCCAGGGTTCGCATACATATACACTTGCAATGGACCTTTCCATTTTTAGCTATGCCCCGTCCATCACTAGCTAACCTCCACCCACACCTCGCCGTGTTGGGATTGACCGATCCCCGATGCCCTAACTATCAATTTCCTGAAAACTATACAGGGAAGCGGTTTAATAATTTGTAACTAATTTGACTGGGTGCTGTTGCTGCCTATGGCAGCAACGGCGCCCAATCAAATTAGTTTCAAAATATTCAACAGAATATTTATTAAACAGCAAAGACAGCCAATTTGTACAACAATGCATAGACTGTATTCAAATATGCGTTCGTGACGCACTTATCGTCATTCATTATGATATCATTCAACACATCGCGTAGTTGATTATGACGTCATATGATGGGTGGGTACTATGGACAGGTGCATTAGAGTCTGCCAGGGTCTTCAACAGATGTGCATTGGGAAGCAGACATTTAAATAAATTGTGGACATGTCATTACATTTACTGTGTTATTGTTGCACAACTCTGACAACTAATAATGGTATCGAAATTGCTTTAATGTATGTAAGTTGATGATCAAGGCACAGTCCTCGTAAATTTCAGTTTGCCTTGACATTTCAGCGTTTACAATACACACTGTCTATCTACCAATGTCGCTAGGATGCCAATCTTACTGTAATTTACTCACATATATATTTATACGACCCTATTCCACCGATTCCATTCCACGAGGCCCTGCACGAGTGACTAACGAGTACTGGTTCCAAAAACCGATGCGAAATGATGTCAGGTTATTTCTAGTACATGTTCACATAAAAAGTCAACTTCTGATATTTTGGTTTGAGAAGAAAGCAAATAAATAAAATATAAGCGGGCAAGACCACGGATTGGCCACTATTTTAATAATTACTACGCCAATGTGAGCCAATCAGAGTGATTATTTACGGGAACCAAAAGGTCTATGCTCGAATACGGTTATTCGGCAATGTATTCTGCACAAAGAATATGGCCAGGATGTCTAGACCAATACGTTTTGGCAGGGTCGTTTTTCATTTTTCAAAAAAGTTGTGAGCAACGTGCTATAAATGCTGGAATTATTCTGTCACACGGGCATGGCTTCACAGGAAACATGGGTGAACAATGTTTATAAAAATGTTCCTCCTGGATTATATATATGATTATAAAAACACTGAATATTCCTCAGACCCTTTAATGGTCGTAGAACTGATGGGCTACATGGCATCGCAATCGACCCAGCAGCAGCCACATTTATTAAATCTGGATAACATTCGAGCCAAACCGATGCGCAGAGTTCAGGTTATTGATGGAGACGTCTGGAATAGAGTCTTGATGATATGCTTTCTCATATCACTTGAACTAATGAAATATACAAACGGGTTGGCCACACTGTTCAGGTAGCAGAAAAATAAGGAGTATAGCAGTAGTGGTACGTGGAAGGTCCTGTATTGGTAGCCTAGAATACTGTGATAGAAGCCGTGAATACACCGAGGTAACATGGACAGAAGGAAAAGTACAATGATGGTAGACACTGTCCTAGCGCTAGTACTACGTCGTTCTTGTTCCACGAACGTGGACTCTTTGGACAATTTCCACTGTTTCATCGTATGGAGTATTGCTATGAGAAGGGCTGGAATGACAAATTGAAGCATGATCAAGATGCCTTCCCGTAATTCTGCATCACCATGGTATTTACACACACTTACCATTCTACCTTCAAAGTGAATATGGTATGCTCGTGATATTATAAAAAATGGCACTGAGGTACATGACGAAATGAGCCACATTGCAATGGAACATCTTAACATATACATGCTTGTTACCCTGACTTTGGCAGCAAGAGGTTTTGTCAGTTGATAAAACCTGACCCCTGATAATAACATTAAATGGCATATACTTGACTTGTAAGAAGTGGATATTGAAAACGAGGAAATACGGCATAAGAAGTCAACTGCACCCGGAATAGTCTGAATAATCAGTGGGGTTACACACATTCCCAGAATAGCCGCCCAGAAGCAGGTCAAAAGATCACACACGCCTAAACCTGTAAGCAAGGTAAACACTGGAATCAGATATTTTCCAGACTTTATAAGGTAAACTAATAAAATAATGTTGACTATAGCTCCAAATCCAAACAAAATTGGAGAATATGATTTGTTAAATGATATTGCTAGTTTATGATAACCCTTCAAGAATGCCAGTAAGTGCATATCCGTGGCAGAGTATACATTTGAAATGTTCATGCCAGCATCGAGTAGAGATACATTGATTACTGCCGATGTGGCCATGGCTTTCAGATATGGTGAGTGCAAGTCGTCACACGAATTGAGAATCTATTCCTCTACTGTCCACATACACATTTAAATAAGGTCTTTCTCTCTAGTTTTGTGTAAATGTACATAATGTACCAAGTGAATAATTTGGTTTCAGATGACTTTAATAATTTAACCAATAGTGCTTCCGCGCATTTAAAGAGAAATGCACTATACCTGATGAAGGAGGTTTTGACTTAGTTTTGGAATACTCAAAATCGGCAGCACACCCGATGATAAAAATATAATTCCGTCGAGGTTCCTTACTTAATCAATAACAGATTTAAAACGTAGCACCGTGTATTGTCAAAGCAGTTGCCATTGTAGGTAATATAGTATTAACTTCAACTTCTTAAATGAGCAAGACAGTAGATCCCAACAGGGACAAGCCATGAGTGGAGATTACCTAAAACTTGATTTCTCAAAATCTAGTTATTGCCCTCTCTGTTCATATTTCCGTGTATAGGAATAGATTTGAAACTTTGAAACTTGAAGTCAGACAATTTATATTTCAAGTTAACTATACAGGTAAGAAGTTGAACATTTTAAAACTCCTTTGGCTAGATGATGTTTCTATCTATAGCAGCAACAACGCACAGTAACACCAGGTTCATGTATTCAACAATCTGATTAGTATATTGTAATGTAATCAAAGACATAGAATTATTTGTACATCTTCGAGACAGAATATGTACACATTTGTGACAGAATTACGTCATTCTGATCGTGACATCTGTCAATAAGTGTGGTATTTATCAGATGACAGATACTTTACTGAGCGATCGAATCCATTTAAATTATTTCTGGTAACAATAATGATCACTGGAACAAATGGCGGTGAATATATGTTATTGTAAGCTAATGCAAGTTTTATTATTTGGAAAGTCGCCTTACTGTTAACAGTACTAATTATAAGAAAAGGTTACATACTGTACCATGTACACGTGTACTAGATGCACATAATTGAGAGTAATTCGAGAACATTGCCACTTTAAATATATCTTTAAAAATCTATGCATATGCAACTATATGTATAGTACATACCTTCTAACTGAATATGCATCGCCGGATTGACACATGTGTGTACGGGACAACACGCAAACATATATATAAATATATATATATATATATATATATATTTAAATGGTACCACAGCTGTTGATGAATGCGATTAAGAAAGCAAAGACGCCAATCTTCCTCGAGCTCTCCGTGTTTTCTATTTTAATCAGTTCTTTTCATTTGGTAGCACTGCACTTACTCTAATTGAGAAGTGATTAGTCACACTGACGGTGGCAGACGCATTTGATCTAAGGAAATCTAAGAGAACGGTGTAAAGTGAATTTTATATATATATATATATATATATATATATATATATATATATATATATATATATATATATATATATATATATGCTGATAATTTTCGATTATCTAGGTATTTGATTAATCGACAGTTCAATTGATCAGTTAATCGATCGTTGATCGATATTCTCATAATTCTGAACCGTGTAATCCCGACAGGGACTGAGGTAGCATCTTGGTTTTATATATCCACTTACGGTGATTGAATACTTGTAATGATGGATATTCGCGTGCGTGCGTGCGTGCGTGCGTGCGTGCGTGCGTGCGTGCGTGCGTGCGTGCGTGCGTGCGTGCGTGCGTATGCGTGGGTGGGTGGGGCTATGAAGCGGGCTTGGGCGTAGTTAGTTAGTAAAGAAGAGCGCTAAACATTGTCAGCATAGTTTAGTTTATTAGCTAAGATTATAGTTCAGAAAACATGATTTCATGAAATATAAGTCAAATACAATATAGAATGTGTGCTGGCGATAGGCCTAGATCAAGTTGCATTCAAGTTATATATTTCAGCAGGCAAGTAAGTTGAACTCCAAGAAATACATATCCTTAAGTTGACACTGAAGGTTATGCAGATGACGCAGTCATAATGTAAGAGTCCACTTGTCAAACATACATTCAAGTGATTCTGTCTGATTATTACTTTTGATATAGATTGCTGATGATGTACATTATCATAATCCTGTATTTCGATTAGTGATAATCTGTGAAGTTCTGCAAGAAATACGCACTGTACAATTGCTTGGTTTGATTACCTGTAGGATGTGAACACATGAAAGATATGTTATTTACTGATTTATTTAATACACGATATATATATAATATGGTAATTTTCTAGCTCTAGCTCCATGTTTTAAGGTATAAGCTTTAATTGACCTTTAAATGACCTTGAAAGTGAAATGAAAAAGTTACACCAAATCCTTTTTAATAATATATACCATATAAAACATGATTTTACATATTTTGAAGATTTAACACGAGGTGTATGCATGGCCATTATTTTGCACATACGCCCTCACACTATAAAGCAATACTGAGGTAAGACGTTATTCCCGATTAACTCTCCAGTGAGAACACCGCCCATGATTACTGTCATGAAAAAGATCAACGCAACCAGAAGAAGAAACAGTACAGACATACAAATCGTACAGCAACGTTTAGTCCATCATCAATTAAGCGTTCTTGACGAACTTATCTACGTCACTAATAACGTCATTGATTATAACGTTACCCTACACGCCATGCTGCTGATTATGGCGCCATATGATTGGTGGATAAACTATTGTCTTGGTTCCTCACACTCTACGTTTAGTTTGTTGTATTTCCGTCTATTACAGATACCAATCCAATATTCTGCCCTGGTACCCATTTACAATGCCATTGTAGGTGTGTGAAACTGGGAGTGGGTGGAAGGACATGTTTCAATTAACTTGACTGGAGGGGTTTCTGCGTAACAGGCTACTATGGAACCTGCCAGGTGATTCCGCAGATGGCATAGTAAGCAGGTCTACATGCAATGATTTTCACTAGTTCACTTATCTTAATAAAAAGTTAAACAAATTATATCAGCCATCCATCAACATGAAATTAAGTAAGTAATTAATTAGCTAATTAGCTAATTATATTCTGTGTCTGTTGCATTGAACTCACGTAGCCCATTAGATTCCATTCGGCTCGTCGTGTTGACGGTATCCCCGAAAAGGCAGTATCGCGGCATCTTGAGGCCAACTGCACCGGCGCATACAGAACCTACAACAAGAACAGTATACTGAGAGAGAGAGTGAGAGAGAGAGAGAGAGGGAGAGAGAGAGAGTGAGAGAGAGAGAGAGAGGGGGGGGGGGAGAGAGCGAAAGAGAGAGAGAGAGAGAGATGGCGGGGGAGAGATAGGGAGATATGGAGAGAGAGAGAGAGAGAGAGAGAGAGAGAGAGAGAGAGAGAGAGATAGAGAGAGAGACGAAAGTGGTAGCGACAGAGAGCCCATAACTCATTGTTCGAGGCAAATTTTAGCTATATAAATGGGTGGCCTGGTGATGTCTGTTAAAGCAATGGAAAAGGGGCATCACAAATGATATTTATTGGTAATTTCATACAATATTAAATACACTACCACCGGTAAAATTGAAAATGAATCTGGATTATTTGAGAACAGCAGTTACTAACTCTAGGAGCGTTTAACTTGGAACCAATACGTGACGTAGCCGGTGCTTAGTACTCCGCCGTGTGCCACCTGTGCGCACAGGTATAACGCGTACACACATATTACAACAGCAAACGCGAATATAGTTTCGTAAGCGGTATGAATAGTATTATCTATAGGCGCCGATGTAGAGAGATTAACCCGCTACTGTTAATTCACTAATGATTCTTTTGAAAACATTACATTTGAAAGTCTCTGTCGCTGGTGGAAACAACGAGTTTCGATCAACATGATTTCAAAATACACTGCTGGTTTCCAAGGTCGCAACGTGATGCCTACTGAATATTTTGAAATTCGTGTAACAACGGCTTTCAGCCAATTGTTTTAAGATTGGACAGTATTTTACCTGTATGGAGTAGTGGCTAATCAACTTAATGCGAATATAACTAAGCCTATATACCGGGCTGTAGCGGGCACTATGTATTACCTCGGCATGCACCAGAGTGAGCAGCACCACATGTGCAACTAATTGGTTCCCGCCAGAGTGACATAAATGGTATTTATTTGCTTTTTTCAAAGCATTCCGATTTATTTCTGGTTTTACTGGTGGCTTTATGTGCTAAGGACGCCAGTAGAGACCGAGAGCAGAAAGCCTTGGAAGTCGCCCTACTCAGAGCCAGCAAATACAAAGACAAGAGAGGCCGCCATGCATACATTTGCTAAGCGTGCTACGAGTTGACCTCAATTAAGCAGGATTAGGTACACTCACGTCATGAATGGACCTGAGGAAGCTAAAGATTTCGGCTGAGGACAAGGCACAGTGTGCACTAGTGAAGAAGGACTGAGTACAGCTGTAGGATGTTTCTACTACTACAGCCGCAGAATACAGTAATCATACATGCATATGTTTATAATTATCTAAATCTATCATTCAAGAGGGTTTGTTAGCTCCCTGGTCCTTTCCTTTAGTGGCTTAAACATACCTGTATGCAGTTCTATCCTGAGTTGTGGCTTATCCTCCGGCCGATGCCGAATCTCAAATACTAGGACCGCTTTTAGAAGGGCAATGGACATCCGAGCAATCTCTCGTGCGTGTAAGTTTCCATTCCTGAGAGGCAAGCCCGATACAACCATATAAGCATCACCTATCGTTTCAACCAGTCGGATAAAAATAGTAAGAACTCAGAAGCGTACCCTGTCTCATGGTTCGTAATGTATATATTCAATGAGCCTCAAACAAACACATGTAACCCATCAAACAGGAACAATTTCTCCAAACATTGGACACAGTCTGATCTTGTAAAAATGGCAATGGCGAAAGCCCAAGTATATAGTCAAGACTTGCTTGTAAAGCCTAACTGCTCACCGTACCTGCAGTACACACACTGCCAGCGTAGGTACTACTAACGGATAGGCATATGTTGGGTACCGTATGATAGTGTCTACATGGCAATGGCAACGTAGGTATTACTAACAGATAGGGACATGGTCCACAGAAACATGCCTGCATTGCGCAGAAGTGAACAGTTTCATTATCCAGAGCCGTGTAGAAATAAGAATAATTCCCCAAAAATGTAATTGACCTTTCCAATTTTATCGATCCATCATATGACGTCATAATCCTCTACGTGACGTGAATGATGGCGTTATAATCATTACGCCATGAATGATTGGAAACAGTCGTCTGTATCAATAGGTAGCAACAGGGTCCAGTCAAATTAGTCTCAACATATTTAACAGCTTATCCGTAAAGATACGGCCAGTCAAATTAGTTTCAAAATAGTCAACAGCGTGTTTATTAAATAGTAGAGAGATAGAATTCTTACACCGTGTCGGACTATTAAGAGTTAAAGACGGGCCTAATAGAATCAGTTATGACGTAATGATTATGACGTCATCCTACACACCGCTTAGCTGCCTATGACGTCGTATGACGTCAACTCATCGATGGATACTCTGGAAAGGTGAATTCGGCCCACTGCCATAGGATTGTGGATCTTGACAGAGCATGGTTGACCTTCATCACGGGATAAACTGCATGGTAATGTAATTCTCTTTAAACACTACACGCATTGCTAACAGGATTTTGGAATTCTCTAATCTCGTCGTATGAGATATGTCGCGTAATATAATCAAGGCCATTTAACCCTTTTATAGTGAAACCGCCCAAAATTAGCTAACGCTTGGGTCTTGAGGAATGGCCCAAAGCAGGAGACTAGTTGTGATAATTTACCATTGGAATGACTAGCTCGGTAAACGAGCCGGCCATGTCAGTGGTAAATTTAAAAAAAAGTCATCTCTCGGGCTGCAAATTGACATTCAATAAGTAAATATTTTAATTTTTTGAAAGAATGTAGTCACTAAAAGGTTAAAAACGCATTTAAATAACTGAAATATTTGGATTTTTTAGACACAATTTAGGCATTAAATGGGTAAATTCTTGTATATATATATATATATATATTGCACTCACTTTAGACACGTCAAAATGCTCGATTATAGAATCAAATGTTGTATAGAGATCGTTTAGTAATGCAACCACCTGTAGAATATAAATGAACACAATTAACAAGTACAATCCTCTCCACCACCCACCAAGCACACCCACCTCACGCTACCCCAACCGTGATAACACAGCTTACTGGGCCGACGCTGTGTCGATCCCGGGCCGATAATAATAGTATCAACAAGGTATCCGCCCAGCATTGTCCCAGTAAGCTGCGTTATCTGGGTCGCTATCCCTTTTTTGCAACATTGCAGGATGTCATCGGATCATGCCCAACGTTGTAAAATCCTGTATGCTCATACCCTTTCTTGTAGTAACTTTTTTTTTAGCAAATTCGGCCCAGTAGCTTTGCGGATATCCATAGCTCTGCAACAGCGCCTAGTAAAATTAGTTTCAAAATATTTAACAGCGAGTTTATTGAGTAGCAAATACATACAATTAGTACACCAACACTTAGTCCGTCATCAATTAAGCGTCCGTGACGAACTTATCTACGCCGTTCATGACGTCATTGATTATGGCGTCCGTGACGAACTTATCTACGCCGTTCATGAGGTCATCAATTATGACGTCAGCATAGACGTCCCGCCGTTGATTATGACTTCATATGATTGATGGATAAATTGGAAAAGTCCGTTGGATGAATGATAATTCATAGCCGCCATCTGCAAATATTAGAGTGTGCGAGCAATTTATGTGTCTCAAGCTTACCTCCATCGGTGTCGATTGCGAAGACAAGGCAGTGAAACCACATACAGCGCTGAAGTAGATAGACACGTGTTCAAAGGACTCTGCAGAAATAGCTTCTCCCCTAATAAGCTGGTCTGCTATAGAACTGAGAGGAAGAATATTCATCTCACATTAATGGACAATACTGTGTGCTGTAGTTGTCGTCGTCGTCATCGTCGTCGTCGTCGTTGTCGTCGTCGTCGTCGTCATCGTAGTAGCAGTAGTAGTAGTAGTAGTAGTAGTAGTAGTAGTAGTAGTAGTAGCAGCAGCAGCAGCTGCAGCAGTAGCACTAGTAGTAGTATCAGCAGCAACAGCAACAGCAACAGCAGCAGCAGCAGCAGCAGCAGCAGCAGCAGCAGCAGCAGCAGCAGCAGCAGCAGCAGCAGCAGCAGCAGCAGCAGCAGCACCAGCAGCAGCAGCAGCAGCAGCAGTAGTAGTAGTAGTAGTAGTAGTAATAGTAGCAGTAGTAAGAGTAGTAAAGGCACCAGTAACAATAGCAGGAGCAATGCCAGCAACAGTGGTTGTGATGGTAGCGGTGGTGGTGGTGGTAGTGGTGGTGGTGGTTGTGGTGGTGGGGGTGGGGGTGGTGGTGGTGGTCGGGTGGTGGTGGTGGTAGTGGTGGTGGTGGCGGTGGTGGTGGTGGTGGTGGTGGTGGTGGTGGTGGTGGTGGTGGTGGTGGTGGTGGTGGTGGTGGTGGTGGTGGTGGTGGTGATGGTGGTGGTGGTGGTGCTTGTCGTGGTCGTGGGAGCAGAAGCGGAGGTGGAGGTGGTGGCGGTGGTGGTGGTTTTGCCGCTGTTGCTGCTGCTGCTGCTGGTGGTAGTAGTGCTGCTGTTACTGCCGGTGGTGGTTCTTGAACTGCTTCTGCTCGAAGTGCTGCTGCTGCTGCTGGTGGTAGTGGTGGTGGTGGTGAGGCTGTTGCTGCTGCTGCTGCTGCTGCTGCTGCTGCTGCTGCTGCTGCTGCTTGCGCTGCTGCCGCTGCTGGTGTGTGTCTTGGAATGTAAGAACATTCATGGTCACAAAAACTCGTTTTAATGTTGTCTAATTAATTTAACCCTTTCAACGGTAATTTCTCAGAATTCTAATTTCGCCCTATCTATAGAAGTGGGATGGTGTTTATTTTAAAACATATTCGACAGCCATATCTTACTGCCCTATGCAGCAACACACCCAGGCAAAATTAGCTTCAAAATAGTCAATAGAATGCATATAAACTTGTAAATGAGATTTAGAATATGAACTTTCGCGCGCAGATGGTTCACTTACTTGGGTAACATGTTATAAAGTAAGTCCCCTGCTTTCTTTTTCTGGACGAGGTAATCCGATATTCGTTCCTCGACGAGTGTTTCTAGATTGTTTGCATATTGCTCCATGCGGGATAGTAAATTGTCTAGTATATTGCCTTTGTCGCCATCCCTAGAAATCATAGAACATGGATTACAATACTGGGTCAGTAAACGACGAAAGCATTTTATGTCGTGCCAAATCATTTGCAAATTATTCGTTAATATGTCTGTATGGTTGCCATGGAATTAAATGGATGATATCCGGTTTTCGCTTTTCCCAGCCCGTCACAAGCTATGCTCCAACCACACGTTGCTTGCGTTGGGCAAGCAACGCCACCCAGTCAAAGTAGTTTCACAATATTCAACAGAATGGTTATTAAATAGTACAGACATACAATTCGTACAACTTAAGTGGCTATGGCGGACTTAGATACGCCATTCATGACGTACCTTATTATAACGTAAACCTATATGTGATGTAATTTATTATGACGTCATATAGTTGACTGACAGATTGGATTCCTATATTTAATGTAAATGAGTTTGTATTACATCTATTTGACATAATGTTATTTAGTAGGTGCATTTTGATGGCGCATCTGTGGTTTCAGCGAAAAATGGATTAAACCTAATTTTGTCAACACCCATTTGTTGTCCCGCCGAAGAGAAACGGTATCGCCATTGGTTTTGAGCAAGACCAATGTGCAGGACAATCGAGCCAGCCATTCAAGAGATACACTTTCAAAACATATTGCTCACTGTGCCTGCGCATGGACAATGGCTATGGAAAATCTGTTCTTGACCATTATCCCTTTAACAGTTACAACAGTCAATGAGTCCCTTGCGGCGATTTAGTGGAATGCCCTTTAGTGGAACAACGGAAAGCTATTTTTGCAAATGCCAGTAGTACATTTATAACAAATAGCCGTCTTAGGGCATGGGACATTTCTTGGAAAATTCTAACCATTAAATTGCGCATTGCTTTTAGAAGCTCCTTGAGCCCTTTGCGTAAGCGTTCACGCAAGGAGGGTGCACATGCACATCAACACGCATGAGTCATAACATGTGTAGGTTAGGTCTATTGACACACCTGGGTCAACTGGAGTAACTGTTGATTTTTCCCACATACCAACACGCATACGCATGGCAACGTTCGGATGCACACAAGATGATTCACGTTATTAGAGATTGAACCTCACCACAGATGCCAGCATCATATTTTACATAAGGTTATGCATACATGAGTATCAATATAGAGATATCCAGTCAGCCAGTCAAGAATATGACATCATAATCAATTACATCACACGTATGCTGACATCACAATCGAATAAGTTATGAATGATGTAAGTAAGTTCGTATTAAACGCTTAATATGCATCAACTTGTCTTTACTATTCAAAACAAAAATAGTGTTAACTATTTTGCAACTAATTTTACTCGATGCTGTTGCTGCCATAGGCAGCAACAGAACTCAACCAAATTAGTCTCAACATATTTCACAGCTTACCTATATAGTTTTCCGGAAATTGAGATTCAGGGAGATCAGTGTCCAATCGACCCCAAACACGGGCATAGCGTGAGTGGAACTTAACTAGATGGGCAGGGCGTAGCCAAAAGTGGATTCATTCATTTATGTTACGTGCACATACGTTATAAAATGGCGTTGACGGAATTATACACATACATCAATCTAATTTTATAACGCGTAGGCATCCGAACATCGTCAAAATGATCACACAGGTTATGTGCGTGATTGGCTTTCATCGACTCCCTAGTTGTGACGATGAAATCAGGACGAAGAAGAAACGAAAATAACATGCGGGCTCAAATGACGCTGCCTGCGTATAAGGACCAGAGTGGTAACGGAGGAAGCACTGATTACAGGTGCGAGCATTTCATAACTACGGCGTCTGTTGAACAGAGCGCGTCTTCCTCAGGTCATATATAGGATGAGATAACGTTCAGTCTATTACATCACTACGTCTAACTTCCTCAATTTGTTTAACTGTACCACTTTATTATCATAGTTTGAGATGGGTCAACAGGACAATGAAGAAGATACCCTCTTTTCCCACAAGCAGAGGTACGGACAGAGATACGGAGCAAAATCGCATATTAACTACTGAGCCACGATTTCCTCTGCAAACATGCTCAGTAAATGTATGTGGGCTGTGATTATAAGTTGCTTCAAAGAGGAATTGAATCTCCGATTTCAAATAGAGAGATCTGATTTGTCACTCAAGTAATTGACGTTATAATCAAATACGCCATGTGTTGGTTGGCGTCATTATCAATATGATCTATCTCAAAGAATTCAACAACTTACCTGCATTATTAACTTGAACATAGATTCGGGAATTCCGTTTTCAAAGTTTAAAAATGGATTCCAACAAGCGTAATGTGGAGGGTGGGCGTGGGGTGGGTTGCGAGTTTAGCTGGAAAGGGGCTTGGCTATATCTAGAAATTGATCCAAGCATAAGTTGCTTTCTAAGGCCGTGCTCTCGCTAGATACTTAATCCGGAGTAACGCCATGCTGAAGGATATCGTTATTCCCGATTAAAGGGATGCTAATCTTATATCAAATGTTTTATGGCACCAATAGGTTATGGTGTGTATATTCTATATCATTCATATCCTGAATTCCCATAACTATAACACAAACATCTGCTTTGTAATATATCATAAATGTTGAACAGTGGCCGCCACCATTTTATCTGCTCAAGCGATAGTGTGTGATGCCATATATGTGCCAATTCCTTACATTATTTATTATGTAATAACCATCTCGTTGAATAATTTGAAATGAATTTAACTGAAAGATGTTGCTGCTCAGCCAAATTAGTTTCAAAATATTCAACAGTTTATCAGTATGGTTGCTTTTATACCGCATTGCCAAACTATAGCTGGCACCTCTATGGCTGAGTGTATATACCGAGGCAGACACGCTAGGTGTTTTCTGATTGGTTGAAAGTAGATCATGCCAGCCATCATAGGCTGTAGAAATATATTAACATTTAGCTACTAATGTATTAATATATGTCGTTGTCAGCATGATCAAAAAGCTAAAATGGCAGGGATGGATTATGTGTGGTAAATTGCCACGACATGAATGGTGAGTATAAGATAAGGTGAGGTTTTTGTAACTCTCTAGTGAGAACACGCCTAAAATAAGAACTCTTTCTACCCAAATTCATAAATAGTCATCTTCTCTCGCCTGCACTTGTTTACATTAGTGCATACCTGTTAATTTTTCGTAGATGCCCCTTTATGGACCGAAAGGCTGGCCGCTCGTTGGTTCCTCAGACCAGCATTTGCGGATAAGCGCAGCGAGTTCATCGGATGGACAGTCTCTATCCTCCAGCGTAGGACGACAGTATGGCTTACGCCCTTTTGTTAGATTCTGGTAGATCTCTGGTATTCGAGGTGTGGTGATGGTGGTGGGGTGTATGGAAAGTACAAACAATGATAATAATAAAAATAGTAGTAGTAGTAGTAGTAGTAGTAGTAGTAGTAGTAGTAGCAGTAGTAGCAGTAGTAGTAGTAGTAGTAGTAGTAGTAGTAGTAGTAGTTGTAGCAGTAGTATTAGTAGTAGTAGTAGTAGTAGTAGTAGTAGTAGTAGTAGTTGTAGCAGTAGTATTAGTAGTAGTAGTAGTAGTAGTAGTAGTAGTAGTAGTAGTAGTAGTAGTAGTAGTAGTAGTAGTAGTAGTAGTAGTAGTAGTAGTGGTAGTAGTAGTATTAGTAGTAGTAGTAGTAGTAGTAGTAATAGTAATAGTAGTAGTAGTAGTAGTAGTAGTAGTAGTAGTAGTAGTAGTAGTAGTAGTAGTAGTAGTAGTAGTAGTAGCAGCAGTAGTAGTAGTAGTAGTAGTAGTAGTAGTAGTAGTAGTAGTAGTAGTAGTAGTAGTAGTAGTAGTAGTAGTAGTAGTAGTAGTAGTAGTAGTAGTAGTAGTAGTAGCAGCAGAAGCAGTGAATGCACACGTTTTACTAATTATGATTATCTGCACCATCAATTGCAGATGATTAAATACCGAATTCAAGCAGCGCCACTTGCTTCAAGAATTAGCACATGAGAGAGTTGATATTGCTTTTCTATAAGAGACCAAAATTCAAAAAGCTTTTTCTTTATCACAAGATAATAGTGCGGGAGTGCCCATTCTTATCCTGCCCCGCTGTCTCAACTATGTTGACGTTATATCGTCGTCATCAGATCCAAATGGACGATGGATTTGTGTATTAATTGATGTACTAAACACAAGTTTAAATTTGATGTGCCTTTATGCACCTACCTCTCATCAATTGCGCCATGAATTTCTAAATGATGTTTCCACAATAATTCAAGACAGAACGCCTGAAAACCTAATTATGAGCGGTGACTTTAAGTGCATATTAGACGAGCTAAAGACATAAACT
Source organism: Chaetoderma sp. LZ-2023a (assembly GCA_034401795.1). Classification (NCBI taxonomy): domain Eukaryota; kingdom Metazoa; phylum Mollusca; class Caudofoveata; order Chaetodermatida; family Chaetodermatidae; genus Chaetoderma; species Chaetoderma sp. LZ-2023a. The sequence goes on along the minus strand of CM067363.1, from coordinate 26,835,745 downwards.
CTAGGTCTAGTTTAATGACACATCGCATAATATTTTGAAACACATTTGTGAAAATAAAAGCTTGTTAGACACTTATCTGATTGAAAATCCAGAAGGCCAGGAATGTACTTGGTTTTCAACCGATGGAAGGTTAGCTTCAAGGTTAGCCAGGATCTATGTAGAACGTTCATTGAAAGGTTACATGTGTAAAACTAACATAAAACCAGTAACTTTCTCTGATCACAATATGTTTTCCATCACATTAGACAATGCTGACTGGGTCAAACGAGGAGATGGATTTTGGAAACTTAATGTAGCATTGCTACGAGATAGTTGCTACCGCAAATGTGTGGAAAGTTGTTGGAGGCATTGGGATGAAAGGAGAGGTTTGTATGAATGTATAACAGACTGGTGGGAAGATGCTAAATCAGACCTGAAATATATTTCAAGCAGTATTCCATTAGGAAAGCACGTGAAATACGAAAGCGTAAAAAGGCGCTTCAGAGGTTGTTGTCTAAAATTAATAAGAAAATTAATGATGGGAATATAATTATTACGAACTATTAGTTAAATTAAAAGGTAGACTAAATGAAATAGAGCAATATCAGTTTGATGGCGCCAAAATAAGGTCAAGAGCACAAATGCACACCGAGGGCGAAAAGCCTACACGTTACTTTTGTAACTTGGAAAAAGCAAGAGGTAAGTCTTTAGACCATATTGGCTTTGGTTCAAGATTTATTAAATGGGTCAATATTTTATATACTGATATAACAAGATGCTATTTAGTTAACAATCAGCTATCCAAACCTGTAGTGTTGGAACGAGGTGTCAGACAGGGTTGCTCACTCTCCCCGCTTCTATTCGTCATAGCTATGGAATCGTTGGGGGCCACATTGAGGCAACGCAATGACTTTCAAGGAATACGTATACGTGGCGTAGAAAGGCCACTAAAGGTTTCTCAATATGCAGATGATACGACTGTGTTTGCGGCTAAAAATACGGATTTTAGAATTTTAAATGGAGTATTAACAGATGTTCAAAAGGCATCAGGACTTAAAGTCAATAAAGATAAATCTAAGGGATTGTTTTTGGGCGATTGGAAGGGCAGAACTGATAATGTGATGGATATTAACTGCACAAATGATGTCATAAAAGGTTTGGGTATTTACTTTAGTAGAGAACAACATGTATTACTAAACTGGGAAGAAAGGATATCCAAGCTAAAGTGTGCATTGCTAAATTGGAAACGACGTCGCCTAACTGTCTTTTGCAGGACATTTGTCCTTAATAATTAAATTGTATCTGGACTGTGGTATACCGCTTCTGTAGTTCATATGCCCAAATCAGTAGTGTCAAAGATCAACACATTACTTTTGTCCTTCTTATGGGAGGACAAAGCCCATTTAGTATCACAGTCAATCCTCACCAATGAAAAGTATGCCAGAGGGCTGGATTTGGTTAATGTTTCAGCAAAGTGTGCTTCTTTAAAATTGAAATTCTTGAATAAGTTACTTACTTCAAACTCATCTTGGTCAAGTGTTTCAAGGGCACTTCTCCAAAGGTACGTTGACCCATTTCCAGTAGAATCTTTATTTATGTGCAATAAATTGCCACCTAATCATCAAAAGATTCCAAATGTATATAAAGAACAGCTCGAAGCCTTACAAATATGTACACGATCAATGCCACAACCCAATTGTTGGGAAGATGCCTTGGAGCAACGTCTTTGGGGCAACGAGTTGATTCGTGATAATGATGATGTATTATATTTGCCCTCTATGGCCAAAAATGGTATTCAATATTTACGTGACCTGGTAAATCCGAAATCTCGTAAATGGATTGCGATGCAAGATGTAGCAAGAATAACATCAATGAGACATATTGATGCTCAGCACTTATTTGTTGGAATAAAGAATGCAATATCTGCTGCATGGTTCAAATTGCCGAAAGCACGTGGCAACATTGATATGTTGCAACCAACATTAGTATTTATGTCAGAACGTATAAAATACAACATGGCATCTAGAGACTGGTATATAATTCTAATGCAAAGTCGGAGGCAGACTCCTATTGTGGTTAGGCATTGGAACAATTTAGGATGCACGCCAAAGAACTGGAAACATGCCTGGAAAGCAATACATCTACCTTGTCTACCAGGAAATGCACGGGACCTGGCATGGCGATTACTCCATCGAAGGCTATGGGTCGGTCATCTTACTTATATGTGTAAAATATCAAGTACAGACCTGTGCTTATTATGTAATACTGAGGAGGAAACGATAGACCATCCATTTACTCAGTGTCGCATAACTACAGGCTTTTGGGTATATATCAATATGCTCCTTGCTAAATTTGGAACCAAATATATGAATTTAGTGGCTGAAACAATTTTGTTCAAAGATTGCTCAACTATTGGACGAATCATTACTAGCAAGGAGACAGAATTGTTAATAACCCTGTTATCTGTAGGAGTGTGGGCCATCTGGAAGCATCGGTGTTCAGAGGCCAGAGATAAAACCGGCAACCACCATCAGAGAGCCATACAAGCTATATTTCGATCATTGTTGATAAATTGCATTCATTGTGAATTGTACAGGCTAGTAGAACATGGGAGAGAAAGTAGATTTAAAGACGTATGGTACAAAACTGGCCTAGTATCAATTGAACACGGATATCTAAAAATATCAGAAGCGGAACTCGTATAAGCTAGCAAACTCGCTGCTTGCTGTATATTGATAAATGCTATTTTAATTTAATTTAATTGCCTTTATTTTAAAATTGTTATGCCTTAGGAGACCCTAATCTTGACGAATATCCTAACCTTGGGATCAGAATATGTAAATATCAAATGAGCAGTATGTCAATATTCTGGAGGTGATCCGATTTTCAAGTTAACAGAGTGTGATATCTTACAATTAGCTTCCTGTTGTAAATATTTACTGTAGGTGTAATTGTTCCAGGGTAATTTGCCAAAACTTACAATGAAGTAAATTTAGAATGTGAACCCAGAGCATCATCTAAGTAGTCATAGTTTGTATACGTTTGCTTTGTGCATTATATTATATAAAGGCTACTACGTCCGTTGGGTATTTAATAATCGGCTAACTGACGTCAATGAGTGACTTTTTGTTACTTATTGACGAGTCACCTCGCCACTTGTTGGCGAGCTGCACTCGCCATTTGGCCCTACTACCATACGGTGTGCTACGTTAAACTACATATGATCTACTTAGCCTGCCGGTCATGAATCGGCTCTATGGCATCATGATTAGCAGTAGCTTACTGCTAATTATTGATGAGTGGCTTTACCACTTGTCGGTTAGCTATGCTCGCCAGTTGGGCCTACTACGACACGGTGTGCAAATAGCAATGTCTTTGTTGAATTATGTTATGTTATCAGCTCTTTATTAATTATGTTTTCTATGTAGTTATGCCACGGTTGTGGTATAGGATAATAGAGTATTTTAGCTTGCACTGTTTTGACATGTTAGATTTGTATTGTTATTCTATTAATAAAGCCTGCTATTTCAACATATTTTTTATGGGGGTTTGCAAGCCTTTTTAAAGGAGTTCCTCCGGGAAGTGTATCCGACTGCGTCAGCGTCGGATTTTCAAAAAAATAAGAAAAAAAGTAGTAGTAGTAGTAGTAGTAGTAGTAGTAGTTGTTGTAGTAGTAGTAGTAGTGGTAGTAGTAGTAGTAGTAGTAGTGGTAATAGTAGTAGTAGTAGTAGTAGTAGTAGTAGTAGTAGTAGTAGTAGTAGTAGTAGTAGTAGTAGTAGTAGTAGTAGTAGTAGTAGTAGATTGTAAACTGTGTTTTGAATTTGGCATGTCGTGTGCGACCTTTAACTGTATATACTCACCTTGTGGGCTAAGAGCTATGTCGGTTAGGTGAAACACTCCTCATCTGTAGACAATCTCTTGGTAGATAATCGCGAAGTAGATAATCGCGAAACTGTATAAGTCACCTTTCTGAGAGCCAGCGGGAGGGCGAAGTTGCATTCGCAAGAGTTCGGGTGCAGTCCATAATTCGTCTGAGAAAGAGAGACAAGGACGTTCAACGAGTGTGGCACATTGCCATCCATATTTTCATATGTTTTCCAACTTCGGATTTTTCTGTGTTTTCCGATCACAGACACGGTAGGGCGAATTTTACTGCGCAGTCTCCTCTCTCTCTCTCTCTCTCTCTCTCTCTCTCTCTCGTTTCTCGCTCTTCCTAGCCACTCCCTCCAACCAGGCCCCCAAGCACACCACTCGTCACTTCTCCACCCACTCTCTTCTCTCTGTTTCTCTATCTCTCTCCCTAGCTATCTTCCTCCCTCCCACTTCCACCCCTCCCTCCCTCTCCCACTGCTTCCTTAACCCACTCTCCCCCCCCCCCTCTCTCTCTCTCTCTCTCTCACTCCTTCTCTCAACGATAACCTACTGGTGACGCTTTGAAATTGCATTGACTGGAAGTCACCGTTCTTCGTCCATGTGGAAGTTTGGCTACAAGTGACATTCCGTCGTTCCCTATCCTCGCCACCTTTGGCAAACCTCTCGATACATCCAGGCAAAGTAATTTCCTGGAAATTCAAGATACTACTATAAATCGTTCACGATTTCCGATGTGCTTAGGTAGAATCGTAGTCAATCGTGATAGGATACAGTGAACTGTCAACAGAGCACGCCTAATCTATGTATTGTCTACGACTGTTGCAGTGGCAGACATTAATAGACCTTTCCAAGGTTATCCAGCGATCAGCTGACGTAATATAACGTCATACTTAACTAAGTGGTATCACAGAAATCACATCCTGTGACAACGTGTCGGACTATTACGAGTGAAAAACAGGCCTAATAGAATCATTTATGACGTAACGATTATGAGAGATAGATACTCTGGAACGGTGAATTATGATCCTACATGTGTGTTGGGGAAAGATAATGTAGATACACTTTATCGTGTTATTACCACTGCATCTTTCGTTTGCTACATGGGTTAATAGATAATTCCCATGGAACCAATCGCTCATGTATCCAATCGCTCAGGTTAGAATATAAACGCCAGATACTTCTTTAAAGGGAAGGTAATCTCATCTCAAATGTTGTATTGTACCGATAGATTATTGTTTATAGATTCATATCCCATCACATTCCCTTATCTGTATCATAGGTATCTGCATTGTAATATCGCGTAAATGTTGAACAGTCATCGCCACCATTTTCTCTTCAATCTATACTGTGTAATGTCATGTAAGTGTCAATGCATTACATTCTTTATTATGTACTATTCATCCCGTTGACTATTTTGAAACTGATTTGACTGGAAATTGTTGCTGCATATGGCAGCAACAACGTCCAGTTATATTAGGTTAAAAAAATGCACACGCTTACCTGTATAGTTACCTTTATACCACATTGCCAACTATAGCTGTCGCCTCTATGAGTGCGCTTTTATAACGCAGCAGAGACGATACTTTTTCTGATTGCTTGAAAAGTAAATCATGACAGGCTGGAGAAATGTATTAACGTGTAGCCGCTAAAGCATGAACATCTTTCGTTGTCGGCATTAGAAAAAGTTAACCTGTTAGGGATGGATTACGGATGACAAATTCTATCACATGAATGGTTAGTTCAAGATAAGGTGAGATTTCCTTTAAGCAGTGTTAGCATGCCAACATACTCGCCAATAATAGACAGTCAAATACATATTGGTCTCAAAGCTGTAAGTGATATTTGAAGATACATGAAGAATACATGTTGACAGGTTGGACGAGTGGGTGGTTGGATAAAGGGATGCACACAATGTATTGGCAATACAATGATCGAAGCGTATGACAATGCTGACACGATGTAACCCTGCGGGATCGATCTTAATGCCACCGCCACCCGGTGAAGATAAGTACGGCGTATATGGCAATTTTGAAATGTTCGTTACACGATATAGGGTTCGGGAGAGCCGGATGTACATCACAATAACTCGCCCCAGGTGCCACTTTGATGCGAAGATAGATTGTAAATTATGTGGAGATGCTGGTGACGAGGTGTAGTAATTCTGCTCGCAATATCATTGACGAAGCCGTATTTGTGTTGCTGGAAATGAAACTCGCCGAGGTAAGGCAGCGTTATTTGCGAGGGTGAATTATCTTTTGGCCTCAATGCTACAGCATAATATAAATCTTGGGTCTAGATTCAAACTTCAAGATTAGATATATTACTGAGAATGTGCATTCTTCCAGATTGTAAATAGTTTGACTATTGTAATAATGTTCATGCCAATATTGACTGTCTTTTAAATTGAATTGAAAAATTGCCACGGACGGATTAAAACAGAGAGAACATTTGCTGACATTGTTCGCATTTAAGACACTACGATTCAGGAATCGCTCAACCTCTCAGCAATGGAGCTTTCCAGGTTATCTATCCATCATATCAACTACGCGACGTTAGAATGGCGTCATAATCATTGACGTCATGAATGACGTAGATACGTTCTGAGATACGTTCGTCAAGAAAGCATAATAGGTGACGGACTAAGTGTCGTTGCATGAATTGGGTCAAATCAGTCAAATTAGTTTCAAAATTCTCAACAGGTTACCTGTATGCTTTTCTGGAAATTGATAGTCAGGGAGTTCAGGGATCGATCGATCTCAACACGAGCGAGGTGTGGATTGAGTTTTACTAGAGATAGCGGGGCATAGACAAAACTGGAAAGATCCATTCACACAGAGAATGCACCTGGAAGATGCTTGTTAAACGGACCCTCACCTCAATGCATGCACGTATGACCAGAAGTGCTGTAGGCCTACTTCTGAATGTATTACAATTTGTCTTACTTTGGTAATACGAGAAGGCATTCATATCGTTCTCCTCTTCGCTATCGCGGAGATGATGAAGTCCAAAATCTGTAATCTTTAAGACGAAGCGGCTGTCCACAACACAATTGGTACTTTTCAAGTTCCCATGACTATGAATATATGTACTGGCGATATACGTCATACCCTAGAACAATGCAAGAACACTAGATAATGCATGCAGTGAACATATCATAACCACATTTTTGACAATCTGTGTATCTAGGGCTGCGCGGTTTGGCTCACAGCCATATCGTTTTCGATATGACTTTTCATATCGGTTTTATGGACATGAAACAAAAAATGTTAATTATACAAAATAGCACGGAAACAGAATGTATTTTCACGCGCTGATACATTCGTAACGTGTTACGCCTGTACAGCTTAATATACCTCATACTATCCATCATCGCGGGAGTGAAATTATTAATTAGACCATCATTTCCAATTCGGCCCGGCGGCGAAATCATGCCTTGAAGAAAATATTAACTGTAATATTGCGAACGCGAATTTCATAAGTTAATATGATATTGTGTGTAGAAGATAACGTTTTAAACACGGTTTGAGTAATAATGTTGATGAATATTTTAAAACAAATTTGAGTAGGCGCTGTTGCTGCCGCCAGTTAAATTGGTTTCAAAATATACAACTGCTTACTTGTAGTTTTCTGGAAATTGAGATTCATGGAGCGCATGGATCGATCGATCCAAAGACTGGCAAAACCACGGATGGAGCGTAGCTAGAAATGGGTGGGGCATAGCTGCAACTGCAACATGCCAATCACACATTTGGATCTGCGTACCTGGCACTTTATTGTGTTCAACTGTGGATTAGGGTTCTAGGTGAATTGGAGCTTGAATCAGGGAGTCGATATACTCCAATCAAATTGGGGTTCTCCTTCTTGGGCAGCCAATGCTTTCTTACTACATACCAGTTTCCCATGTGAGATGGACATTCAATTCAGTCTGATGAACACTCCACTGGGATAGGCATTCTCCCAAGGCTGGGTATTATTCACATGTTATGACTTCTCTAGTTAGAAACCAAATAGTATCTATGAAGTGTTTTATAAATGCCAACACACGTTGCTATTAATAAGCAGATCACAATATTTATCAGCAAAACATGTTTGGTTTTACCGGGAAGACAATCAGTTACGATCACGATAAAGACCAGGTGCGATGGTGTTGGGCTAGGTGGGGGGGATGGGTTGGGGTGGGGGTGGGGTGGAGGGGTGGTACAGTAATCAAGCCCAAATGCTAAAACATGTTAATATAAGCACAATATCTATGAGACTGTTATATGTAGACCTATATGGTTATATTTCCTCAGATCAAATAATTATGTCTTCATACCCACCCCCAACCCACCCACCCACCACCAACCCCACCTCACCCAGCCACCCCCAAACATACGCGACACACACACGCTCACCTCGAATACTCACTAGACACTTCTCAATTAGAGTAAGGGAGCGCCATCGCTTGAAAAGAGCTGAATAGAATACAAGGGCGCAGATAGCACAAGGAAATCTGTCATCGTCGCTTTCCTAATTACATTCATCAAAGGCTGCGGTCCCATCTGAAAGGAACTGTATCCATATATACGGTTGTCCCGTATACGCATGCGTCAATTTGATAGTACATATGTATTTAGATGTAATCCATTATACGCATAGCTACATATTAACAGATTAGGTAAGACATTGTCAATGTGGCGATATTCACGCATTACTCTTATTTACATATCCAGCTGGTATGCATGTACGTGATGAATTCTGTAATCTTTAATTTTATTTTTAAAAACTAATGTAATCGTTAAAGCAACTTTCCTATTGAAATTGTATTATTTATCACCTCTTCTGTCGATTTAACCGTGTAATCGTCACACACAGCAGCTCAACTGAAAAGTTACCACTGAAATGACTGGCACGGTAACAGAGCTGGTCATTTCAGTGGTAAAATTTCAAAAATATTCTTCTCATGGCCTGTAGATGGACACTAGCTGAGAAAAAATTTGGATTTTCTTAGCCATTAACATTTTAATGTTTAATTTTGCCATGTGGTCCTGAGAAATGTCTTCAATTGCAGAATAACAGAAAGCAAGGCGTGTACATTCTAGTGGTAAGCATACAAACATAGGCTCTGGGTCTGCTATTAATGGCTGTTTAGTGAGCAAAACATACCCTTTTCTTGAACATCTTGAGTTTATTGCTAAGAGTAGACAGCCTGTGTGAAGCCTAGCTAGATATAGGCAATGGCATAGCTAAACTGGATTCTGCCATTAATGTATGTGAATGGCGGGAGTTATTGTGATCATAGTACGCTACTACCGTTTATAACCCAAAACTAATTAAACGCATGCTGATCGAAGGCTCTATTGGTTAAATTATTAAAGTTATCTTAAACTGAATTATGCGCAGGTATTCTTGCACATTTACACAAAAGAACAGCGAATAACGACACTTAATCTCGTATGTGGAAAGTAGAAGAATAGATGCTCAATTCTTCTGGAAGGATTAGAATCACCATATCTGAGCATCATGACGTACTCGACAGTAATCAATATGTCGATACCAGTACCAGAGAGGAATATGTCAAACTTATACTCTGCTATGGATATTCGCTTAATGTCATTATTGAACTATCATCACACACTAGAAGTAACGGTTCACAAATCATATGCTGTCCTGTTGTTTGGATTTGGAACGATAGTCAACATTCTTCTATTAGTCTACCTGATAAAGTCTAGAAAATATCGGATCCCAGTGTTTACCTTGCTTACTAGTTTAGGCGTTTGTGATCTTTTGACCTGCTTCTGGGCGGCGATATTAGGAATGTTTGTATTTCCCTTGATTGTTTCAACTTGGCCAGGTGCAATTGACTTTTTATGCCGGATTTCCTCGTTTTCAATGTCGACTGCATACAAGGCAAGTATATGCCACTTAATGTTATTATCGGGTGTCCGGTTTTATCAACTCACCAAACCTTTAGCTGCCAAAGTCAGAGTAACAAGCACATACATGTTGAGGTGTGCCATAGCATTGTGGTGCATTGCTGCATGTATCTCAGTACCATTGTTTGCAGTATCAAGTTCATACCATATTCGTGTTGGAGATGTAATAATAGGTGTGTGCAATTACCATGGCGATACAGAATTGAAGGAAGGCGTTGTAATCATACTTCAAATTGTCTTTCCAGCCGTTCTGATAGCGATCTTTCATATGACAAAGCAATGGAGATTATCCAAAAATTCCAATCTAACGGACCAAGAACGACGTAGTACGAGCGCTAGGACAGTGTCTATCATTATTGTTCTGTTCCTTCTGTCAGTTTTACCTCGGTTTCTACATGGCTTCTATCACTTTGTACTGGACTATCCACTTAGATCATTTCATATGTCACTACTTGTATATTCAATGATTGTCTGCTACATGAACAGTGTGGTCAATCCATTTGTGTATTTCATTAGCTCAAGAGAGATGAGAAAGAATATTATCAAAACACTATGCAACAAGCCCACATCTAAAATTTGAACTGCAATAGGTGATTTAGCATATCTACCATTTTGGCATGTATTCGAATGTCTCCTCATTGGCTCGCCTAGATCTTTATCAAGATGTAATAATGCCGTATTTGTTCTGAGGTTATGGCAACACCATACACTCTATCGGTTCTGTCGCCATTACGGTTATGGCAATATAGTTCAATAAACATTGTTTATTTTACAACCAGAAGTGCTAAGCCAACCTGGAGATAAGAAGATGGCATGTATAATTACTGTGTTCTGTGACTGTGGTAGTAGAAACATCATACAGTGACAAGTCAATGCCCATTTTGTGGAAATCCCAGTGTTTGGGCATGACTACCGACACAACCGTGCGTGCGTCGAGTCCATACAATGTCTGCGCAACTGCGTCCACGTGTGAAGCCACTTTGACATATTGCGGATGCGGCATACAGTAACATTGAATATGAGTTTACGTATACTGTTGAGAAGCACACTGGGTGACAGAGTGGCTGGGAGCAGGTGCCTTCTTGGGCATGGGTAGTGCGATAAGGGTGCCTTAGCCTACACCGTTAATGGTTAAGGTGGTGCATAAAAGCTGAATTGATTATGTGCGAGATCGGTTTTGAGATAATATCATTTGCATATTTGAATAGTTCATTGCTCATGCCCTCAGGTCCAGATGCACTTCCATTTCTTCAGGGCTTTAACTGCCTTCTCAACTTCTGCTGTTTTAATTGCCGTTAGTAATTGTCTGGGGTCTCCTCAGAACGGGTACAAAGGCTCACCATCGTGGTCAGTGAGCTGTTCCTTGAACCATTCTCGAATCGCCTCGGCTTTGTACTGGTCAGTCCCGATACAGTGTCCTTCAGAGTTGTGTACAGTGAGTGGTGGTGTGTAGTCAGTAACTCTCAGGGCTCCGGCTGCCCGAAACGTCTTGTGACAGTCATCAGTGGTAGTGCTTTCAGCTGCTAGGGAGTCTGCTTATTGCATAGCAAGCTCATTTAAGCGTCCGCTAATGTGGCGCAAAATGTGTTGGCGCTCCAAGCGTAGTTTGGTGCGGTCTTCGCTTTGGCCACTTTGATAGATGCGCAGCCATAACACTTTCTGCTCTGCTGACAGTTTTACTACTAGAGGTTGTGCCTTGCTCATTAAACAGCATAAATGAAACTGATATGGATATCATTATTGATTGGCGGATGTCATGTCAATACTAAACTAGTATTCGCCTGACTTAATGCGTCATGAAATAAATTGTTTGAATATTCAAATTCTAAATTAAACATGTATGCAAAACGTGAGATCTGCCTGTCTGAATATCTGCATCTTGAGTTTGTGATCATAATTTCAGGTTTTGCAGCCTGGTGGAAGGTGGGGTATGTCCACATATTTTAAAGGAATCACTGGAATCCTTAAGTTATCGTGTGCTAACTTAAATCTTTAATGGTCAAGACCGCCAAAAACGGCCATTTTTTAAAGATGTACCACTAGAATGACTGGCACGCTAACCGAGCCGGTAATTCCAGTGGTCAATTACAAAAATAGTCTTCTCTCAGCCAGCAAATAGACATTAACTTTTGCCAGATTTTCTTGACCATGTTCATGGTCAAGCTGGTAAAAAAGCAGCATCTGTAGTGGTCTTGAGAAATGTCTGTTTGCGCGACAACAGAAAGTTATTTTTGTAAATTTTATTGGGAAAATTATTAATTTCTTGAAAATTCTTGACCATAATTAAAGGGCTGGTTGATAAACGTAGAATTATGAGCGCTTTGCGGCGCTATAGACACAGGAGGGGTTAATAAATAACTTTGTATTGATGGCACCTAATAAGATGGTCTGCTGCTTATATTTCCTATAGGTCTGATGTTACCACATACCATGTGCCTGCCTGGTGTGACGTCATCGAAAGTTGCGCTGATGCTATCCACTATAATTCGATTTGCACTTTTTATCGATTTCAGTCGTGCTGATCGACGCTCGCGTAATACACTACTCTTGTATTGTGTGCTAGGGAAAGATCATGGCCACGTGTCTGATAGACTTTCTTATTCCCCAAGAGAAGGATCAAATTTCCAACAAAGTTCCTCCACTTTTTAACGTGTTGTAATCTATTTGAAGCATGGCGCCCAGCGTCTAAATTGCAAGGCACCAATGTAGGTAAGCCGTTGAATATTTGTAACTAAATTGGTTGACAGCTATTGAAGCCTGTGCTCGTAATCTGCTTTTTAATTTGCTCTCTATCCTATGGCAGCAACAACTTTATATCAAATTGGTTTCAAGATTTTCAGCAGAATGTTTATTAAATTGTAGTTCCATTGAAGGCATATGTTGTTAATCTATACTGAAATGATTCATCCTATGTGGAGAAGTTACAGTTGGGAATTCTTTATTTGACCTTACCCACTGCATACTCTCTAAAGAATAGATCTACATTTTGATAATGGCATTGCGTGACGTCCAGTTGCGGTTTTCACTACATTTCATATTTAGATGTATTTGAATATGGTGCTCTTCCCATGTGAACCATTTAACACTCATATGAGCGAAAAGCGTGTCTGCAGGGATCTTTAGAAATGTCCATTTGCAGACCGAGAGAAGACTATTTTTTAATTTTACCCCTGCAATGACTGGCTGGATAACCGTCATTCCAGTGGTAAACTTTCAGAAATAGTCTTCTGTCGGCCTGCAAATTGACATTTTCTATGAGAAAATCTGAAATTTTCTTGAACAATTCGAGGGTTAAGGGATTATGTGCATTGGCAAGTAATCTGTGGGTCAATGCCCGTCTGCTTTCTAGGTACATGAAATCGGTTGGTGGAAAGGTATAGTCGTCTACTTTGAGTCTCAATATGCGATGGTATTTCCATGTGTGACCTTATATTCTCCATATTAGCTTCTTTGATTGCATGGCAATATCATACACCTTTATCTAGCATATTTATTATTGGTTGGATAATGTGCGCGAGTGGCCAATTAACTATGAATAGTTTCACAGATAAGATGGCAGTAGGTGGTCTTTTTGGATTAGTTTCTATCATTAAATTTGTGGCGTGTTGGATGCTTGACCCTAGTAGATTTAAGGATAGTTCATGTATATGCTGGCTCTCATACATCATTAATAATGCCCCGTGTAGCCCCGGCCATGCATAACCGTTTTATCATGACGAGTACCATCTGATGCACATGTTCTGTCTATTAATTTAGCCGGAGTTCTAGTTCTCGTGTCCCATTAAATAGAGACACATCGCACGATTAACCTAATTTGTCCAGCATGCAATGCTATCATGAGTGCACTCATACTCAGCATGCAATGCCGTGACTCCATATTCGTTGTAACCATTGGACGTCATATTCGCTGAGTCCGCCGTCTGTATATCCCAGGATATCTCTAGCAACAAGACCCAGACCAAAAAGCTATATACAATGGAATACGAAAACCTAATCTGCATCGTCCTATTGCCTGGTCTCGTGGGCATCTGAAAGCTGCCATTTGATTGGTGAAGATCGAAGGACTGTAAGTACGGCTACACACAGCAGGGCTGTGTGAGTTGGCGTATGCTAGTACGATGAGTTAAGCTGCGGCATTGTGCCAATACAGTATTGTGTGGTCCAATGTGTCACTCAAGTATCTGTAGTCCTGATCAAATACGCCACTAGTTAGCGCTAACGTCACATTCATAGTTGCGTTATGAACATCAAGCTGTCCGTCACTAGTATACATTCTGTCTGGGTTCAAATAGAACCCAACACACATCAAATGGGGGTGATTGGGAGTCGATAAATGAGCTGCTATTCCGAAGCAAATCCCTCTATTTAGGATGCCCCGATGTTCTCCTCTGGAATTCTGTGTAGATATCCTTTCGGGGTTGTTCATCACTGGGTGCAACCTATCTGTCACTCATAGTCATGTACGGCACGTGCAGGCTGATGCCATTATCATAATGCATAATGAATGGCGTATCTAGTACCGTCATGAGCATTTAATAAATGCCCGGTAAGTATACAAATAGTATGGCGTTGATAGATGTACTATTTTATAAACATTCTATTGACTATTTGGAAACCAATTAGACTGGCCACTGTTGCTATCATAGGCAGACGCAGGACGCAGTCAAACTAATTTCACAATATTCAACAGCTTAGCTGCCTAGTTACCTTGAAAATGAGATCCTGAGAATTCAGGATCAAGCTATGTAAATCGATCCCAACACCAACACAACGTGGGAAGTGCTTAGCCGGTAATTGGCGAGACAATGCATGACATCGATCCCTCTATTGCCAGGCATGCAGTAAGGCCAACAGCTCAACAGACTGGAGTCGTCGTATGATGCGGATGGTGATGAGTAACTTCTTCCAGCAGCAACCCGTCTTTATTCAACCTTCCCCCAACTGCGTCTTGTCCATTGCAGGCGTCCTAATCTCCTTTAGGGTATTTTTGCCCTTCATGGTCCTCGCTTCTGTTCATTGACACCTGACAGCAAATCACTTAACAAGTTGATGTTATGGCATCCTTTGCGTGTCTGATACCTGCTGGCCCCTATGCCTGTATATTCTAGTGCCTTCTGAGCAGGCATATTTTCTAGCATTCGAGGAACATGTTCGAACATAGACCATCGTCTCTGCACTACCATCACACTTAGTAGCTCTGCGTTACACAATTTGCAAAATTTGCAAAATGCTGCATTTGATATTATACTATGTGGCCAGGGATCATGTATAATAGTTCATAGATGCTTGATGTGACATGCATCACATTTATTCAATAGGGCTTTAGAGCTGCACAGATGTTGCAATTGCATATCACTTTTGAAACATCTGTAACATCAATGGTGGGGCATCTTGACTTTCATGTGGAAATTATAGCCGTGAATCCATAACTTCCGAAAGGATTGGAGGCGATATTTCATATTACACATCGAGTTCCAATGTCGATAGAGCTGCAGAGGCGGAAACCCAATATTCTGCTCTTAATCCACTTTTCGGTACCACGATGCGCGTTGGGAGGGTGGGGCAGTATAGCTGAAGAAGATATTAAGTGTCAATCACAACAGGCTCGTCGGCCGCTTTCTAATTTTCAGTTGTTAAATTAACTCACTGATGCTTCAGCGGATTACCCAAAATGGTTGATCGGGATACGACTAGACTCAGATACGTCAGGACGCACTGACTGTTGACCAGGTGTTGTGAGCTTAGTGTTTTGGTTGAGTTGTGGCTTACAGTGGTGAGGCGAGCAGTGCTGTTGGTTGGCAAAGTTGGTGGCATTCGGTGGTGATTCTGAACTTGTAGTTCCATATGCACAGTGTGTTGGAGGTCTAGTCTGCAGTGAGAATTCGGTTTGCTGATGACGACGTTGCAATCGTTTGCTGGCTAAGCTGCTTCCGGTGGTGACAGGACTTACAGTTATAAAGTTGATCCAATTGCTGATTCGGTGGTCTGACATTAGTCTGGTCGGGAATGGTGTCGTGGTTCCTGACTGCGCAGCTGGAGAGAATTGCGCAGTAGTGACTGCTACAATACCTGATGGAGCGACACTAGAGGTGGATGAGGTGGTGGCTGCTGAAGCAGCTACCGTGGTCTCCTCGTCGGAGGTCTCAGAGACACCGAGAGATGGAGTAGTTACTGATACAGCATGACTCGTAATGGGCCCGCCACAATGACAGCCTATAAGCTGTCTCATGGTTCCTTACCAGGCTGGTCATAATTTAAAAATGGTCATATTACAGACACAGTACTCGTTCAAATTCGTGAGCCTGCTGTTAGAGAAACCAGAGCATGTATGTGATAATATGCATTTCGCACCAATTTATTCCACTTTTGTCTCTCTTAGTAGTATTAGTCTTAGCGACTGTTTCAACAGAGCTCTCATCAGTTATGTGACTGGTATCAGAATCCCAAATATTGGATGACGGAAGAGGAAGTTGTACACGTAATTTAGTATGCAGCGTGAAAACCCACGAATGTCATGCTCTCCCATCGGCGCTACGTTGATGATGAGATGGGAGAGGAAGAATGAAGTTTTTCGCTGTCTTGTATACGGATTAATTTGCACTTCCTAGTTGGGCCTCAGCATTCTTACAGCATCCGTGCAGTGGTCAACCTGCTGATTACCTCTCAAAAGTTGTTATTAAGCTCCACGGATGGTTATACAAATATCACAGAAGATATGGGAACTAAGTATTCCCTAATTTTCGTGATCCTGACCAAGGAAATGTCTGAAACATATTTTTCTGGCAATGATTGTCTCAGATTTGGTGGCATGGCGTGCCCCCCCCCCCCACCGCCCCGCCCGCAACACACGCACGCATGCACGCACGCACGCACGCACGCACGCACGCACGCACGCACGCACGCACACACGCACATGCCAACCGTACGCCACACCACCCGACCCCACATACACCGCACTACCCCACCCTCACCCCAGCACAAAATCATCACACCGGGTCTCGATCGTTATCGTAATTGCTTGTGTTCCCGGTATAACCAGACATGCTTTGCTGAGATGTATTTGTATCTCATTATTAATAGAAGCCTTTATTGACACTTATAAAACACTTAATAGATACTATTTGGTTTCAAATTTGAGTTCAAATTGAAGTTCAAGTTTACTTACAGCCCAGGTGACATCGTGACATATGGGGATATACAATGTACATTACTTTAGATACACAGTAGCTGTTGGGCTATTATACAGTTTCATTTTCAGCGTTATTTTATACATCATCATCATCATCAGCAGTAGCAGCAGCATCATCATCATCATCATCATCATCATCATCATCATCATCATCATCGTCATCATCATCATCATCCTGATGTCCACTATCAACCCCACAATCAGTACGACTACCAACTCCACCATCATCGTCGTCGTCGTCGTCGTCGTCGTCGTCATCATCATCATCATCGTCGTCATCCGATGATCGTCTAAAAATTCGAAAGAGCTGACGAAAGCAGAAACGAGGTGTCAGATCCTCCCGTCAAGCTGTTCCCTCCTGTAGCCCCGCAGCCAACCCCCACCCACACCTGTATGCCATTCATTGTGAGAAGTCCTAAAACGCAATGAATACCCAGCCCTGAGGGAGTACCCATCCCAGTGGAGTGATCAACAGAATGGATGGAATTCCTATCCCAGACGGGGATCTAAATGTAGTAAGGACGGAATGCCTGTCCATGAAGGAGACCCCTAATTTGATTACCGTATACCGAGTAACTCAATTGAAGAAAATAAATGCCCTGGTCCAACCTTTTGATCGACATAGAGGGATTGTTGATTCAAACTGTTTTAATGTAGGAATCCCATTTTAGCTATGCCCTGCCCATTTCTAGCTGAGCACCACCAATGCATTGCCTGTGTTTGGATCGATCGATCCCTGAGCTCTCTGACTATCAATTTCCAGAAAGCTATATAGGTAAGCAGTTGTATATTTTGAAACTAATTGCCATAGGCAGCAACATCACCCAGCCAAATTTGTTTTAAAATATTCAACAGCATATTTATTAAATAGTAAATACATACAATTAGAACAACTTAACAGACTATTACGTGAGAATTCATGCCGTAATTGATTATTACATCAGGCTACACGTCACGTAGTTGATGATGACGTCATACGAATGCCTGGGACACTGCTGAGAGATTCCTCCATTGAAATGATCTCACGCGTAGATGATCCGAGTTGACAAGCTTCACCATTTTCTCGTCTGAAATTTGATTCCGTTCTTTTTATCAACGGCTGCTCATTGCATGGCGACGATTGGTGAGCAGGGTGATTTTGAGACACCGACGCGCTATGACCTCAGCAATAGAATGATGTGAATAAGCAGATGTAATTTGAGTCAGGATGTGGTCATCGTATCTACCATAGAACGTTCTAATACAAGGATCCATTTCTGCCTAAACCCCGCCCATTTCAAGATAAGCTCCGCCCTCTTGTTATGCTCGTGTCCTATCCAATCTGAAACTTTGAATCCAAAATTACCAGAATCAAAATTTCAATGCAATTCTACATGTATGTTTTTGAATAGTTTGTAACTTATTTGACTGGGAGCTGTTTACTGACTATGGCAGCAATGGCTCTCAGTAAAATTAGATTCACATAAGTCAACATAATGTTTACTAAGGTGTAATTTCATCAAGGGCATTCGTCCACCTCTAGTCACACTTTTCTAATTTCGTAACGGCGCTAGATAGCATTATGATTGCGACGTCAGCTAACACGTGGTGTATTTTCAGATTATTTTAAGACTCCTGGGGTAAAGCCTACTCAGGGCCTTTCATGGCCAGAATGGATACTCAGGCCGCATATGTCTCCTGGAACAAGAAATAACAATACATCAGAAAAATTACATTTACAAAAACATTTTCCTCGTAGCGGTTGCTCCTGCCATTGACGCAACAGCCTCCTGTTAAATTAGTTTCATAATATTCAATATATTACTAGTAAGTTATCATGCAATTGATAAGCTGGGAATTGATGGACCACAGGGTAAAATGAATCTTTAAAATAGTTGTTGAGAAAGATCAAGTAACTGAAGAATAGCAAGAGACAAACTACTTAAATATAATGCACCGCCGCTGAAATTTGAGTAGGCGATTTGACACTTGTAGGTAAAATCATATTAAATGAAAAATAATAGTGTGATGGGTGTTTGGGAATCAAGTGGCTATTATGGCATGGTTAGGTTTTAGATGGATATGACGAGCAGAGGGCCATTGAACACAGGAGTGCATGACGGGAAGGTATAATGGGCCATCTTATGTCTCCATCACTTGAAAAGACAGCGAATTACATGGCCTGGACTGATAACTTGTTATGAATTACTCTTTTTTGCGTCCTATACTGTCTATGCATGTGTATGTTTGCTGTCGCTTCTCCATCGATTCATGATCTGACCACGATTCCTGACAGACTTCTGAAGTGATGTCTAGTAAATGAGCTGCCAAGCAAGAGGCACATATTGTAAATATGGGACTTAAGTAGTAGCTACCTTGAGACCCGCCGAGGATCTTGAGAATCTCTTGGGACTTACGTGCCGTAGGCTGGCCGAGTGTTGTGAACATGATTAGTGGTCACGGTCTGGTTGCTGCTGGCTGGGTGAATGCATCATGATGCGTGGTGTGGATGATAATGCTGCGCTGGTGGATGGCTTTCGGATATTTGGTTTTTTTAGTAACTTGCTGGTGGTCGTCCTAGGAACTCGACGGATTTCTGTTGAATGAGCTAATCTCTTTTTTCAGGTGTAGGGACGATCTGGTGGTGTTACCTTATGAATGGCATGACCTGAGGGAGTGCTGCTGCTGCTGCTGCTGCACGGATATGTAAGTGTGCTGCTCTGCGGTGCGGAAATTGTGGTGACAGCTTCCATGAGGCGGATCTCCTCATCTATAATTAAGCAATACGGAGATATGGAATGATCGGAAATGTCCTGGAAATCGGGTTCAGTTATTGTCACAGGTGTAGAGATAACTACAGAAATAGGTCAGCCGATGACGGATGCTGATGCTGCGGTGGTGTGGTGTGCTGTTGGTGGTGTCATTGTGGGTGCTGCCGGTGCGGAAACTGCAGGTGATGTAATTACCAATGTGGCCGGTGCTGCCGGTGCTGTTCGTGCCGGTGCTTCCGACGTCGTGGTAACTGGTGCGGTGAATCTGGATGGGCTGTGGCTGTGTTACCGATGTTGCTGGTCTTACATAGTGTTGAAAGTCATGTTGTCGCCGTTTAGTACGTTTGGTCTTCGCCATTTTTCCCATTGGGAGCACTGTAACTGGAAGTCTCATTTCAAAATGGGAAGCGAGAATTTCTATGACTTCACTTTGTTCACCGGGGTTTGATGTTACTACTAACACATGATGCTTTTCATTTAACGCGTGTGTTACACCGTACCGCATAGCTGAATACAGGTACTTGCAGTTCGCACAAAAGGCACGCTGTAGAAGATGATCATGATTAACATGAAGCATCAAGTCTGAATTACGGGAGAATACACAGGTACAACGCTTCTATTAGGGTGTAACTCTGTACATGGATGCTTTTCCCCGAGATGAGCTGGTGCTGAGTCCTCCGAGCTATATTTCACTCTGGAGGCGGGACAGAGTAACTCTAGAGCGCGGATGACCAAGAAGGGTGCCATCATAACTTGGATCAATCCATTATCGAATCGGTTGCAAAATTCTACTTGTTACACACCACAGAATGTGGGCATCTTGCTCTCTTAATACGATTGGCTGTTATTATGGGTAATTGACGTGTGACCCTTTTGGCGACGTTTACGAGGTGGGGTGGGGTGGGCGCGGGAGAGGGGGGGGGGGGCTGGGGAGAGGTGAAATCCCGAGTAGCATGTCCTGTAGATGGCTGCGGTGCTGTTTCGTCTTTCCATATGACAAGTTTTCCCATAAACTAGATAAGAAGTTGTTGTCAGAAAATGTTGACTCGTGTTG
The DNA here is from genome assembly GCA_034401795.1 of Chaetoderma sp. LZ-2023a. Lineage (NCBI taxonomy): Eukaryota > Metazoa > Mollusca > Caudofoveata > Chaetodermatida > Chaetodermatidae > Chaetoderma > Chaetoderma sp. LZ-2023a. The sequence goes on along the minus strand of CM067363.1, from coordinate 26,814,985 downwards.
ATGATTATGGTGATCTTTGGTCAGCAAGCCGGGGTTGCTGTGTGATGCTGGCATAATGCGGATTGGGCATAACCAGGTTTCCAAGCTGGGGAATGCCGAGTTTGTTGCCGTTGCGGAAAAGTCGGGTTACAGAAAGTGATGAGCTTTCATTTCAATTACTGTGCGGAATGGACTGTGGTGGAAAAAGGTGTCTTTAACACTTTTCGATTTATAAAATGCTAGGTGCATGCTTAACAATGTTGTTGATGATGTTGAATGACTCTGTTATAATATTTCTATAACGGGGTGCGTATATGATGTTCGCCCAATGGTGAATTGATGTATCCAGCCTTGTGGGAAAGTGTGTTCGGTATGCTCCTGGCTTTCTGTGGCTGGTGTGATGTTGTGACTGCTCATGGGTTTGGGGGGGGGGGTGCTTGGTATGGCGGTTGTGGTCGGGGATGCACTTTGGATGGAGAGGGTTATCTCCCGATACATGACGGTCGCCACTCTGTCATAATTTGTAAGTACCGGGAATATTCAAGCCGTGAGTCTGCTGACTAGAGGCTGTTTCCCTGCCCACCGCCAAGGGGGTGGGGGTGGTGTTGATTATTGCGGTGTGGGGTGCCACCTCCTCTGTATTAGAAGACTCCCTCATAGCTGAAGATTGACAATCAACAGACGACGAGTGGAGTGTCAAATGGACAGGACCGATGATGTCAGAAGTTGGTGCATAGCCAAGTAACGTGAGTTGGAGAGGGAGCAGTGGTGATGTGGAAGGAGGGGCCACACATTGGAAGGGAGTTGGTCTCGCGATTTGGGGTTATGAGGAGGTACACCAAGTTGTGCCATTTCGCTGTTCTTCAAAACAAGCCAAGGCCTCATCACGCATCTTCACTTCCTTGCTATTTATTACATGTTCCACTCCACAAGAAGCATGGGCCGTGGCAGCCTCATCTTCCACTTGTAGTACCTCTATAATTGGGGTAATAGCATGAACTGGGTGGAAATGGGAAGAGGTTGGCGGAACATCTTTTCCCTCCTTCCTCTTGGACAGTACGAATGAGAACGTCTTCAGATACGACTTCCCAGACCTTGTAGACGCGTGCTGAGGAGGGAGAGGGCGAGTACGTATCTCACCATCGTCCTCAGCGTTAGTTGTATGTTCACCGGACGCCTGGCTTGGTAGGAGAAGGGTCAAACTGGCACATCGGTGCTCGGAACTAACGTCGGGAATACTTGTTTTCGTAGAGACATCCGTCTGTGTACCGGTGTCACGTGCTATGCCCAGCCCGAGCTCTGGTACTGGGACATAACCGACACAAGGTTTAAGCCAATCGAACTGGAAGACTGAGGTCAGGCCATCCGAGGTGCAGATACGGTAGGTCACGTCAGACTTCTTACCTACTACCACATAGGGACCTTTCCACTGGTAACTCAGTTTACTCAGCACGTTTGCAGATCATCGTGAATCGTGAACCCAAACCATTTTTCCTGGCTCATATGTATCTCCATGCACTAGCTTGTCGTGCCACGTTTTCTGACGCCAGTATGCAGTAGATAATGTTGCTCTCACTAGCTCATGGGTCTGTTCTATCTGCTTCCGCGTGAGCCCTATGTAGAGAGATGGTGAATTATTTTTTTCTACCGGAATGCTGGGCATGTCCAGATCCAGGGGTAAGTCTAATTCACGGCCTAAATTTAACCGTGCAGGGGTATAACCCATGCTGGAATGTATCGAAGTGTGGTATGCCATGAGCACATATGGGAGTCGTAGATCACAATCCCGACAATCAAGGCATGTTTTCTTAGTCAACATTTTCAGCAAAGTGCGGTTGAACTTCTCTACCATTCCATCACGTCATGGATGGTAGGGTGTTGTTCGAGTTTTGACTATATGAAACAATTTGCAGAGCTCGAAGATCAGCCAGCTTTCAAAATTACTTCCCTGGTTGGAGTGCAGTTCAAATGGCATACCAAACCGGCAGAACACATTGCTTGTCAAGACCTCCGCTATTGTCGATGCCTCTTGGTCCAGCACAGCAAATGCTTCCATCCACTTCGTAAAATAATCTTGCAATACGAGGATGTACTTATGTCCTTCATCTGTCGTATTCAAGGATCTGAACACATCAATAGCCACTCACTGTCATGGTGCACCAACAATTTACACTTGTAATGGTGCGGAATGGTGCTGGTCAACAGCGTGTCTTTGACTTTTGAATATGCATTTGGCAACCCATGCCTTCACACTATCGCATGTGCTGATCCAGTGGAATCTCTGTTGTATCCGCATAATTGTTCGTTCCACGGCTAGGTGTCCAGAGTTATCATGAAGTTGTTGTAATATGGTCTGACGGTACCCGCTTCGGAATCCCTATGCGGTTATTAATGTAGAGAATGTCATTTTGCATGTGGCATGCTGCAAACCACTGGTAGTAGTGTGTTGCCGCTGTGGATAATGGTGTAACAGATTCCTTAGCAGGGCGTACCCCCTCCTGGATCCACACGTATATGTTTCGTATTTGTGCATCTGTTGCTTGTTCGTGGGAAACTGTTTCTGTGTTCCACTCTGTGCACCGCGATTCGGGGAATACTAGAGATGGCTGTGTAGTATGTGGCATGGTGGTGACCACTTCTTGTTCAACCTCAAACCCGATTCTGCTCAAGGCATCAGCATTTCCATGCAGTTTGCCGGGTCTATGACAAATATTTAACTTAAAGGCCTGCAGGGGGTTCCTGCCACCTCACTACCTAGCCCTCCAGATTCTTTAGGCTTCTGAGCCAGCATAGTGAGGCATGATCCGTACGGAATGTAAATAGGTGCCAATACAGAACGTGTTTGTAATACTTGACAAACTGGACCGCAGCTAACAATTCCCTCTTTGTGGTCACATAACGTTTGTCTATTGTATTTAGAGTACGCGGACCATAACCCAGTACGTGCTCCATCCCATCTTCAGTGGCCTGAGATAGACCTACCCCAATGACGTAAGCCGACGCATCAGTGTCCAAGATGAAATCGAAGTTAGGGTTGGAATGAGCAAGAATTGGAGCGGCCATCAAGAGTTCCTTCAGTGCCCTGAAGGAACCGTCACACTCGATTTCCCGCTCGAATTGTCGATCTTTTTCAGTGATCCTGAATAGGGGTGATGCAATCTCACTGAAATGACGGATATATCGATGATAGTACTGGCAGAGACCTAGGAAACTCCGGGTATCCATGACGGAAGTAGATGTTTGCCACTCAGCTACTGCTTTTGATTCTGACGGTTGACTAGCCACTCCACTGCCGGATATGACGTGTCCCAGGAACTCGATGCTCTGTCTGAAAAGATGACATTTCTTTGGTTTGAGCTTTAAGTTAGACATACGAAATCAGGAAAGAACTTTGTCCAGATTAGACAAAGTCTGCTCAAACGAGGGACCAAAGACGATTACGTCGTCGATGTAACACAGATACATTCCCCATTGCAGGGTAGTTAATACCTGCTCAATGAGATGCTCGAACGTTCCAGGAGCGTCCCGCAAGCCGTAGGGCATCATGCGGAACTGAAAAAGACTGTCTTGGCATATACACGCGGTCTTTTCCATGTAATCCTCATCCATGGCTACCTGCCAGTAACTGCTAGCTAAATCACGGGTACAAAACCACTTGCATCCAGACAAGGAATCTAAGGCCTGATCCATCAGCGGTAATGGTTAAGCATCCTTGATGCTAAGGTCATTAAGGTGGTGGTAGTCTATACAAAACCGCAAAGATCCATCCTTTTTGCCTGCTAGTACAATGGGCCTGGCCCATGGGGATGCTGATGGCTCTATTATTACGGTCCGCAAGATGTCATTTACCTGTTGGTGTGCCTCCGCTTCCTTATAAATGGGAAGACGTCGATTGGGCTGTCGAACGGAGCTGTTGTTTCCAGTGTCGATGGTGTGTCCTACGAGATGAGTTTCTCCCAGATCCACGTCTCCAGCCGAAAAGCTATCGCGATATTTGTAATTTCCATATGTGTTGTTTTTGAGATAGCATCAATCCAACTGTGGCATGCAAATATAAGTCATGTAGGCGTTCTGGCAAATCATCAGAAGTTGTTGCTGGTGCGGGTGGGGTAGAGGGTGCCTCCTGCGAGATCACATCCACCAAATGGCCACAACGGACTCCTGGTTCAAGAGTTATTGTGTCTATGGTGCCATTGAATACCATAAAGGGTATATGATCCTTGTTGGTGGCGCGGCCATCATGCAGAGACTGGCGCATTGTGAAGCGATTATATATTCAGGGTCGGGTTCCAGCATAACTATGTGAGTGCTGTTTCCTAACTGCGGTACAGTGTCCCATAAGGTGTTCTCCTGTTCTGGCTCAACTCTGGCTGTTGATGCTAAAATCACTGCACACGTGTCCTACAGTGATGACTCCGGACCCAGGGGTATATGTCGGCCGTTTATGTCTAATTCCTGTTGATTGCAATGTATGATAGCTTCGTTGGCGTGGAGGAAATCAGAACCAAGCAGGGCATCGTTTTGAATGGAGGCGATAACAACTCGCTGAATGAATAACATCTCCTCTATCTGTATTGTGAGGTGTACTGTACCAGCCACGGGAGCATCGGCTGTTTGCAAAAATATGTTTGTAGGTTTAAAGGGTGGCTTCTTATGAGGTGGGATACTCTCATACAAGCCCTTGTTAAACACGGTGATGGAAGCTCCAGTATCAATGGTAGCACTGGTGGAGACACCGCTAAATAGGCAGGCACACTTATATATTACTTAACCGTGGTCTGCGGAAGAGTTTCCAATGATACCATTTGAGGAAGTGATTTTGGTGCGGTATCATCCTGTATATAGTCGGCTTATTTCCAGATAGCTTCCATGAGTGCGGTTGGTTGGTGAGTCTGGAAGGGGCCAACCCATCGTAGCTGCTTCTGTGAGTGCTTAGGCGATGACGGAGCTGGGGTTAGCAATGGTGATGGCGCTGATGCTATTTCCGTGTATGCTGAGTTGGTGTAAACAGCAGTGCAGATAGGATGATCATGATCACGGATGAGGTCTACCTGTGTGAGCCACCTTTGACAGTGCATTATGGGATGTGTGGTTGATGCGCAGAAGAGACAATGACGACGTGCAATTTTCCCATCCTTGGTGCAACGCTTCTTCTTGTGGATCCATGATTCGGAATGTGTACTTCTTTCCGAATAACTGCTGCTGTTGGTGGAGGTGGTGGATGATGCGGTAAGCACTTGTGAATTGCCGACCACCAAGGGATACCGGGTGTTAAGTGCCTTCGTGGTGGGTCGTGGTGCTAATATAAACGTGGTTTCAGTGGAGGTATTACAACCCACCACTGCCTTTTTACATAGAAAAGAAGATTAAATAGATGCGGAATTTGTGGGGGTCACATTTTCCGGAGGGGGGGGGGGGTGTGTGTGGTGGGAGGGTGGGTGAGGTGGGGGTGGGGGGGGGGGGGGTAGTGGTGGTGGGTATGTCAGTGTTGCAGATGCTGTCTGCATCGTTGGTACCGACATAGAAGAAGCCGGATGCTGGTGCATGTATGGTGTTATAGGAAATTGGGTATTAGTGTTGGCGACCTGACGTTGTCGTTCAGAGGCCGCAGTTGAGCCTGGTTGTGGGAACGGGCACCAAAGTGACTCTGTAGTCAGTGCCCGTGTCTGTGTGACGGTGTCTCAGGCTGCGAGGTTCGTTAGTCAGTGGCCGGAGTTGTTTATGGAATGCGATTAGGACATCGATTCTTCCAGTGGCCCGACTGACCACATCCAAAACATGTGTTTGGTGGCTGTGCAGAAGCTGTTGTTGTTGCTGGTCGTGTGGTTGATTGTGTAGCGACCGTTGTGCTGAGGGTTGTGACTAAGTTAGTAAGTGCGGAGATCTGTTTTTGTAATCTCTTCCATATCGAGGGAGAGCCGACTGTCAGATGAAGGAGACTGAAATTCGTGGATGCTGAGTGTTGGCGTGGGTTCGCTTCACGTTCGGGCCCTACATTGGGTACCACTTGTATGTCGTGGGGGTATGCAATGGTCTGCGATGACGCTCAACTCCGTTGCACCGCAAGCACATGGTGTGTGGGAGGGCTGGTTAGCTCCAGTCCTCGGGGTTGCGGATCCCATATCGCATCTCTCCAGAAAGTACAACGACCGGCCTCTAGAGCCGGTGGAACACTGATGTGTCAGTAGGACTGTTCGGCCATTGCCACCGAGATTGAACCACGCTGCCTCATCCCGGCTGTTTGTGTCACTGGTATGTCGGTCCATTCTAATTTAGAGAAACGGACAAGATGTTAATAATTACACAGTCACATATTTATATACTATACAAACAATATCACTCGTTTGACAGTAATGAGCACAATAATACAAAACATAGAGCCATCCGGTGTACGTTCCACGTGGTCTCGCCAAAGGTACTACACAGATCATTGAATCTACAGGGGTATCCCCACAAGAAGTCACTCGGTAATTTACTATAAACTAATATGCCCCTAACTCACACAATGAAAATATTGTTGCTGCGAGAGGAATGTGCCTCGCATGGGCCTCCATCACAGGACTATGCCTTCAACGCCGATGAGGAGGAAAAGAGCTGGCAAAAAGGACCACTCGTTTGTTCAAACAGAAAATGCCAGGTGCTGAAAATGTTAGTGAAGCCACAATTAATTTGATGCACTCTGGTTTACGTGAAGACGGGATGAACGATTTCCGAAGAATTCCCAGATCGCCGTCTTATTTAGGTCCAAAGTTACAGCATTGGTAATTGCCGCTTTATTCATGTGGGCCTTCTGCTACATGCTAACCTACCAGTTAGTTATTAGAAACGAATAAAAGCTTTGGCTGCAAGTGGCAGGGATTCCTACCTAACTTTTATCCAATGGGCGTGGATGCTCAGTTTCCCGTAGGTCACCCTGCATAGCATCTACGTCCGAATGATAGTGTGCGTACATGCTATGAAGCAAGGCTCCCGAATCAGATAATAATCCAGTTACCTTGCCCCGCAACCACATACAACTTCACCAGGACAAGGGTGACAGTTTACATAAGCAAGTTTAGAAAGTGCCATGTCATTTATAGTGGGGATAGTGAGACGGATATGTATTGCTAGTGTCCTTCACATGAGGGTGTGGCGAATTCCAAGATTTCACCCAGAAACTACAATGAATTGGATGGCGATCCGCATCTCGTCCGTCACCACGTTCTATGGAGTTAACCTTTGACCTGTCATTAGGGTTAAGTTCCAGAATGCCTAGAATTGCCCTGCAGGCCGGTATACAACTCATTAATTCACATCTAATATTGTTTCTTTTCGCACAGTGCTTCCTACATTGGCAGAGGTATCTAATTAACAAGTATCCGAAGATACTGGGGGTGGAGGGTGGGGTGGTGGGGGTGGGGTGCTGTATGTGAATTGGCACTTTAACCATCACTGCTCGGAAACCTCCGATAGTTTCCCAGAGTCGGAACCGGCCAACGTGTCGATAGAGAATCCAGACAATTATAAAGCCTTGCAGCTGGTGGATCGTGGAAAGAGACAATAACTCAATATTTATATACGAGGCCCTAAGGTAATCGGCCAATTTTACACAACCTAGCCGGTGCGTGGTGTTACATATCCACTGCAACTGGAAAAGAGGCATATTCTATGCGTCTCTTACAGAGAAATTGTCCATAACCACTTCAAACCTATCCTATCGAGATCGGTAAAATGTCAGACTCGTGCAATTAGAGCATGACCAGCGACCTCAGTGTAAAATTGATGCTGGTGGGAATATAGTGATGCAGATATATATGTTGCTGTATGGTATTTACTAGCTTGCTGTGGTCTAGAGTTTTTACAAATAAACAAAACGTATTAACTAGATGGCTACTCGCCATATGCACAACTAACTAATACACACTTAATGAATACGATGAGAATAAAGTAGTACAGGTCATTGGACCTTACAGTGCATTTAGTTGGAAGTACCCACAGTAAACAAGGATAATATTCACAGTAAGAACAGAAAATGTAAGAATGCGGTCTTAGGACCGGTAAGGAACCTATTAGTCATTAGTACCATAAACGGAAATAAGTAAATGTTCAATAATATAGCTACTTGAGTACCTATTCGTCATCGGTACAATAAAAGTTCACGAGTTACTGAAATCGAGGTGCTAATATGTAAATAGCATGAGATGGCATGATCTCTGATGCTGGAAAGATTTCTGCAGGCAGGTTTCCGCAAATAGGTTTCCCCAAACAGGTTTCCTCAAGCAGGGTTCCACAGGCAGGTTGGATATGGCACAATCCCAGGACAGCAAAACAAAACGGTTCAGGTGATGTCCATTAGGTAGTCCTTTAACTAACACATTAGTTCATTGAAAAGTTTCCGTCCGGCGACGGTAGTATGAAAGTTGGAAGTTGCCCATTAACAGATAGGGCTAATGTTATATTTACCTATGCATCTACAATAAGTGGCACACGGCACACCGAGCAAAGTCCCACCAGGCTGTGGTCTAAAAGTTAATGATCCCACGCGGCATGCAGCGTGGAAGTTTGAATCCACTTTTCAGCATGGGAGGCAGGTCCGGCGAATCCTCCACCAAGAATCACCATCAGCTATGCATTCCGTAAAACTACATCTGGGCCAGCACAGCCCGTCCGTGGTTAAACTCCTCTAGGAGAGTCCAGATGCGGGAGTTATTATTTTATTTATTTTGCCCCCAGATGGCCGGAAGTCGAAAACTATTTACCAGCGTGGGTAAACTGAAATCAGAATGGTACCGCAGTGATGATGGAATCACTGTAGGTCAGCACTTACACACGTCTAGTCTGCCCATGTCCAGCAGTCCTCCTGACGGGTCGGCTTCCACGCCGATGATGCTCTCGATCTTCGATTTTTCACCACTTTTACACTACTCGTGACGTCAGAGGTAGTACCTCAGCCAACCAGCGGCAGCGCAGTATCCAATCAGCGTGCAGCTTGAAGTGGTGACGGGGTTATCACGTGCACAGCACATTCCTTATTCAGTTAAAGCATACACGCGATTGCCACGTCAAAAAGCAATATTTTGTAAAAAATCTAACGGGAGTTTCGCTGATAACTCTGTCATTTCTGGTCCGATTTTAAAATAGTAAACAGTTCTGTGATCCTCATTTTATTCCGGTCCTGATCGGTCCCAAGAACAACGATAATAATATAATTTAAGAAAATCACAAATACCAACTCGGTACACCATAGGCATGCACTCCTTCCCAATTCCGGCGCATGTTGTCAGGGAAGCTCTGACGCGCGTGCATGCGCACTGCACGTTCTAATGGACTTAGCCGTTTATAACAAAAACCCTGTTTACCTCTCTCTCATGGCCGCGCATGCACGTATGTCGATCTCACTCTCGCATTCTGTTCTCCTTTTGAATGGCTTATATATGCGCGGGCCTTATGTGACCAGTGGACAGGTGACCGTGGAGCATCCGCTACTGGCCCATTCAATACCCAGTTAAACCGGGCCGGTATGTACCCGACAGGGTGGTCCACGCTAAACCATGCCTTTGTTGGTTAACCATGTAATGAAGTGGCCAACTGTGCATGGCTGACATTATTTTCTCCTAGTAGCGTGGGGGTGGGGTGGGGTGTGATTTCTTAAACAAAATATTATTGGAAAGCATTTAGTGTGGCAATTAAAACAAACCTAATGTTTGCATTCTCACAAATGCCTTCATGACGGCCATCTTGAATTTCACAATGGCCGCTAGCCATATCCTCAGAAACCATATATACATCTGTCACCAAATGGCCCGGATTAATAATAGTGATGCCTATAACATTTATCATGAACTTCAAGTAAAAGAATCACTATTTTGGCAGATTATAGCAGATGCACCTTTTGTAATATTGTTGGCATGCTGCACTATTTTTTGGCACCCAAAACTGTTGTTTTACTACAAAGTCCTCAAACAATGTCCTCTAAGAGGTCTACCTAGCAGCATCGGCGTCCTCTTCCTCGTCTCCGTCTAATACATAGACTTCAAGTAATGGTCGTCGTCGCCGTTTTCAAACATATGATACATTGCCAAAATGGCCACCATCGAGAACACTTACTCCTAAATGCATTAGCATCAATATATAATGATAATTTATTTGGTAATTTTACTGGTTTACGTGTCTTCCTATATATTCCTGAAACAGACAAGTTTTTCTTTCACATCTTTTCGTCTTTTGAAGATAATATATGGCGCAGTTGACACGGTTGTGAAAATTTGAAGAAAAAAATTATTTTCACAATGAAGTATTGCATGTTGCCATTTAAAATGATCGGCTTGACAACCTATCTATGATTAGTACATTTGCAAGTGAGTTTGCGTCATTTAAATCATTTCCGGTCGATACATACGGGGAATATTCAGCTGACAACTGCCATGGCTAATGGTGGGCCCTGTAGATAGTTTGGAATGCCAAAAACAAGCGAGTGCTTTATTGAAAGAACGTGAACTTAACAACTTATATCTTGTCAGAGCGAGGCTCATGTTTTGACTTTCTTCTGATTGGCACGTGAGATATAAACACAAGGGTGATTCTGAAAAATTCAGGTCGCACCAAAGAAGGACAAATTCTAGAACTGGCATTGCCTGCGCATCATGGCACAAGGAATAAGACAAATGTGAATTGTATTCATGCACAGGACTGTTGTATATCGTAGCACAGTACCAAACTTCTAGAAATATCAATAGGAAATACAGTTGTCGAAAACATGAGACAATTTAATAATCTGAATGGTCCAGCATATTTCAGGAAAAGGGTATTTGTTTTTCTTTGTTATGAACAAGACATGCTTCACTGATAGAACTGTCGACTGAAAATATACCACACGTGGAACACTTGTTGTTGTCTATCAAAATGGTTCTACACTCGTATAATCTATTGCACCACCACTAAACATCCATGAGTGATGTAACGAGTGTATCCCACAACACGCAGCCATGTTGCCATGTGTCAACGCAGATCCTCACCCAAGAATGATTTTTTGATGAGTGAAGGCTGTGTTAAAGAATCCTATCAGAGTACGTGTATGTATTGCCTTGCGACATCTGTTGTTTCAAGGATGATTGACAAGAAAGATATGTGTTTGGTTCCTAGGTGGGCTGGGTATAACTCACTACTGTAAATAAGTAGATATATAACCAATGTGGCGCATAACCTCTTCCTCCAGAGCTGGCCCAGGAATGGTCAACGCTAATGACTTTCATTAAACAAAGACAGGAATTAAAGGAGTTGGCCGTTGGGTAAAAGAACATCTAACCGATATTACATGTGGCATGTCCCTGAACGAAAAACCGGTGCAGGTTGGTAGATGCTAACACTGATTAAAAACGTGAAGTTAACCCTAGACTTGACGAACTGCATTTTGCCATGGCTGGCTTGGGAGCTGTTTGTGCACCTATTGAACATTCCGGAATAGACAGTGCATTGAAGCCGATGGATGTCTTTAGGTCTGCCAGAAAAACACAAATCCTGAAGGCAAAGCACTTCTCACGTTATCTTCATGTCAATATCAAGTCATACGTGTATGAATTGGCTTTTGTCGATTTCTTCAAGGAATATCAAAGCCTAAAATATGCATGCCTGGCAGGTACAGATGACATAGAAGCTTGCAGTTAAATCAAGCCACGCCATCATTGTGGAGTCAGTGATGCCGGCTCTCAAACATCTGCTTCAAGTGTTGGCTAATTAAGATATGCTAGAGCTGGTTCAAACGTAGGAGACGCAGAAGTGCCAACACGCAATGTTCAAGTCAATAATGAACTATCTGCAACATGTAGAGACAATTCTCTGCCATGTTTCTGCATCTAGAAATGCTGCTCTAGAGTTTCATCCTCAAGCTGGAGAAGCACTGACCAAGTTATTTTTGCCTTTGACCAAATCAAATACAAGAGATTTTGGAGTTACATAGCAGATATGTATGCACTAAAGCACACTCATCCAGGAACGTGGCGAGAATTCGAAGACATATCAGTGAAAAGAATGGCATTCCATTCGCTTCAATTGGTATGGGCCATGCATGTGAGCATGTGAATACAATGATGACAATTCACTAATTGGAATAGATGACTATGCAAATGCTAGACAGCGATTATTGCTGGCTTCCCAGATCTGTCAAGGCTGTCTCGAGTCTTCAATGGTAAATTTGATTTACTAGAAGACGAGGCCACATAACATAATGGCTTTGGAGCAAATGTCGTTAAACTGGGACACAGACAATCAACCATATAAAGGATGTCATACTGGCTCATGGTAATAATTTTGTTGCTGAAGCTAATACGAGCTACACCATTATCTTCTTTTCTTATGCACTACAAGAGTATTAAGCAGAAATCCTCAATATAGACGAAAAAAGAGGGAGATTATATTTTTTAAATATGTTGAAGAGCGCATCCATGGGCACTAGTGAACGAGAGACCAGGATACCTACATTGGGAAACAAAAAGTCACGGTAAATATTTGTGACAAGACTGTTGGGCTCAATAAAGGTAAACGCACATATATAGGTACTCTGACACAGCTGCACAGTGAAGTCGGGACAGATATATGAAATATGTAATTGCCAACAACGAATTCACTGTGACACCGTTGTCTCTGCACTACAATCGACTGATATGTCAAAGATAATCAAGCCCCTGACTAGCCTATCCGTGGCCGAGGTCAGAGAGGGTTCCAAGTTACAAGGCACAGCAGAAACCCTTGCACTGACAAGCACTGAAGCCGGAAAATGTCAGTTGTTGATAACATGGTTATCATTCAAAGATCAGAAAAGCAGAAACTATTGTGACTGTCATTTACCGTATCAAATGCTTTAGTGATAGCTTAATGAGTCTGACAGAAGGATATGATGAGATCATACTAGTCTTTGAGACATATCAAACATATTCCCATATATAATTTACATATTGCATATGAAACCATCTGCCAAAATAGTATTTCTATTAATTGAAGTTTATTTTAAATGTCACCCATGTGCTCCTGGCCCAGAAAATATAAATATAGATGTCAAAATTATGAATCTGAGCCATTTGCTTGCAGATTTATCGGGCTTTGTTGAATATGGTTGGTTAAAATATCGCAATACCACGACTACTTGTATAAGTAAATATAATTCTTGTAAACTGTCTCTGTGATGTAAGTACAGGCGAGGTGCTGTGTGCCCATTTGTGCACATAAATCACTAACTGGCTGGCCAATTACATTAAATATGGTCAAAACCAACAACCACAGAATTCCGCTGTGTATCAGAAACCGAGATCGTGAAGCCTCACCGGCAAAGGAAGACTTTGTCTAGCAGCGTTGTTGTGGTGAGAGCGGTTGTGGGCTATGATGCTCTGCGATTTCATCGGTTGTAGGCTATGATGTTCGGCACTTTCATCGGTTGTAGGCTATGATGCTCGGCGGTTTCATCGGTTGTGTGCTCGATTCCCTGTCAATATTTCCTCAACAATGAGTGACGTGATCATAGGTTATATATTAAATTAGCACAGTTACTCAGATATTCACCAATGCAAAATTACTGCACACATATCTGCTGAATGATTGAACATTCATCTGATAAATGTGTTAGAGTATGCCATCAGAATGGCATCCGCTTTCCAAATTCCAGATTAAATTCAGAGAATTTGGCATACTGGCTTCGAATTTTCTTAAAAACATCGACTGTGGGGAAATGTTAAGAATAAATAGCTCTGCACTACTTTTCTGTATATATTTTCTCACTACCTTACTACCTTTTAAAATCCAGTTTTTTTCCAATCCAATCGAAACATAAAATATGAAAATTTGATGATTTACTGAAGCGGAGAAAGGCAAATGTCATAGAATCAGGCCATATATTCGATGTATTTCCGTGGTGTTAGAAGACATACCGATTACCCAACGTACTGGGCCGGAAAGTGGGCGATGATTAGATCCAGTCTGTCACTCAAACATATGACGTCATAATCGATTAAGTCACATGTAACCATGGTGTATCCCGGTCAATCTCGAGCATTGAATAGTCAGCCAACTGACAGAAATGTTTATTTTTACTAGTTAATCAATGGTATGTTGAATGCATTGAAACTAGTTTAACTGCACGTAACAGAAACATCACCCAGTCAAATTAGTGTCAAACTAGTCAACAGGTTGACTGCATAGTTACCTTGATATTGAGATTCTGCGAACTTATGGTTTGATATATCCACACCCGGGCAAAACATTGGTGGAGCTTAGCTTGAAATGGGCGGAGCGCATCTAGAAATTGGCGAAGCGTAGCTATAAATGACACTGTCGAACACGATATCGTACACACCGTAAGACTTTAAAAGATGTGATAATGAGTATCTAAGTGTCTCTTTTAGACATACATCATTGATCATCATGATAGTTTAGTTAGCAATAGCAGTAAAGGCCAATCAGAACGATGCTATTAAATTGTTCAAGTACGTACACTATATCTGCACCAAGTGTTGCCAAAAGCCTAAGTCATAAATCTGTACAATTAATCATTGTGGTAGAACATTATGCATTCAGGGATGTCTTCATTCAACACACCTGCCAACTAGTTATATTCTTATCGCGACAATTTGCAATCATTTTATATATGTTGCTTATTAAAATATTTTGTTGTAGATGCTATCATCTTCGTCATCGCTCACCATCTCTGTACCAGCATCAACACCACCGCTGCCACTACCACCCCCACCGCCGCCGTCACCACCATCACCACGGCCGCCGCAGCCGCCGCCACCACCAGCAGCAACAGCGCCACCACCAGCACCAGCAGCAGCACGACCAGCACCACCACCACCAGCACCACCACCACCACCAGCAGCAGCACCACCACCACCGCCGCCGCCACCACCACCACCACCACCACCACCACCACCACCACCACCACCACCACTGCCACCACCACCACTGCCACCGCCAGCACCACGGCTACCACCTCGGCTCCGGCCGCAGCCACCATCACCACTGACGCCAGCTGCCACACCGACCACTGTCGCGATAGCCACTGCCAGCCACACTCGCAATGACCACGACCACCACCAACACACCATATCATTATTGCCTACGTCGGCATCGCTGCGTCCGTCACCACCACCACCACTGCCTTCGCTGCGGTCATAGTCGCCGCCACCACAACAGCCGCCGCCGTCGTCGTCGTCGTCGTCGTCATCATCATCATCATCATCTTTTTCTGAATAACATTCACCATGTGATACTGTTGGTGTTTCCATGACACAATGTTCAGATGACGGGCATATTGCTTCGTGTTCCTTGGATATACAGTAAGCAAAATACAGGTTACATAAGTTACATTTATACGAAACTAAAGTTTAATATTTTGATTATTACATTCCTTACAATGTCTATGTTCGTGTCAGTCTGTCCATATTCCAGTCTCATCTATTAATTTGGATGCGACTGCAACTACCTAACATACATTATTTTTTGTTTGGAAATTGTTTGCGATTTCAATCTTGTAATTGTCAATGTATATTAGGTATCTCTTATATAATATCGCATTTCAATTTAATTACTGGGTCAAATTAACTCGATGATGGTATGGTCTGTATGGGGATTCTTTCACGTTTGATTTAGCAGAGTTGCCGCCAGACATTGCCATACATTATACATTCCATAATAGCGACCTTCTCTAATACTCCACGGATGGGATCCAGTAGAGGCACCTTAAATATGTTTCACGTGGGTAGGAAACTGGTCAATAAAGCATGAGCCTATTTGCGGTAGTGGATGTACACGATACTGTAAAGCACTGCGTGTCACGAGTTCAAGCAATGTTTGTTATGTTTGTTCATCCATCCAGGACTTTTCAGATTTCTCCACAGATGTGTATTGCGTTGTCAACTGCACACCAAATGATGTCATCACAGCTACAAACTCAGTGTTTGTCATCCAATGTCTAACACAGTTGACATATTGCATTGCTATATTTTGTGGCAAGCAAATCCTGAATATATATATGACTAATTCAAGTAGTCTGCCCTAACACCAGAGCTTGCCGGGGACAAGACACACTTTGCGTATGAAACTGTTGACGGAAAACGTACTACACATCGAACAATTGTTTCTGTCTATCAAACCGCTTCCGCACTCATGGAATCGATGGCTCCACCGCTAAGCATTCACGAGTGATGTAATGAGTGCATCCATTATCACATAACTCACATCCGTGTCGCCATGTTTCCACCCAAACCGTCATTCCAGAATACAAAGCAATCCTTGGCGAGCGAAGCCTGTGTTATAGAACCATATTAACTTACCAATATGGGTTGGGTTGTGGCATCTGTTGTTGCGATGGTGTATAAGAAGAAAGAGATGTGTTTGGTTCCCGGGTGGGCTGGTATAACTCACTACTGTCAACAAGTAGAAATGTTTCAAAGTTCATTGGCTATATATTAAATTAGCACAGTTTCTCAAATATTCATCAATACACAATTACTGTACACATATCTGCTGAATGATAGATACTTCATCTGATAATAGTAGCATACTATATCATCAGAGTGAAGCACACTTTCCAAATTCCAGATTGGTTTCAGGGAAATTGACATTCTCTCTTCACATTTTCGTCAGAACATTGATTGCGAGGAACTGTTAAGAATGACTAGCTCTGTACCCCTTTCCCATATATATTTTCTTAATACCTGTTGAAATTCAGTGTTTTTCAATTGAATTAAAACAGAAAATATGAAAATGTGATGAATTACTGAAGCAGAGCAAATTCCATAGCATTAGGCCATATATTTTATGTATTTTCGTAGTGTTACAAGACATACTGGTTACACAAACTAACGGGCCAGTACGTAGGAAACGACTACATCCAATCTGCCACTCAAATATATGACGTCATAATCAATTACGTCACATGTAGCTGACATGGCACACGATATGCGCAATGAATGGTGTATCTTGGTCAATCTGGAACATTGAATCGTCCACCAACTGACCGAATTGTATATATTTACTATTTAATCAATGGTATCGTGAATACCGCAAAACTATTTTGACTGCACGTAGCAGAAGCATCTCCCAGTCCAATTAGTTTCAAAATAGTCAACAGATTGCTTGCATAGTTACCTTGATATTGGGAATCTGTGAATTCATGGTTTGATGTATCCAAACACGAGCAAAACATTGGTGGAGCTTAGCTTGAAATTGGCGGATTGTAGCTAGAAATGGGCGGAGCGCAGCTAGAAATGGATCCCTGGACCCCTCTATTGGGCTGGTACAGACCCAGTAAGCTTTGTTTTCATGACAGCTTCGAACACGATATCATACACACTGTAAGACTTTAAAAGATATGATAATGTGTATCTAATTGTCTCTTTCAGACATACATCATTGATGATCATGATAGGTTAGATGGCAATAGCAGTAAAGGCCAATCAGAACAATGTATTTAAATTGTTCAAGTACACTAGTTTTGCCAAAAGCCTAAATTCTAAATCTGTACAATTAATCATTGTGGTAGAACAGTATGCATTCAGGGATGTTTTCATTCTACACACCTGCCAACTATTTATATTCTTATCACGACTATTTGCAGAGTCATTTTATATATGCTGCTTATTAAAATATGTGATGTATATGTTATTGTAGATGCTATCATCTTCGTCATCGCTCTCGCCATTGCCATCATCGTCACTGTGAGTTTCCTCGTCATCATCATCGTCGTCGTCATTATACCTATTTTCACCATTTCTGCACTAGCATCAACACCTCCGCTGCCACTACCACCGCCACCATCACCACCGCCGGCGCCACCACGACCACCACGGCCGCCGCCGCCTCCGCCGCCAACAGCAGCCACAGCACCACCACCAGCAGCAGCAGCAGCAGCAGCACCACCACCACCACCACCACCACCACCACCACCACCACCACCACCACCACCACCACCACGATCACCACCACCACCACCAACACCAACAACAACACTTTTACCATCACCGCCGCCGCCAGCACCACCGATGCCGCCAGCGTCGCAGCTGCCACCCCGACCGCTGTCGCGATAGCCACTGCCAGCCACAATCGCAACAACCACGACCGCCACCAACACACCTAATCATGATTGCCATCGTCTGCATCGCTGCTTTCGTCACCACCACCACCACCACTCCGATTGCTGCGGTCATAGTCGCCGACGCCAGAACAGCCGCCACCGTCATCGTCGTTGTCGACATCATCATCATCATCATCATCATCTTCCTCATCATCATCATCATCACCATTATATGCATCATCATCATCATCATCATCATCATCATCATCATCCTTTCCTGCATAACATTCACTGTGTGATACTTTTGGCGTTTGCATGACACATTCTTCAGATTACAGGCATATTGCCTCTTATTCCTTGGATATAAAGTAAGCAAAATACAGGTTACATAATTTACATTTATAAAAAACTAATGTTTAACATTTTGAGTATTACATTCCTTACAATGTCTCTGTTCTTGTCAGTCTGTCTATATTCCGGTCCCATCGGTTCATTTGAAGGAGACTGTACCTACCTGACATACATTATTTTGTTTGGAAATTGTTTGCGATTTAAATTTTGTGATGGTCAATGCATATTGTGTATCTCTTATATAATATTGTATTTCAATTTAATAACTTAGTCATATAAACTCGCTGATGGTATGGCCGGTGATGGGATTCTCTAAGTTCTGATTTAGCTGAGTTGCCGCTAGACATTGCCCTCCAATGTGGATCTCATGATACCACCTTCACTAATACTTCACGGATTTGATCCGGTGGAGACAGCATCAATATCTTTGTCTTAGTTAGTGGAGTAACTCAGATTGCACAGGAAACTGGCCAATAAAGGATGAAACTATTCGCAGTAGCGGGTATATACGATAGTGTAAAACACTGCGAGTCACAAGTGCAAACAATGTTTCTTTTGTTTGTTCACCCATCCAGGTTTTTTCGGATTTCTCCACACATGTGCATTGCTTCATCAACTGTCCACCACATGCTGGATGGGATCATGGCTACGATTCAGCTTTTTGAATAATGTCTAACACAGTTGGCATATTGTATTACTATATTTTGTGGCACGAAATCCAGAACATATATGACCAATTGAAGTAGTCTACCCTAATACCAGAGATTGCCGAGAATAGGTATTTATTCAGTAGACGGTGAATTTGCTGGAAACTAACAGAGATAATGTGTGCGATATATTATATTGTATTTGGAATCTTTAAAACAATTAAATTTAAGAAGCAATATATATTTAATAAAGAGATAACATCATATTGATGTGTTCTGTCCTTTTTGTGAGTGGGAATAATGGAGGAATCCAATTGTATCTATGCCCCGCCCATCTATAGCTAACCTCCACCCACGCTGTGACTGTGATGGAATCGAGAGATCCATGTACTCCCTGAATCTCAATTCCAACACAACTATACAGGTATGCTGCGGTCATGTTGCTGCCCTTGCCTAACTATTCAACAACATGTTTATTAAATAGTAAAACCATACGATTCGTACAACCTGCCGGGCTATTACGCGTTTAATAGCGGCTAAATAATTGTAACGTAATTGATTATGGCGTCAGCCTACATGCCACGTTGTTGCACACGTCTTCATTTGAGTGATAGATAAACTAAACTTCTCCTTTGAATTAGCATGATGACAATACATCGTTGATTCTTGTAAGTTAATAACTAGAGGCGACCCATCAGCTTGTTTGCAAACAACTATTAATTCAAAGCAAACCCTCTGGCAGCGTTTCTTACTTCTTTGAAAACTATAATGACTGCTCCAACAGTGACCCGTGGAAGCAGGATTACCTATCATCGTGGAAGTCATCCGTGAAAGTATCGTGATGAAGCTAGCTGCGGGACCGACTGAACCTTTCCCCTGCATCCATCTGTAATATGACGTTATAATTAACAACGGTATGTGTAGAATGACACCACAATCAATGCCGTCATTATGGCGTCATGAATGACGTAGATAAGCACGTAAATAACGCATATTTGAAGACGAACTATGCGTTGGTGTACGAATTGTATGTTTTTACTATTTAATAGATATCCTGTTGAATATTTTGAACCTAATTTAATTAGCTGCAGCCAGCAACAGCACCCAGTCAAAGTAGTTACAAAATATGCAACAACTTACCTGTATAGTTTTCAGGAAATTGATTGTCAGGGCATTCGGGGATCGATCAACCACAACACAGCGAAGTGTGGGTGGAACTTAGCTAGAGGTGGTCCGGGCATAGCTAAAATTGGAAAGGTCTATAGTGAAAAGTTAAGTGTGTTTAGGAGACGCTGAAATGGAAGATTCTCATGAAAAACATGCGCATGCAATCACGTGAAAAATGGTGGAAGATAAGGAGGGAGGGAAGGGTGCAAGGAAATATGCACGAAGATCGTGATGGCATATGACGCACAGACGAGCATTTAGCAATTCATGATAATCCAGTCAAAGGTGTGAGAGTCTCCGAGCTTATTGGAGACAATGCACATCTGAATAGAGTAGGGGTAAGCTGGTGGGATTTTGTTCACACCTTAAAAGTAGTTGCTGTGTCAGAGCAACCAACTGATTTGCATCATTATCACCTTTTTTCCTTTGATCTCACCGCCTAATGAAAGAGGTGTGAAAAAACCCGCCAGCTCTCCGCCATTCTGATTGAATGTTAGATGTAGATTGTGCGCATAAGCCCCTCCCCCTCATTAATTCACGTGACTCCTGTCATCAAATGAGCTGAGCGTAACAGCGATTAGCGTAATGATTGACAAGGGTTAATAAGGATAATTAAGGATGACTGACAGGCTCCATGTCTGCCCTCGTCTTTTCCTGGGAACTCGTCCGATCACGTAGCCCCGCCCCCTTCATTAAGTCACGTCCCGCCAGGCATCCAGCGCTGCAAGCTTAAGGGTAATTAGCGTAATGATGATTGACGAGGGTTAATGGGTGTAATTAAGGATGGTCTCTTGGAGCTATACCAAATGCTCAAGGGTTAATGTATTACATAATGAGGGATGGCCAGGTTACGTGTCTGGACACGTCTTTTCCTTGGAACTCGTTCGATGACGAAGTCCAGTCCCCTCGTTAAATCACGGGTCTCAATGTATCCAATGGGGTGCGTTTAAGGGTAATTAGCATACTGACACGTGACGAGCGTTAAACAATAGGCCTAAGGATGATTGACGGACTATATGCCGGCACACAACCTTTTCTGATTCTGGGACCACAGGCAATCATGGGAGATATTCTAAATGATCAAACTATAGAGTAGGGTCAATTGTGGAAGACGTCTCAATTTGTCTACCGGGTTCAGCATTATTAAACATCTGAACTTCTGTGCTTTTAGCGGGGCCATTGTACAAGGGTCGATGCATAGCGTAAGTGTAGGTCGGATCGACCGGTCAGGTGCTGACCATATCAGCACAGCTGGGTATGAGCCGCCCGCCCAGCATTCGTTCACTGAACACGCCCCCCACCCTGGGTAGAGCTATAAGCGTATACGAACCTACGAAAGAGGTTTCGTCGTAAAAACGACTAAGTTCCTTAAAATGCGTAGCACGCACGCGCACGCTTACCACTGCATAGCCAAAGTGCGTATATCACATCCAAGATAGGATGGCACTTTTAGTGGACAGAGAAGGTACAATGTAATCCTTTATAATTGCTTGTTCCCGCCGGATCTGGTATCATTCAAGAGCAGAATTCGACGGGCTTTCCAGATTTGTAAACCATCGCTTAAGAAATGGCTGAGTTGTCCACGGAAAACCCCTTTGATTATCTTCAAAATATTGCCGTGACGTCATAACCACGTGTACGCCGAAGTTCTAGAATGGTCTAGAACATTCATCTGCGCCAATATTAGCTACGCGCTGATTGGCTATTGCTCGGCCGATGATTAGTTTAGGCCTATGCCTATGACGTCACGAGTAGTATAAAAGGAGATGGAATCCAGAGTTCGAGAGCATCCTCAGTCAGCGGCCAAATAGGTTGGATCTGCAAAAGCAGCTCCGATCAGCCAAGACAGTATTAAATAGATCACTTCGGTCTTGGTCAGCATCTGTCCCATAGTTTAGCGGCAACCACCCAACCCACCGCATCTTAAAAAGAATGTTGCAACTCTTTTGGAAACTTTTGATAATATTGTTCTCGACTGAATTAAGAACTAACACGGAACACAATCTTGCGGCGAGGCCTTTTCCGGCCTGAATATATTATTCTATGGATGTAGAGGCAGTGGTGTTCTTTGGTGGATGACTCACCGGATCTGCCAGCCATACCAGAAAGTGGTTATTCAACTGCCCCCGCACTGATGTCGTGCAGGGTTATTTAAAACTTTTTGACAACAGCAAGCACACTTTGCTCAGTACGTCTTAAGCGCTAACTGACGTACCCCACACTTTAAGCTTAGTTATGCATCTTCATCCGTATTCGACAACCCCAGCTGCTAAACTTTCATCCGTACCATCGGTGTACGGGAACTTTCTTCCTAGCTGTAATATTTGTGTAGAACTTACTGCTGAGTTCACTCCGCTCCCATTCTGGACTGCATGCGGGAATCCTGTTTGTGGGAACCAACATGCGGGAACTTTCCAGTTACCAGAGAATGCTTCAATTCACGTCACGCTAACAGTGACGTATCACTTTCAGCAACACGATAGCCCGTCTTTAAGAATGGCTAGTGACTATTCAAGTAACTATACTTAACATCTTTAATTATTCCATTAATTACAACTTTGCTGATTATACTGTATCTGTGTAAACGGTCCCGATGCCTAAAAGGAACCATAACGGTCATAGGACCGCTAGTTATAATTTCTTTATCCATTTATAGTTATTCTTATTTTACTGTATGGTGTTTTTACTAACCGCACCGTAATAGGTCCAACATCCTGTACTATATATTCACATTGTATTACTTGTACTGATTAGTGTTACATATGGCGAGCAGCCATTCGTTCACATGTTGTGTTTATTTGTAGAAAACGTAGGACTGCAGTGCACGTAGGAAACACTATACAGGAACATTTATTTATGCATCACTTTTGGCCGCCACCAACAATTTGTCACTGAGGTTGCTGTCCATGCCATAACTCTGTTTAGCTCGGCATGCTACTGACTAAAAGCTTGTCTATTTAGCTCAATAGCATGATGATAATACAATATAAGGTTTACTAAGATTAAAGACAATTTCTTCATCAAGAGACACACAGTGTATGCCTCTCTTCCGGTAGTTGCAGCAATTTAGCACCGCACTCTGGCAAGGTTGTGTAAAATTGGCCAACATACCTATTGGGGCTCATATTTATAAGTTATTGTCTCTCTTCATGTTCCACTAAGCCGTATGGCTTCTTAATTGTTTGGATGTTCCTATCCGCACCATGGACTGATCCGACCCTGGGAAACTATTGGGGTTTCCGAGCGGTGATGGCCATGGTGTGGTGTCACATACACTTCCGATGTATCTTATGATACCTAGTAGTTAATTATCCTTGCCAATGTAGGAAGCACTGCGAAAATATATTTCAAGTATTAATTTCTTTTTTCATCTTCTAGGAAGTCTCCCCCTCACTGCAGTGCATAACTGGGCAACTTGCATTTAAACCTAACAGCAGGTTAAAAGGTTAGCTTCATAGGACCTGGTGATGGGCGAGGTACGCATCCCCACCGAATTATCTAAGAATGTCTGTGCAAGCTGTTAGGATCTGCCTCGCCCTCACAGGAAGGACATTTATGGTGGGTAATCATCTCTCTTAACCCAACCATAACGATAGATCAGTTGCCTAAACTTGCTTTTGTGAAAAGAAACCATTGTCCTGTGACGTTTTATTTGGTTATGGAGCAATATCTCCAGATTCTCACCAAGCTCGAAAGTCTTGCAAAATAGCATGTATGCATGCTGTCTTGAGTGTTAATGTCTTAGATATCCGCTCTCAATGACAGCCATATTTAAAAACTAGATAAGGCGCCCACCATTTGCGGCCTAACCTAGTTCTTGTCCCTAAAAACTAAATGTTCAGTTAGGCATAGAAGAAGGCCCGCATAAATAAAAGTGGCACCTACTAATTCAGCATGTTTAAAGATATATAAGATGGTGAGGTTCGAATCCTTCGGGAGTCGCTCTTCCCATCTTCACGTAAAACAGCAAGCAACATTATAGTCATAATTTCACTGGGTATGGTCTTTTCTTTGTAGCATTTTGGTTGAATATTAGAGTAGGCCTTTTTTTGGCCAATACTCTTCTCCTGCTTTAAGCGGTGGCAGCATTTTCCTGTGACGAATGCCCATGCAAGGCACTTGCCTCTCGCAAGTATTCAGTGACGGGGGCCCGCACGACGCTACTACTTCTCACCCAAAAAGAGCATCAGAAGTATTGCCTGCGTGAGGCACATAGCTATTCGACACTATAAACGATAATTTTCTTTCCTTTCAGCTTAGAGGTATAATAACTTATATTAAGTTAATTAGTGATCTCGTATACAGGAGCCTCCTTTGCGGGGATACCTCTGTGGACCTACGAGTCTGTTTGTTACCGCCGGGAGCCCCAGGTTTAAAGGTTCATCAGGCTTTCTCTATGTCTTGTATTTTCGTATGCTCATTTTTATCTTGCATACTTGACGGACTGTTTAGGTAAATTACAGGTTTATACTTATTTTAGTAAGGTCACCAATCAAATCGTGTAAGTCCATCGATCACGAAATTGCTATGGACAGGCATACCAGTGACACAAACTCTTGGACTGATACTGTTCTATTTAATCTTCGTGACGATGGTCGCATGGCCCTACCAGAATGATTGAGTTCCACTGGTCTTATGAGCTGGTATTTGTTACCCGTAGGGTATTGTCGCATAGGATGTGTAACCCCGAGACGGAAGCTAGCCAGCATCATCACTCATCATGTACCCGACTGACGGAATGACCCGACACTGCCCCACGAGCTACAACACCGCAATATCGCCGGTTTTCGCCTATCTGTGAGGGGACCTTCCGAGATGCCTCACAGGCGGGAACAGAATTTCATACTATATCGGACATCCACGATAGGCCAACTCCATCAGTGGATGATATCGACAAACACCCGATTAGGGGCACTCATACTATCCTTCATATCACTATCATCAACAGAATGTATATGGCAGGGTAATACTCCTTATACTAGACAACCTTCCACACGCCCCCATCAAACATATCATCTTATTACAGGGGAGATGCCACGTCACCATCGGGAGGAATTGACGCCACCATTTCATCATTACATCAGCTATGCCACACATCACGAGCGTCAAACGACTGCACCACCATCATACGGGGAATGTCAGTCTTCGCTGTATGAAGAACATCCGCATAACCGACACAATATTCTGCCTCCCGTCCATAGACCCATGCCGGTTTATGGATCTACAATGGGGCGTACCTCACTGGATTGAAGTACGCATGCTCTCGCTCCTCGGCATCGGCATCGATGGGAAACACCCGCACCACCACCACCACCACCCGCACGACGACCAACATCAGCGTTTTCGTCAATCACCCATGCACCAGCACCACTCCGACGACGCATGGGAGAGACTCTACCGGAGCTGGCTAGTCGCATCCGGAGACTAGTCACCCGTGCATACCCTAGCAACAATATGCATAACGCATCTTCACCTTGACACGTTCATCAATGCATTGAACGGTGAGCCCGCTCTTAAGGAAAATCTCTTCCTTGCTGACCATGGAATCTTGGCCCAATTAACGGCCGCCGCAGTAAGTATTGAACACTTCTTGGAGCGGGAGAAAATGAACTGCCGCCACTTCACCTATCAATGAGATAGAGGGTGCAGTCATCGCCACATCAACTGACGCTCACACCACACCTACCGCATCCATCACCACAGCCCAATCCGCACACCAAACAGCACCACAACATTCCAATCAGAATCAAGTGTCTAGAGGAAGGGGGCGTGGTCACAAAGGAACAACAACGGAGCCCCAGGGTGCGGGAACCAGCGAAATACTAACAATCACGGCAACATGCATGAGCGAATAAATGAGATAAATAAACAAATCTCCGCACTGACAAACTTAGTTACTACCCTCAGCACTAACTTAGCCACCACGCACTTTAGGACGACGAACACTACGGACACCACACCGCCACAAAACAACTGTTTCAGATGCGGTCAGCCAGGACATTGGAGGGAACGGTTCCCTAACTGACCTTCATCTACAACACTTACCCCTCACCGCAGAACCCCACAACCAGAGAAGCTGGCAAACTCCTAAGGTAACCGATTGGAGTCATCTCGGTGCCTGTATTCACTACCCGGCTCAACTGCGGCCACCGTACAACGTCCGGTGGCCGACTATCACCAACAACCCTCAGTTTGTACACATACACCTATATTCACAGCTTCATATATGGCGATGCCTACGACGCCTCTCACATCCGCCGCACCGCCATCCCCCTATGTCCGCACATAACAAACCTTCTTTCCTTTGTAAAGCGGTGGTGGTAGGTTGTAGCACCGCCACCGAAACAACGTTTTTGCAAGCACCACGTCCCGCCACTAAGACACTGGATTCTAGGTGTCCCTTGGTGGTATGCAAAACACCGTCCCACACTACATCTTCTCCCGCATCCACAGACAGCAGCGGCTCAGGAGAAACTGTTCACTCCGCATCAAGGATTCGCAAACGACCACGCTACTGGTGATACGAATGCCTTCCACGACATGTGGGCATCAACGATACATCCGATGATGCACTGTAAGAAGTGGCTTGCGCAGGTAGCACTTATATGCGATTGGGAGAATCCTAGCCACACTGCTGTCTACACGAACACTGCATACACAGAAACAGCAACAAACTCATCACCATTGCAAACACCAGCTACATCTTCGCTAAAGCACTCACAGCAGCGACGACGATGGACTGCCCCTTTCCTCGCGCAGCCATCCACAACATTATGCGAAGCCATTCGGAAACAATCCGACTATATAGAGAATGCTTCCGCTCCAACACCATTGTCGCAGACGGCATCATTGGAAACTCTTTCGCAGCTGCACCGCACAGTAATATATAAGTGTGCCTGTCTGTTTAGCGGTATTTCCACCAGCGCCACTGTTGACACTGGCGCTTCAATCACAGTGTTTAACAAGCGCTTATATGAGAGCATCATAAAAAGCCTCCCCTTAAACCTACAAACATCTATCTACAGACGGCTACGGGAGCTGATGTGCCCATAGCCGGTGTAGTTAATCTTGTTATTCAAATAGAAGAGATGCAATTCATACAGAGAGTTGTCATCGCCTCTATACAAAATGACACCCTCCTTGGCTCTGATTTTCTCAGTGCCAGCGAAGCCATCATCCACTGCAAACATCAGGAACTCGACATACATGGCCGATGGATACCGCTTGGACCGGACTCATCATTATATGGCACGTGTGCTGTAATACTATCAAGTGCATCCACCGTTGATCTGGGACAGGAGCAAATCTTATGGGCCACCACACCACAGTTAGGAAGCAACAGCCACATCGCCATGCTGGAAGCCGACCCTGATTACATGATTGCCCCACAATGAGCAAGTCCCCATACGATCGTGGACACCACCAACAAGGAACACATACCATTTAGGGTGTTCAATGGCACCGCAGACACCATAACTCTTGAACTTGGGGTATGCTGCAGCCATTTGGTGGACGTTATCTCTTTGTAAATACCTATATTAACCACCACACAAACGGAAATGGCTGATGATTTACCAGAACACCTACATGATTTGTGTCTACATGCCACAGTAGGATTAAAGTAATCACAGAAACATGAAATTCGGACACTACATTTCAAATATCGCGATAGTCTTTCCTCTAGAGACATGGATCTCGGAGAAATTCATCTTGTGCGACACTCCATTGACACAGGCAATAATCGCCCCATACGACAACCGGTATGACGCCTTCCCATTCATAAGGAAGCGGAAGCACATCAACAAGTTAACGACATGTTGTGGACTGTTATTATAGAACCATCAGCATCCCCATGGGCTAGGCCAATAGTGCTAGCAGACAAAAATGATGGAACCTTGCGGTTTTGTATAGACTACCGTCGCCTTAATGATCTTAGTGTTAAGGACGCCTATCCGCTCCCACGTATAGATCAGGCCTTGGATTCCTTGTCCGGGGACAAGTGGTTTTGTACCCTTGAGTTAGCTAGAAGATACTGGCAAGTAGCTGTGGATGAAGCTGACATGGAAAAGACTGCATTTGTTTGTAGGGATTGTCTTTTCAAATTCCACAAGATGCCCTACGGCTTGTGCAAGATTTCCCATTGCAGGGTGGTTAATACCTGCTCAATGAGACGTTCAAAAGTTCCAGGAGCTTGTAGCGCTCCTGGAACTTTTGAACGTCTCATTGAGCAGGTATTAACCAGCCTGCAATGGGAAATCTGTCTATGTTACATCGACGACGTAATCGTCTTTGGACCTACGTTTGAGCAAACTCTGACAAATTTGGACATCGTTGTTTCACACTTCCGTACGGCCAATTTGAAGCTCAACCCAAAGTAATGTCATCTCTTTAGACAGAGCGTTGAGTTCTTGGGACATGTCATATCCGGTGATGGAGTGGCTACTCAGCCATCAAAAACAAAGGCAGTAGCAGAGTGGCCAATGCCCTCTTCGATCACAGAAACACAGAGTTTTCTTGGCTTATGCCAGTACTATCGTCGATATATCCGTCATTTCAGTGAAATTGCTTCGCCCCTCTATAAAATCACCGAGAAAGATCGACAATTCGGGTGGACGAGTGAGTGTGACGGTTCCTACATGGTGCTGAAGGAACTCTTGACGACCACACCGATTCGTGCTCATCCTAATCCAAACCTCGATCCCATCTTGGACACTAACGCGTTGGCTTACGATATCGGCATGGTTCTATCTCAGGTTACAGAGGATGGAACGGAGCAGGAGTTGGGTTATGGTTCGCGTACCTTAAATAAAACTGAAAAGAAATATGCAACAACGACGCGAGATCTACTAGCAGTGGTGCATTCCGTCAAGTACTACAAACACTTTCTGTGTGGTCGCCCATTTACACTCCGTACAGACCATGGCTCCCTACGGTAGCTCAGGAACCTTAGAAATCTGGAGGGCCAGGTAGCAAGATGGCAGGAATCCCTGCAGGCCTACAACTTTAACGTTGTTCACCATCCCGGCAAATTGTACGGGAATGCTGACACCCTCAGTAGAGTTGGAATGGAGGCAGAACATGAAGAGGCTGCAACCATGACACAATCAACACAGCCATCTCCGGAGTTCCCCGAATTGTGATGCACAGAGTGGAATCCGGAGAAAATCACACACGGTCAAGCAACAGATGCGTAAACAGGAAATATATACGCTTGGATCCAGAAGGGGTACGTCCTCCTAAGGAATCGTTAACACCATTATCTACCACAGCTACATATTATTTCCAGTGGTTTGAAGAATGTCACCTCCATAGTGACGTTCTCTACATCAATAACCATCTGGTAATCCCGGAAGGTTATTGTAATATTATACTAAAAGAACTACATGATAACGCCAGGCATCTGGTCTAGGAAAGAACTGTTACCCGCAACAAACATAGATGCACTGGATCGGAATTCGCGATAGTGTAAAGGCTTGGGTTGCCAAATGTATCCCATGCCAAAGACGCACTGTTGGCCAGCACCATCTCGCACCCTCACAAATTAAGATCGGTGGTGCACCATGGGAGTGGGTGTCTATTGATGTGCTCGGGCCCTTGAATACCACGGATGACGGAAATATGTACATCCTCGTATTACAAGATTATTTCACGAAGAGGGTAGAAACCTTTGCTTTGCCGGACCAAGTAATTTTGAGAGCCGGCTTATATCAGAGCTCTGCAAATTGTTTCATATCGTCAAAACAAGGACGCCTCCATTTCACCGCTGCAGTGATGGAATGGTGGAGAGGTTAGATAGAACTCTCGCAAATATGCTTACTAAGGAACCATGCCTTGATGGTAGAGATTGGGATTTAAGACCCCCCACCTATATCTGCTCATGGCTTACCGCACCTCAGTACATTCCAGCACGGGCTACACCCCTGCTTGGGTAATGTTAGGCTGTGAATTAGCCTTACCCCTGGACCTGGCTATGCCTCAGATACCAGGAGAGACATATTCACCCTCTCTCTATGTTGAACTCTTGCGGCAGAGGAGAGAACAGGCCCATGGGTTAGTGAGAGAAACTGTATCCACTACACACGGGCGGCAAAATGCATTGTACGACTGGATAGTGCATGGAAATCCATATGAAGCTGGAATGATGCTGTGGGTACACGATTCACGGCGGTCTGCAAACGTGCCAAGTACACCGAGTTACCAGTGGAAAGGCCCCTATGAGGTAGTAGGTAATACGTCGATGTGAACTACCGTATCCGTACTTCGGATGGCCTGACCTCAGTCATCAACTTCGGTTGGCTTAAACCGTGTGTCAGTGATGACCCAGCACCAGAGCTTGGGCTAGGCGTTTCTCCTGACACCGATACACAGACAGAAATTTCTATGGAATGTAGTATTCCCACAATTAGCACAGAACACCGTGGTGCCAGTTCGACCAGTCTTCTACCAAGCCAAAACACCAGTGAACAAGCAACTAATGCTGAGGACGTTGACGAGATACGTACTCAACCTCTCCCTCCTCAGCACGGGTCTACTTGGTCTGGGAAGCCATATTTGAAGAACCTTCTGTTTGTTTTGTCCAAGGGACTAGATGGAAATGTTGTTCCACTGATCTCTTCCCACTCCAACCCGCTTCATGCTATGCACCCCATAATAGAGTTACCACAAGCGGAAGCTGAGGATGACCCAAGCCATGCTTCCTGTGGGGTGGAACGTGTGATGAATAGCGTGGAAGTGAAGAGGCTGGATGAAGCCTTGGCCTGTCTACAACCCCACAACCGTACCTTGAGGTGTACCCGACCACGCCCAGAAATCGCCAGACCACTCTCTAACCAAGCAGAACCCTTATCCAATACCGCACCAACGCCTCCGCTCCAAATGGCGTCCCTTATCTGTACACCAAGTTCGGACATCACCGGCCCCTTCCATTTCACACTCCACTTGTCGTCTGTTGACTGTCAATCTTCAGATATGAGAGCGACTACTGCTACAGAGGAGGTGGCATCCCGCACCGCACCGGCCAACAATATCCCCTACGGTGGGCAGGGAAGCAGCCTGTTCAGCAGACTCTCGGGTCGGTGTCTAAAAACTACGACAAGACACCAACCATCGTGTAACGGGAGATGACCACATCCTCCTGTCCAAAGGCCACCCTCTCCATGTGCCTACCATACTCCCCCGTGAGCAGTTAGGACATCACACCATGGACAAAACGTCAGTTACATACAGAACACACATGCCCTCAGGGCTGGATATGTCAATTCTTCTTTGCGCATACATCACACACATACTCGGTTATACCCAGCATAACAGACCCATTCAACACCGGCAACAACATCGTCTAGCAGCACCTATCGGTATTAATTAATTCACGTTAGAGACACACATTCCTGCAACAGTTCCATCCGCACAAGATACGGGAGAAATAATATCTCCCACGACCCCCACCTGCTGCAATAACAACAGACTCGGCGTTCACCAGCATGGAAAACTGGAATGCGCCCACTTTGCTTGAAATTAGCATCATACAGCATCCCGGACTTCCCGACAACAACATTATCATCAACAAACATTAGCCAACAATTCTCCCGCGCACACCTTCTTATCTAGCTATGGGAGAACTGATCATGGAGATAGAAGGAATGCACTACAGCCATCTACAGTATGTGTTACGGGAGAAACATCCAAATCCCCCCCCCCCCCCCTCCTCTCCCGCGACGTCGTATGTGAACAGCTAAGAATACATACATCACTTACACGTAATACTAGTCGATATTATTAAGAGAGAAAGCTGCCCGCATTGTCGTCAGTCACAAGTAGGAATGTTGAATTCGATAATGGATTGATCCAAGTTACGACTGCATCCGACAGGTGATCTGCGCTCTAAAATAACTCTGTCCCGCCCACGGGCTCGACTATTACAGAGCGAAATACCAGCAAGGTTCGACAAAGTTGACATCACGCTGCACCCCTCCCCCCACCCCCACCCCCGCCTGCAATGGGCGGCAATAAAAACGTCACCGTCACCACAGCGCAAGTTTCATCCACAGATAACCAGCCACGCTTATCAAATTCAAATCACCAACATGTCGGAAACACAGACACTCGGCTTGACTGTATTCACAATCTCCAAACGACGGTATTGTGAATCGTAAAACTGTGTGCACTCATGTTCGAGCTGTATTGTAATTTAACCATGATTATTGTTATTAATGTGTCTGGTCTAGGCAGGGACGGAGCTAGTTCTACCGAGTGAGGAGAGTGCTTGGCAGCCCTCCCGCTCGGAAAACACAACTATCTTGTCGGGATCAGTAACTTTGATAAACCACCTGAATAGATTCTGTTTAAACCACACATCAAATTACCTACAACTTCACTGTTATATTTGTGATTAAGAACACAACTGCGCTACCGTGTATCCAGATAATTAGCGCACGGGCCAATAAAGCGGCATCAAAAATCTAACAGTACAATTACAAAGAGAATTTCCAAAATTCTCTTACCGGCGTTCCAGTCCATAATCGACACTGGCTGAGAACTACCTTTTACAGACATATACCAAGATGCATGTTTAAGAACTCACGCAAATAAGGGGCATTATATTACAACGATTCATGATAGAACATATATTTCCATCTCTCGCATCTCCAAAGATTGCACCTCAGCAACAGTATTTCGGCCATCGCCATAAACAGCACATATGTTTTCCAATCAACCACGTGTTTTCAAGAGCCACGTGACTTTTACTGCTATTTCCAGTAAATTGGGCCAAACGCTTTAAACAAAATAGCCGCCCAAATACGCGACTACCACAGCGTGATAGAGGAGTGGCAGGGGTGAGTCAGGGTAATTACCACTGACGTCACCAGGCTCCCACACACCCCCTCGGGTGCTCCGGCCTAAAATTAAAACAGGCAAGGTTATAAGCATCCAGTCTGTAAAACCGCCTCACGCTAATTAAAAGGTGAGACTCCACGGGAATAAGTAGTAACACGTTTTTATGTTGATCGGAGACTTTTAAAATGCTCTAAATTAAGACAAAGTTAACGAGCCATTCCTCCTATAATTAAAGGTACCCCCTTTATACGGGAGGAATTAATCCCTTGACGCCTAGATTAGGAAAGAGAAAAACCTTCCATATAGGGCCGACCAAATCACCTTCGAAACTTCCAGGTATGGTCATCTGCCATCAGTGACATCACTAAATCGCACAAAAGGCGGAAGCCCGCTCTGAAACTTCATCTTCCCGTCAAAACTCGACACCAGGGAAGAACACATAGCATTAGGCTTCTTTCGTGTCGAAAACTAAATTCTGCTGTATCTTATTATTAATTCATTACTACATACTTGGCCTGGAAAGTCAAAATGAAGAGATAGGGTTTTAGGTTTTAATTATGTTCCTGCAACCAACTACTATGCGGGAAGGAGATGTCACTCCTTGACGATTTAGCATTATCGGATTCATCTGAAGAAGAATCAGTACCAGTTGTGAAACGAATCCCGTGCATCTCGTTATTAGCTAGCGGAGAACCGTGTACCAGAACGTGAAATTCCGACCTCAATCTTCATATTAACAAGCACCATCTCCTCCAGACAGCCTTCTGTATACCGTGTTGGTATCTCTACACATCCACCAATTATGGGGTAACACACACGCTCCATCATAAGCACCGCGTAATAGAAGTGACATTAGTTCCCGGTGAAGAAAGCAAGGATCGTGCTGCACTAGCCACCCGTTTTGAATCTCGGTTACTGGTCAAAGTTCTTCCAACTGAGAAGATGGCCAGCATGAAGAACACTACCCGCAGACATCCCGTTAGCCATTGTCCTCTCGCGGTTACATTAGCAACTATGTCAGCCACCAGACATGAACTTTTACCTTCAGTTGCCTCGGTAATCACTATGCCGCAGCAAGTTACTATGTCAACCCCGGTCCTAAAGCAGAGTAAGAAACAGACGTCCTCCACAAGATCCAGTCCGGCAGGACACGCATCATCAACCTGCACAACAGCAACCGCACCTGCACCTGCATCTGCAGAAGCATCCAGCCAGCCCATATCGGTATTCAGCACACCGCCGACGGAGATGGAGATGCCAAGCTCTCCGCAGTCACCATCTCCTCCTGACCTCCAGTAACTACCAAGGACACTATAGACAATGTAACCAATATTCCCGCAAGTATCACTTTAGATATTCCAGAAAGCACCAGTAATAGTGAAGACATCTCAGCACTAGAAGTTTATCTGCCGCGACCAGCCACCATCAGTTGCGGGACCCAGACTCAATGGAGAAATTTGTTGGCAGATGTGTGATCATTTGTGTATGAAGTTACAGTAGAACATTAGTGGTGCGACTCATGGAAAATTTAATTTTTGTTATTTTTTAAATATTTTTCTTATTATATATCTTATTATATATGTTAAATCAATTGAATCCCGTCCCTAGGATGACTACGGTTATCCTACACAGCTGCACAACTTGATTGCTCAGCTGCGTCTCATACTGAAATGAGCACTGCAGATTCCTGTGTTGTAAGAATGTTGTGTGCGACATAAAGTATATAACACACCGCAGTGAAATAATGTCATATCCCCGTCATGCAGTCTCAGCTATTCTGAGGCTGCCTGATAAACTAACTTTTTGGTTTATTATTATACTCTATTTTTTTTATTATTTTTGTTCCTGTCTTAGATGTCAGGATGGCTATGGGGTCAGCGAGAGCTGCCCGTTGTGGACCCGCTATAACGGGCCGCAAATATGTATTTAATGAATATACGTGTTGCGTACTGATTATTTTACTCGGGGTGTGCAAGGAATTCGGTAGTAATAATCTCATACCCAGTAAGGGTATGTGTCATGGAAATCTTATATATTTATATACATATGTTTTTATTATATTATATCATAAATTAAATTGTAGTACGTTGGAGCTTGGGTGTTCTCTGTGGCGATAATGATTATCCGCACCCAAATACAACACCTATGCGAGCTATTGTTTAGCGAATCATTGTCTGAATAAAATTAAAGCACGCACCAAGATTTTAAAACAAATAATCGTTGCGTGATCGTTTGCCACGGATGTCAAACTAGGAGGGGGTGGTGTAGATCGGTTCGACCGGGCATGTGTCATCCATATCAGCTAAGCTGGGTACATGCCACCCGTCCAGGATTCATTCCCTGAACACGCCCCCCTGGGTGGAGCTATAAGCGTATATGAGCCTATGAGAGAGGTTTCGTCGTAAAAACGACTAAGTTCGTTAAAACGCGTAGCACGCATGCACGCACCTCTTACTGCATAGACAGAGCGCGCATATCACGTCCAAGATAGGTTGGCACTTTTAGTGTACCGAGAAGGTACAATGTAATCCTTTATAATTGCTTGTTCCCAGCGAATCTGGTAGCACTCAAGACCAGAGTTCGACGGGCTTTCCAAATCTGTAAACCATTTCCAAAACGGTTAAGAAAAAGCTGAGTTATCCACGGAAAACCCATTTGATTGGATATTGCTCGGCCGATGATTGGTTGAGGCCTGCGCCTATGACGTCACGAGTAGTATTAAAGGAGATGAAATCCAGAGTTCGAGAGCATCCTCAGTCAGGGACCAAACAGGTTGGATCTGCAAAAGCAGCTACGATCATCCAAGACAGTATTAAATAGATCACTTCGGTCTTGGTCAGCATCTGTCCTGTAGCTTAGCGGCAGCCACCCAACCCACCGCATCTTTAAAAGAACATTTATTCGTGAGCATTTTTTGAAACTTTTGATAATATTGTTCTCGACTGAATTAAGAACTAACTCGGAACACAATCTTGCGGCGGGGCCTTTCCTTGCCTAAATATGTGATTCTACAGATGTAGAGGCAGCGATGTTCTTTGGTGGATCACTGGTCAGATCTGCCGGCCATGCCAAAAAGTGGTTATTGAACTGCCCCCACACTGATGTCGTGCAGATTTATTTACAACTTTTTGACCACAACGAGTACACTTTGCCTGGTGCGTCTTAAGAGCTAACTGATGTACCCCGCAGCACTAAGCTTAGTTTTGCATCTGCATCCATATTCGGCAACCCCCGCTGATAAACGAGTTGTTCTTAACTTTCATCCATACCATCGGTGTACGGGAATTTTCTTCCTAGCCGTAATGTTATTGTAGAACTTACTGACTGTTTGTTAGACATTCTTACATTGTGATTACGGTCCTGAGTTCGCTCCGCTCCTGGTCTTTACTGCATGCGGAAATCCTGTTTGTGGCAACCGACATGCGGGAACTTTCCAGTTACCAGAGCATGCCTCAACTCACGTCACGCTAACAGTGATGTATCAATTTCAGTAACATGATAGCCCGTCTTTAAGAATGTCTACCGACTATTCAAGCAGCTATACTTAACATCTTTAATTATTCCATTAATTACAACTTTGATGCTTATACTTTATCTGTGTAAACGGTCCCGATGATTAAAAGAAGGACGGCTAGTTATAATTTCTTTATCTGTTTACAGTTATTCTTATTTTACTGTAAGGTGTTTTTACTAACCGCACCATAATAGGTCCAACAACCTGTACTATATGTAATATTCTAATCATTTCACATTGTATTACTTGTACTGGTTAGTTTTATATATGGCGAGCAGCCATTCGTTCATATGTTTGGTGTATTTGTAGAAAACATATGACTGTAGTGCATGTAGGAAACACTATAGAGCAACATTTATTGATGCATCACTTTTCGCGGGCAGCAGAAATCTTTCACTGAGGTCGCTGTCCATGCTATAACTCTGTTTGGCCTGGCATGCTACCGACTAAAAGCCTGTCTACTTAGCTCAATAGGATAGGTTGAATATGATTAGAGACAATTTCTTCGACAAGAGACACATAGTGTACGCCTCTTTTCTGGTAGTTGTGATAATTTAGACCCGCACTCCGGCAATGTTGTGTAAAATTGGCCAACATACCTATTGGGTCTCATATTTATGAGTTATTGTCTCTTTTCATGCTCCACTAAGCCTTATGGATTCTTAATTGTTTGGATGTCCATATCTGCACTGTGGACTGCTCGAACTCTGGAAAACTATTGGGGTTTCCGAGCAGTGATGGCCAGGGTGTAATGTCACTTACACTTCCCGTGTATCTTATGATACCTAGTGGTTAATTCTCCTTGCCAATGTAGGAAGCACTGCGAACACATATTTTAATTATTAATTTCTTTTTTCCTCTTGTAGGAAATCTACCCCACCCACCCTACCGCTGTGCATAACTGGGCAACTTGCCTTTACACCTAACATCGGTTAAAAGGTTAAATCCAGAGACCTGGTGATGGGCGAGATACGCATCCTCACTGAATTCTCTCTTGCGGCCTAAACTAGTTCTTGTCTCTAAAAATTAAATGTTAAGTTAGGCATAGAAGAAGGCCAGCATAAATACAAGCAGCACATACTAATTCAGCATGTATAAAGATACAGAAGATGGTAACGTGGGAATCCCTCGGGAGTCGCTCGTCCCGTCTTCACGTAAAACAGCGCGCAACATTATAGTCAGAATTTCACTAGGTATGGTCTTTTCTTTGTAGTATTTTGGTTGAATATTAGAGTAGGCCCTTTTTTGCCCAATACTCCTCGCCCGCTTTATGGGTTGGCAGCATTTTCATGTGACGGACGTCCACGGGAGGCACGTGCCTCTCGCAAGGATTCAAGTAACGATGGCCCGCACGAGGCTACTACTTCTCACCCAAAAAAGAGAATAAGAATTAATGCCCGCGTGAGGCGCATAGCTTTTCGACACTATAAAAGATAATTTTCTTTCTTTTCAGCTTAGAGGTATAGTCACTTATATTAAGGTAATTAGTGATCTCGTATGCGGGAGCCTCCTTAGCGGGGATACCTCTGCGGACCTACGAGTCTGTGTGGTACCTCCGGGAGCCCCACGTGTAAAAGTTCATCAAACT
The DNA here is from genome assembly GCA_034401795.1 of Chaetoderma sp. LZ-2023a. NCBI lineage: Eukaryota > Metazoa > Mollusca > Caudofoveata > Chaetodermatida > Chaetodermatidae > Chaetoderma > Chaetoderma sp. LZ-2023a. The sequence goes on along the minus strand of CM067363.1, from coordinate 26,776,865 downwards.
GTCTCTACGTCTTGTAGTTTCGTATGCTGATATTTATCTCGCATACGTGATGGTCTATTTAGGTACATTAATTGTATAGACTTATTTTAGTTAGGTCACCAATCAAATCGTGTAAGTCCATAGATCACGAACTTGCTATGTACAGGCATAATCTTCGCAACGATGGTCACACGGCCCCACCGGAATGATTGAATTCCATCCGCCATAGGAGCTGGTCTTTGTTACACATAGGGCACTGTCACACGGCATCTGTAACCCCGAGACGGGAAGCTAGCTAGCATCATCATGCATCGTGTACATGCGACGTGGCGAGCCACTGAAATGGCCCAACTTTACCCCATGAGCTACATAAGGACAATTGGTTGGTTATTACCCTGACAGATTAAAATTAACTAGTCGAGCTTTAAAACAACTCCGACCACGTGTAACGATCGTCAGCGTCGTACAGAGTTCAGCAAATCAATGTTCAATCATGTTAGGGAAATAACAACAACATATTACATTTTTAGCGGACCTAGAACGACCATGCAATATTTGGAAACAACAATTTCAGTCTAAGTTGACTCGGGGGGGGGGGTGTGTTATGGGCTCGGGTTCCTTCAATGTTCCTTCAATTAAAACAATGAGAGTCATTTCACATTTCAGAATGTTTCATAAAGGAAAGTTTCAGTAAATCTATGCAGTCAATAAAATATACAGCCGGTAAATATACAGATAATAATAATATACATACGAATAAATGAAAAAATATAACAACTAAATATATGTAAAACGAATACATGCAATAATTATTTAATTAAATCTAAAATTTACAAATGTTTCGAGTGGAATCCAGGACCTGTAAAAGTTATGCGATAGACATAGGGCATGATTCAGATGAGATATTATGCGAAACTGATTTTAGAGCTATTATATAAAAAACATTTGAAACCGATCAATGTAATACTGAACCTATAACAGGTTTTGTGTAAAGATGTATGTACAGAGTCATGGTTTGGAGATATTAACTTTCAAAGCGGTGGGAGGAGTGTGTACGGTATAATTTAAATAGAGTAAATACTGTTTTTAAAAAAACCGTCTCAATGTATGAATAAATAACAATTTACTCGAGCCCCCCTTCCCCCGCCCCCTCTCATCCCACCCCAAACCCGCACCATATAACTACATATTGCCCGCCACACACATGAACATTTCTAATCGATAATAATACAGTAGAAGATTACTTACTCCTCGTGCTTAGGGTAGGGTTTGAGGGCGAAATAAATCCACACAGAATTCATCACATGATGTGCCAGGGTGTTAAGACCCTTATTTTGAATGATCAACGATTTATCTTTTTTAATCCATTCACTTTCAAAATATTGCAGAACATAATGTCTTTCTGCGTATCTGTAACCACATTCTCGGGATATCCCGATGCTTCTTGTTTAATTTTCAAAATGTTATCGATGTATCTCTTGAAAAGTATATTTGTACATTCTTCGTAGTGTGATATCCCAATACACTCTAAGATACAGTACCCGCTATGTACCGCCTCCATCAACTCCACAGACGTCCATGCACCATGTAGAGCACACTCACAATCGCAATGAGTGCATTCAGTACTCTGCAAATTGTGAGTGCATTTACTACACAACGGAAGGAACACACGTTCGTTACATCTGTACGAGAGGACAGGAAAGAATACATGTTTAGGTGGCAAACAGATGGTATATCGAACATGTCAGTGATGTCATGTGTGCCGGGTCTAGGCATAGTGGTTACAACGTTATCATAATGTCTGTCAACCCCGCCCCCACGCCCCCAGAATTCCCACGCCCTCTACAGTGTTAACTCCTCCACCGATCATATTAGCTTCCATATACGTATCTTAGTTTCAAATAAATTAACTCTGCAGACTTGAGCAGATTTATTTTTACAATTCTTGTAGTTATTCTTGCTAGTCTCCTTAACCTGGCTATAGGGCGTGCTAACAGATTTGCTAGAGGTGGGGCGGAATTTGGTAACTGAAGAGGTTGGGTTGGTCGCGTTGGAATGGGGTGTGGTCGAGTTGGCTAGGGTAGTCTGGGGATCTGGGGATGGGGCATCTGCGTTAGCATTGTTGGAGATCGGGGACTTGAACGGTCTCCAAGATTTTACAACAGCATTTGAGCGGGTAGAGTTTGGGTTGGAATTTAGGGGTTGATGGTGTTGCAGGAGTGTAATGGGGGCCGTTACAGGTTGATAATGTTGCACACTGGTTAAGAGTTCAGTATCACTTAGACTGTGCATTAAAATATCTATATTACGTTGAATACATCGTCGTCTTCAGAATTAGAACAGGTCTGACGATCTTGGGAGATATTTTGCTCTCCAAAGCTATGAAAATGTACAATATCTCCCAACATTTTCACGGATGTTATAGAATTTAAAACAGTTTCACTCAGTACCACAGCTTAACTTAGCAGAATCTGGACCCTGCGCAGGCTAGTCACTCCTCGAGCTTATTGAAGTGGCTCCAGGGTTCGATCTCCCTGAAGACCTCCTCGATATCGTAGTCGTCGGCGGAGTTGTCGGTGTCGGCGATGATGGAACCGATGTTGCGCCAGTCGCCATCGCCGACCACGTATATTGAGAGTAAGTTCGTATGCTGCAAAACGAAAAAGGATAAAACAAATTAAATTTTATATTTCTAGACAAGTTTAGTTTTTCACGTCATATGTAGCGGCCATAAGTCGCTGCCATATGTCACTGTCATACGGCTCACATTTGTCATACCATCATCAAACCCCCAGACCCCAAATGCCTAAACCTAGCATACGCATAGCACAACCTGCAACCCCTCAACAACTCCACCCATCATCAAACCCTGCCCCACAAACCCCGCAACCTCTCCCATAAATTTCATCCAGAACTACCCCCATACTAGGCAGAACCCATCTCTCAGGGCCCTCACACACCCAGCAACACCCCAACACTCCCACCCACAAACCCCACAAACCCTCCCCCACCCTACAACTGCAACCAGAAACAACCTCAAACACCCCACCCCACCCCAGCCCAACTCAACTCACCCTACCCATAGCACAAGCCCCAGCCCAAACAGCTCGACCCAGTTCGAACAAAAAACAATAGAGTCTATAATCATTTACATTCTGCTTGACTGGCCAACATTTCTACATGATCGTAGTACGATGAGAACTCTGTCTCAGTCATCGCCAGTCTGATTACGTCTCTCAGGTGAGTTAATGCGTGCAGCCGCTGTCCGGTAAATAATCAGGACAGATGCCGTGAAACTTTAATATACCCTCCAGAATGGTTAATGGAGGCGCGATAAACTCTCGTTCGATGGTTAGTGCTTGGCTAATGCTGGAGTAATCGAGCTCGTTATGATTGTCAGCATCCAACGCATCATCCAGAATGGCCAAGGGGTTGCTCGATCGATCTGGGGTGCTGAATACCCTCAAGCGCTACCATCTCGACATCCATCAGGGCGTTGACCGCTTGCTGCTCGGTCGACGTACAAGATTCTGGTTCTTCGTCAGAATCGTTGGCGTTGTCATCCTCGTACGTCAACTGCCTCTTGCACCCGCCTAACAACGTCTCGTCATCAGAGGTCAGTTCATCTGCCGACGGTTTAGGCGAGCCCTTGATGTTCTCAGGATTCATCTGTAGATTAAAACAAATGACAAATGTTTAAAATAATAGTTTGTAAAAAATATGCTCGAGCTATAACTCATTATGCATAGGGAGGTAACTTTTTTGCCGAGATCACGCTGCAATTTAAAAAAAGGTCTACACTTTTAACTTAAACTAACATTACACGGAGGTATAAACGGGATAATAACTTACATTCAGCTATTAAAGCGTAACACCTCTGCTTACTGCCAGGGTTAGGGTTAGGGTTATACAACGATGCACTATACAAGATGTGCAATGCGTCGCCACTGTCTGTACACGTCACCCAGCAATGATGGTCCATGTTTGGCCATGTGCTAAGGGTGCCAGATGAGACACGAGCGCAGATAGCCTTGGGATTCGCCCTACTTGGAGCCAGCAAATACAAGACCAGGAGAGGACGTCATTGCATTTTAATAGCGATAATGCAGGGTGAGATTTGATTTGAGAAAACACAAATAAATTCAATAATTATAGGTTATAACTATGTCAATAATAGTAGCAGGTTTTAATTATATATTATTCGCACAGTTTATAAACAGCACGGAGTACATCTTTCAGCCATATTGTCTGACAGGCTTTGTATAACTCGCATGCATTTCGATATAAATCCTGATCTATAGACAATGCCTGAAAGAAAGAGCTTTTAGCTATGTATTCTAATGCGTTTAAGTAATGTAATTCTACATTATCAATAGGTCTTAAGAAATACTCGATACGCATACACTAATGTTCACATTGAGATGTTATGTCATGCTGGCACCCGTAGCAGTCTCGACTCGCTAGGTTACACACTGCTAAATTCAACAAATTTGCGAACACAGCAGTAGTATTGGCTCTAGTAGATTGTGGAACACTTTCGCAGTCAAAACTCAGATATTCACGTTCATTTATATCTCAATGACCCGTATCGGGGGTGTCCTGCATACTGGTCGGTTGAGTGCATGTTTCTATACCGTCGGGAGAGTCGGGCGACGTAAAACACTTGTCTTCTTCGTAATCCTGTAAATCTTTAGATTCCAATGTATCTGGTAAGGGTTCTAATCCCGATGATATTTCTTCCTCTACATTCGTAGATGTTGTTGAATAGCGTAATCTAACTCCGCGACAGTCTCTGGGGATATGTGCTTGATAAGTGTCTGAATGGCTCTGTCTATTTCAGCATCAGCATCGTTTACATTGACAACGTCGCACGGTTGTTTAGACGTTAATCCCAGCAATCGAGTAATGCAGACTCTCGAGAATATGTAATCCTTAGTCTTTACTGTGTCACCATCTAAAACCGTAGTTAGTTTAAGTTCTTCAGCCGTAGTAGTAATGTATAATACGTCCAATATTATCTTTGAGTTAACGTTTACATCGCTGCTCAGAGTTATGACTATTTCAAACCAAACGTCTTCGTTAACCATTAACTTTAAGCTGACTCTAGAGACGAAGAGCGATGGCACGTTACTGCATAGGCCTCTTTGTCCCTGACCATTATCTGAGTGACACGAATTAGCCATTAATCTAATACTTAATAGCTGATCACTGTAATCTTTGGAGAGCATCGCGTCAACCATTGAGAGGTGTTATGTATATATCAACGATCAGGTGTAGATTCTGTATCTATATTGCGCAGCCGCACTAAGCCTGCTTAGAAATATAATAGCGAACTTCGTGTGGGGGGGGGGGGTGTGTGCTGGGGGCAGGTTTCCGTGTATGAAAGGCTTACACTAGCGTAGAGTTCATCATAGCCCCAAGAATTTCGTGCATGGTCTCCTTCAGAATTCCCCATGAATCACTAAGGAATGTTATGCTCCTGAACGATGGTTTCCGCTCGATTTGATCTGGGGAATAAAGTACCAAGTTAGCCTGATGTATAGATATTTAGTGCTGATAGTGACCCTTTATTGTGGTTCAAATTCGTATATGTAATTAATCTACTCTACTCTGTCGGAAAATCTAGCAATAAGCACAGTTTCTTCGAATGCAGGCATCATAGCAGCGAACTTTCAAAACGCTAACGCTTAACAGATCAGCTTGTTAAAATGCTGCTTTTATATTCTAACGACTATCTATTAATGCTCGCCTTGCGTCATTACTCTAATCACTCTTAAGCGCTCCTCATTGGATACCTGGAGACGCGTGATTTATCGATGGGGCGGGGCTTCGTCATCGAACGATTTCTCAGGAAAAGACGTGTCCAGACATGTAACCTGGTCATCCCTCATTACGTAATACATTAACCCTTTACCGTTTGGCATGCCTCCAAGAGATCATCCTTAATTACACACATTAACCCTCGTCAATCAGCATTACGCTAATTACCCTTAAGCTCGCTGCGCTGGATGCCTGGCGGCACGTGACTTAACTAGGGGGCGGGGCTTCGCGATCGATCGAATTCCCAGAAAAAGACGAGTCCAGACATGTCGCCTGTCAATCATCCTTAATTACTCTCATTAACCCTTGCCAATCATTACACTAATCACCTTTAAGCTCACCTCATTTGATGGCAGGAGTCACGTGATTTAATAAGGGGGAGGAGCTTATGAGCACACTCTACATCTAACATCCAATCAGAATGGCGGAGGGCTGGCGGGGGTTTTTCACACCTTTTTCAATAGGCGGTGAGATCAAAGAAAAGAAGGTGATAATGATGCAAATCAGTTGGTTGCTCTGACATAGCAACTACTTTTAAGGTGTAAACACACGCCAGCTTACCCATACTCTGCTAATGTACACCTTCCGCACAAGCATGATGAAGTCGTGTTTGGTGCCAATGTGTGTCAACTACATCATATCAAGAAGGGCGCACCAGGATATCCGCACTTTGAGCTGCAGTAAGTACAATAACCACACAGCGCGGTATATGTCTGGCACGGTTTCGTGCATGTCCTTCTCAAAGAAAATCAATGATCTTTCTTCATGGGATATGTGTGTTCATGTTTCTGATACAAATGACCGTCTATTTCACAATGGGGTCACCAGTGATCAAAACAAGTAAGACGGTCATCAGTGCTGTAAACAATCCTTCCAACTATACCTGCAAGTAAAGTGTCTTTAATCTTGAGCAGTTGTATACATGACCACTGTTATCCACAACTTGTGCAAGGTAGACAGTGAGTAGAATAATTCCTTACTCTTGTATGCGTTTTGGCACAACGGAATGCTCTATTGAATTTAGATATTCAGCATTTTCCATGCAACCATGATAACGCAGTTTACTGGGCCGATGCTGGGTCAACACTTTGCCAATACTGAAGGTAGTGCCACGGTATTGGCCCAGCACCGACACATTAAGTTGCGTTATCGGGTGAGGGGGGTGGGGTGGTAGGGGTGGCGGGGTGGTGGGTGGGGTGGGGGGAGAGGATCCGGAATGGTTAATATACATATTTATAATCTCTATAAAGCACTAATAGACCTTTCCACTTTAACAACCCATCTTATGACGTCATAATCAACAACGCGACGTGTAGAATGCCATCATAATGAATAATGTCATGAATGACATCTATAAGTATGTCACGAACGTTGTAGGTCTTTACTATTTAATAAATATTCTGTTGAATATTCTGAAACTAATTTGACTGGGCGCTGCTGCTGCTGCCATAGGCAGCAAAAAGCCCACCTCAAATTAGTTACACAATATTCAACAACTTACCATTATAGTTTTCAGGAAATCATTAGTTAGGGCCTTCGGGGATCGATCAATCGCAACACGGCGAAGTGTGAATGCAGCTTAGATAGAGATGGGCGGGACATAGCTAAAACTGGAAAGGTCCATTGGTAATGTTTAACAGAGGTTACGCCAAAGCATGAAGATGCAGCAGGTTGAAAGTGGCTAGCTTGAGGGAAGGTATTGCATTCACGGCAGATACATTTCGCCTGAAAGCAGATCACATAACTGTTTCGCTGTGGATTCGAATGTTGTTTTTCCATTTTGCTCAATTCTAATTCTATTGGCTCAAAATCATGGCTGAATATTATTGCAAAAATGCACAATTAAATTCAACGTTGTCCCTGCAGAATAGTGCTACCTTATATATAATATTAAGCATACTAATTTAGCGCATCGGGCCAAATTGTTAAGAATATGTACACATTTAATGTTGAATAAATAGTAATTAGCGAATGTTTCTTATACATCTCCCACATATACTTTTTCGCAATGCCATCCCATAACAGTTAACATTTCTATCCCATTTGGGTGACAGTGATGGCTGCTTGGTATTTGTAGTGGAGATTGGCGTTAGCTCATGAATTTGTTGGACACATTACTCTGTGACGTCATGTATTTTTGGCACTAATATAAATGGTTGTTGTTGCTGGCTGTTGCGTCAACAGCGTCCAGACAAATTACTTTCAAAATATTCAACAGCATCTTTATTAGTGTTACATGGCAATCCTGTGGATGCGGAGAGTGTTTCCTCTGACAGTGAGGAATGGCAGAGTGTAACTGATAGTTGTGAAGTTGCAATTTCTCTCAGTCAAAATATAATTTGGCGGAGCCGGATGTTACACATATTCATCCCTGGAATCTCAATCTCCTGCACCGTTATCCTTTGCCCGCAAGGAAAATGATGCCACTATCTACCAAATGGTATATCCGACATGGACCAATATTTGGTAGATAGTAATGTGTGTGCAATTGATAGATCTAGTGTGTTACTCAAGTATATGTCGTTCTAACCTATTACGTCACATGTTGGATAACGTCATAGTAAAGATCCGTAATGAATGACGTATCTAGCTCCATTATGTACATTTAAACGTCTGCCAAGTGTTGAATATTTTGAAACTAATTTGACTGAACGCTGTTGCTGCCACAGCCAGCAACAACAACTATTTATATTAATGTAAAAATATCGAAAAGCTGACATTGTTACGGATTCTATAATGAATGGATTGATCCAGTTGTTTAGCTATGCCCCGACACTCTCTAGCTATGCCCCACCCACACCTCGCTTGTGTTGGGATAGATCAATCCCTGAATCTCAATTTCCAGAAAACAATACAGGTAAGCTGTTCAATATTTTGAAAGTAATTTGCAGCAAAGGCGCCGAAGCAAATTAGTTTCAAAATATTCAACATAAAGACATACAATTCGTACACACATGCTCAGCCTGTCACCGAATAAAGGCGACTCAAAGAGGGGTCAATATATTTTGTATAAAGCACACAGTTCTGTCGTATGTCCCATATTTATTCTACTGTGAAATAATGTATACGTATACACACACGCATATATATGGATTGAAGACATTGGGGCCTTCATCGAGCGATCACAAATGTATGCAATATATGTGTAATGTTCAGATATTCGCTATATACAAAACTTTAACATGGCCTATATTTTACGGAGATGGCGGCTAATGGAGGAATCTAGTTTTAACTATGCCCCGCCCATCTCTAGCTAAGCTCCGCCCACACTTTGCCCGTGTTGGAATCGATCGATCCCTACACTCTCTGAATCTCAAATTCCTGAACACGATACAGGTAAGCTAACAATAAGCTGTTAAGTATTTTGAAACTAATTTGACAGCTCCCAGTCAAATCAATTTCAAAATATTCACCAGCATGTTCATTAAATAGTAAAGACATACAATTTACACAACAACGCTTAGCCTGGCATCAATTACGCGTTTGTGACCGTCATTCATGGCGTACTTGACAATGACGTCATCCTACATGTCATATAGTTGATTAGGACGTCATATGAGTGTTGGATAAACTGCAATCCTCCATTCGACCTATATTAACATCGTAACATTGCAATACCTCAATCTGTGATGATAATGAGAAAAGTTAAACAATAATATGGCGGAATATCTCTGCCCCCTCTTAACAGCTTACAGATGTCGACATAATATTATTTTAAAATAACAAATGCCGACATAATAGGGTGCTTAAATCGGCACATCGAGTTAATTATGTCGACATAATAAATAGTAACTCGCCAAGAAACACGCTACATCCCACCTCTGACGTCGACGTATTCAGTTGTTTATATCGAAATAAGTATCGATATGATGACCTAATACAACGAGTATGTTGACTTAATGCATGTGGAATAAGCACAAGCAGAACATGACGGTGAGGTTGTGGGGTTGGGTGGCGCCTATCCATCAGGGGCAATGCATGGTGCGCATACCCATACCCGGACCCATGGTATATATCACCCACGAATGCAAGCATCCACGCACACTAACGCACGCACGCACGCACCCACGCACGCACCCACGCCGACAAGCACGCACGTGACAGTTTAGCCTTAGCATAGACATATCTTCCTTTGCCATCAGCCAATAATTGTCCAGTGTCAGGACTGGATATAATACACTGACAAGCACGCCCTTTTCCATTGTCGGAGACATATGGCATTAACAGACGTCTGGCCGCTGATTGGTCAGGCTGAAAAGGGCTTTCCCAGATAATGGCGTCATTTTCTTCTTCTTCTTTTAGGGGGGGGGGTGTGTTGGGGGGGGGGGGGTTAGGGTGGCGGTGGGTGGGGGCGGGGGCACGTACCCACGAGTCACCCCCCCCCCCAACCACTAGCTCCGCCACTGGTGAGTTTTGATAGTATATGTATAGTTTTGAATACATTTTTGACGTCTGGAATGACCTTTAGTGCGTCGATATATCATTTTATATGTTGGATAACTAATTCACCTTTCCAAAGTTTCTATCTATCACATGACGTGATATGACGTCATAATCAGGTAAGCGGCGCTTAGGATGACATCATAATCATTACGTCATACATGATTATATTTGGCCCGTCTTTAACTCTTAATAGTCCAATACGTTGTATGAATTGTATGTCTCTACTATTTAATAAACATACTGATGAATATTTTAAAACTGATTTGACTCGGCGTCAAGTCAAATTAGTTCCTAAATATTCAATAGGTTACCTGTATAATTTTCTGGAAATGAATAGTTAGGCGGTTCAGAGATCGATCGATCCCAACACGAGCGAGGTGTGGTTGGGGCTTAGCTAGAGATGGGGGGGGGGGGGCATGGCTAAAACGGTGTGGTCCATTAGCGTATCTGTGTAAATCTACACGTGTTGACGTGAAACTCACTATTTTGACATAAGATAATAATGAGCGTCTTGAATAACAATTTGTTATCTTGCAAAGAGATGTGTTGTTTTAGGCGAAATTGTTTGTCGTGGGTGTTAATTTCTGATCTTGTTATGTGCTATTTTCTGTTTTGAATATAAATGTTCGATCTTGGTATACGAAACTATATGTGTTGAATGTCAATCTGTTATCTTGGTATACGATTTATTGGTTTTTAACATTTCTGCATTTGGCATTCCATTGAACTGAGAGCTAAGCCATGTGTAATTCAAACATTTAACTAATGCTATTTAACGGCAAAGACCTGAAGAAATAATTTGGCTTCTTCTTCTTGCAGTGATTGACCAGCAGATGCAGTCAATAAAAAGTATGCGGCTATATCTGACACAATTGCAGGATGTTAAATACTCCACCGTTAGCCTCACCACCCTATCCCGTGTTTCGTATCTTATGCAAATGCAACTCCGCCGATCGGTGTATGATGCAAATTGATACAAGGATAACGTAAACACATATTTCGTCGAGACATACTGCTATCCTCGCAATGATACCTTGTCACCTTTTGGCAAAAAGCTATTATTTATGTAAGTAACCAACGTATTATGCATAGGCCTACACATAACTAACAATTGCGTGTTTTATGCAGGCACATTGCGCCTTTGATAAGTTTAAACATACCGAAAATGTGCGTGAAGTCCGAAGAACGGTGACGCAATACGTGTTGGATGTGTAAGGAATACATCCCGCATCTACTATCTGGCAATACAGTCTGTCAAAAGTAAGCACATTTTCAAAAAGGTGCGTTTTACCTTTTTCAGCTTTTGTGTTATCACTGTGCAATAGGCTCACCTCACCCCACCCCAACTACCCTTACCAACCACCCCCTCACCCCACCCGACCACCACCCATCTCAACCCCGATAGTATTTTCAGCCGAAGGGTATACCGGATGTGACAATGAGGAAAATTAAGGAATAACTACCAAAATGCTTTTGTGTTATCACTCTCCAATAGTCACATCATCCCTTCCCTCCAAAGTATGGTAGTATTTTCAGCCGAGTCGCATGTAGAACGTGACAATGAGGAAAATTAAGGAATAAATAACAAAATGCGATAAGAGTGCTGTGAAAATTATGTAAGTTTTGGGTTTTTAGCAGATACCCAGGAAATAAGACATGACACATTGCCAGTCAGTATATATATAATAGTTGCATAGTCAAAAAGTGTACTGCTGATACTAGTAATGAATACGATGGAATGACAACAATGATACTACCGATGATGATGATGCTGATGACGATGATGATGATGATGATGATGATGATGATGAGACGACGACGACGATGACCATCACGACAATTATGAATACAATCCATTCTTATTCACTTAAACGTGGTGCATGCACTGGCCCGCGTGGTCTTTATTGTGTGCATGGTAATCTATCGTAATAGTCGACAATATCTGTCCAAATTAATACTTGTTTCACAAGTCCAGTTATTGAACTTATTATCACAGGAAATAATCAGGCCTACTGCTATGACATGTGCCTTTTTCTGATAGTGATGCACATCACATAGCCATATATAAACTATTAATGCAGTTAAATCAAGCAAGATTTACACAATTAATTAGAGATTAGAAATTAATCCAGATTGCATACACTAAATCAAATTATATTTAAGTTTATTTCCTCAACAATTAATGATTGACGAAAGCATACAGCGAATAGGCTAATATTAATATAATTAAAACACGTGCACAGACGATTCACTAGAACTCATTATCCCTTTGCTCGTGTCATTTTTTCGGAACGTCACGATGGACCTATCCAGTGTATCCATCCACCATACGGCATCATGTGAAGTCATAATGAACTACGTGTCATAATCATTACGTCACGAATGACTCAATTTAGTCCATCTTAAAAGCTTAATACCGCTTTCAAACACCCATGCCGTTACCGGACAACATGGACTGGACACATTGCTGATCGCAATGCGCCAACAGGTTCTAAGGCTACAGTAGCTGTCTTCAACCAAATAGACTTCATACAATGCAAGACAGAAGCAAAACCCCTACTTCAGAATTGTCGTTCCCATGGAGGCACATACCTCAATTATGACCATAAGCCAGTCATTACACACCTTCCGATGTAACATCTCTAAATAATGTATACACGCCAAACCAGGCAAGAGGGTAGAGTCACCTACAGCCTACCCAAGCTCATCAGTTAGTCTGAAACACAAATGCCATACACAAGGCCCTCGGTGAGAAGATAGAAAACATCGACGTCGGCTCCTATCCAAACAAAGTCCTACACAAGATTATGAAATCTATGGAATCATCAGCGGCCAGCACCATATGTGTTCTACAAACAACCGAAATAGGTATATTGACGACCCTCTAGTAAAAAAAACCCGTCAGCAGAGCAGAAAGCATTATGGCTGTGCATCTATCAAAGTGACCAAAGTGAAGAGCGCACCAAACTACGCCGGGAACACAATAACATTCTTCGCCACATTGGCAACTGCTTAAAAGATCTTGCAATTCAACAAGCAGACTCCCTAGCAGACGAAATCACTGCCAACCATTACTGTCACACGATATTTCTGGCAGCCCGAGCCCTGAGAGTTACTCACAACATACCACTACTCATTGTACACAATTCTGAAGGAGACGTTATCGGGACTGACCCGAGAAAAGCCGAGGCGATTCGAGAATCGTTCAAGGAACAGTGACTATGATGATGACCCCTTGCACCCTTTCTCAGGAGACCACAGGCTATTACGCACAGCACTTAAAACAGTATAAGTTGGGAAGCCCTGAAAAGCGGACGAGCATCTGGAGCAAATGGCATGCGAAATAAACTATTCAAATATGCAAGTGGATTGTCTCAAAACCGATCACGCACCTAATAGATTCCGCTTTTATGCACGACCTTGATGCTGTGAGCCAGGGCACCCTATCACGTTACCCTAGCCTGGGAAGCCACCTGGACCAGCCAATCTGCGGCCTATTGTGCTCCCCAACAGCATATGCAAACTCCTATCAATTGGATGCGTTGCGCGGACAGTGTATGTTCTCAACTTGGGTCGATAGTCATATCCAATTACTGGGATTTCCACAAAATGGGCACTGACATATCATGGCCCTTCAACACAAATAAGCGCTCACAGTTCCTATATGTACTACGCCAGACGAGTTTCCGCGAACATTAGCTATACCTAGTGAAACTACTGCGTGCAGACAATAAGCTGAGAGTGCGAGTCAAGTCAATCAGGTTTGTAGAGTTTGAGACATCAATTGGCTTCCCAGATGGGGATGATCTATTCCCTGATTGAAATCCGTGTGGAACATTCCACAAGACCAAAACTCTATGCCGCTAGAGATGGAATCTAGAGAGAGAATATGCTGACAATGTGGACTTAATAGACGCGGAAAAGAACCCTCTGCAGGAAAGCTAAATGTCGAGAATCGCTTTATGAATGAATCCAACACATCCTTATCTACAAAGCATGAACACTAAAGAAATTTACGATCCACTTCGTGGTGGCGAAGCATGGAGGAAAAGTAAAATCCTGGCCTCACTGCTTTGCAGTACTGCCGATATTTCTGCATGCTGCGTCATGGGGAAAATAACTGTACATTCATTCCAGAAGATATCATACTACCATACCCCTTAATATGGTCGGCCTTACTGTGTGTCAGAACTGCTAACACATGTCCATATTTGCTAAACGCACAGCCATTTCGCCAAGGATGGTCTCAGTAGCCAAACGCTGAGCTCAACTTTAATTCCCTTCAGGGTTGCACTTATCTCATTCTTCTCTCAACCTGGTATACTCTAGAAACATAATGGGCATCCGTGAAGAGATTAGCAAGGAATTCGGGGAACAGATTAGCAAGGAATTTGGGGCTCATAATCAAATGAGTTGCTAATAGGCACGTTACCATTATACTGGCCATGCGAACATACCTTAAAGGGACACTGAGGCAATAGTGCGACCTATTTTTAGATATACTATTCCAAGATATACCAACGTCATGTTACCTATGCAGGTAAGATGTTGCATATTCCAAAACCAGTTTGATTGATAACTTTTGCCGCCATTTCCCAATACAATGAACAAAACGTTTATAAAATTGTAAATCCACCACCGGCATATAATCCATACACTTAATAGACATTTTGAATTAATAGGTTATTTTGATTGTGATGTCAGCTAATTTGTGACATACTTCATTATGACATCATATATTGACTGATCGATTGGATAACTCCATTGTGAAAAAACAAATTCTAACAGAATGTTGACCATGATCTTACATTAGAACACAAGAAAAGAAAAGAATCTACACAAATGTTGACAATGATCTTGCACTAGAACACAAGAAAGTAATCGCTCTCTGAGATGCCCTTACCTCACTCTCAGCCTGATCTATTATCATATTGGAGCAAACCTGACCAGCTTAGCAAGGACTTCTGGGCTCGTAAATAAGTGAGTTGATAGCAGGCATGTTACCAATATACTGGTCAATCTAACATATCTTCGAGGGGCATAGCGATGCTATTCCAGGACATAGTAAGGCAGCTATACAAGGATGCTTTTACATATCTTGTAACTATTTTGATTTGGGACTGCAACTTCCACATTCCCAGCAAAATAATCAAAAATTATTCAACATAATGTCTATGAAATTGTAAATCCATCGAAGGCATGCAATTCGTGCACGTGATGGACATTTCAATTGCCCCGGCGGAGCTATAATGTGCCATTTTGATTCTGATGCCAGCTAATTAGTGATTGAAGCATCGACGCATCTGCGTTCTTCCCCGTGATAGGGGTCTGGTCCATACACAGGGTATGAATCGGCCAGACAGATTTGCTGGTTAGATCTTAGAGTTTCCCATAGGTAAGAGCCAGGAGTCAGATGCTTCGAAGAATGCAGTAGTTGGTCTCCAACATTGGCGGAATAATATTGTATCAGAAACACTTTCTAAATCTAGTGAGCTTAGACGTATGGGTGTGAGAGTAGTTGAATGTGGAGCTGTGATTTTAGGGCCCAGAGGCTTAACGACCCTAACATTGATGCTTTTCTGAATGCTAGAACACATTACGAGCCGCTTATTATGCGTGATGCCCTGTGCGGTATCCGTACAAATGCCATAGGTTTGCATCACCAGGCCACTGTGGATGAGTATATAGCACACATGGATATCACTTCACTATATCCTTACTGTTGTAAGACCCGTGAGTAGCCTCTAGGTGAGCTGGAAGTAATCATTAGAGATTTTAAACCAGTAGAGGAGCTAGGGTCTTACTTCGATCTGATAAAGTGTATCTGTTTGCCTCCTAAAGATTTATTCTTTCATGTTCTCCCATACAGATGTAACACAAGTTTGTTCTTTCCGTTGTTTAGTAAATGCGATTATGATTTGCAGAGCCCTGAATGTACTCATAGCAATTGCGAGTGCTCACTACATCATTTATGGTCGTCTGTGGAGTTGATGGAGGTGGTACATAGGGGGTATCTTAGACTTTATCGAGATATGGCACTAAGAAGAACGTGCTGATATGCTTTTCAAGGGATACGTCGCTAACTTTTTGAAAGTTAAACAAGAAGCATTAGGGTACCTCGAGGATGCGGTCACAGATGCGCAGAAAGCTGCGTATGTTCTGCAATATTTGGAATATGAAGGATTAAACTAGATAAATCTTTGATCATTCAAAATAAGGGCCATGGAACCCTGGCAAAACAGGTGCTGAATTCTTTGTGGGTTTTTTTCGCCTTCAGTCCATACCATAAGCACGAATGCATCGATTCGTCTAGCGTAATGTTGAAGTTGCTGAAGGATAGAATGATTTCTGTCAATGATATCCATGTATGCATTGACAGCACTCTCTTAATGCGCTATTGCGAGTTGAACAAACTCATGCCAGCGGATAATCACACCAATGTTGTGATCACTGCATTTGTCACAATTTATGCCAGGTTCATTTGCTATGAAGCCTTGTAGCAGTAGGATTGAGTTGCATGTATCACGATACAGATTCTATCATGTACGGTCAAAAACATGATAAAGCTCGCCTAGTCCCAGTTTACCATGCCGGACTGGGTTATTTCACAGAGGAAGTTCCTTCGCATAATGAAATAACATAATTGGTCAGCACTGGTCCAAAAAGTTATGTCTACAGACAGCTAGATGGACCGACTGGGGATATCAAGCATGTCTGCAAAATTAATGGCTTAATTTTGAATTACGGGAATAAGTGGTTGGGATTCAATACTCTGTTAGCCATGGTCAATGGTCATAATCTCGCAACATTCACTCAGTATCCTAATACTATCATTAGGAATAAAGATCATAGACTTTTGAGTAAGGGTACTGAGAAATGTTTCACATTTACTTACAAAAAACGTCTAATTTGTAACGACTATCATACTAAACCGTATGGCTTACAGCCTATCCATAGAATCTAATTTTATGATAGCTTAGGGTGGTGGGGCTAAGGGTGTGTAAGAAACTTGAGGGTTGTATGTGGGTTTGAGCGTGAGTGTATTGGAAAAATGTGTGGGGTGGGATAGGGACACCATTGAGCTGTCATGTTTGTACTATGTATAATGTTCTAACCCATAGCGTAAAAGATTACTACCACCCCCTTCATCGAGGGGGAGTAAGTACTCGTCTGCTTTATTATTATCGGTTAGATATGTGCAGAGAGTGATGCATAGTTATAGGATAGGGGTGGTATGGGGAAATGGATGAGCTGTCATGTTTGTACTATGCATAATGCAGAGGGCGATGCATAGTTATAGAATGTGTGTGGTTGACGGATAGCAGTTGAGACGGCATGTTTGTACTATGCATAATGTTCTAACTCATAATGTGAAAGATTAGTAGCACACCCTTCATCGACAGGGAGTAAGTAATCTTCTACTTTATTATTATTATTGGTTAGAAATGTGCACGTGTGTGGAGGGTGATACATGGTTATATTGTGCTGGGATTGGGCGGAGGGAAGGGATGCATTGAGTACATTGTTATATATTCATATATTGAGCCATTTTCTTTAAAAACATTATTTAACCTATTTAAAATGTACCCTACACCCTTCTCCCAATGCGTTGAAAGTTAATATCTCCAACCCATACCGCTGTACAAATCCTACCATATCTTTACACTCAACCTGTTGGGGGTTCTGTATCATTTACATTGGTTTCAAATTCATTTAAATAATAGCTCTAAAACCAGTTTCACATAATACCTCAGTCGAATCATTCTCTATGTCTATCGCTTAACTTTTACAGGTCCTGGATCCTGCTTGAAACATATGTAAGTTTTATATTTTAATTAAATTATTGTTTGTATTCGTTTTACATATATTTACTTTTATATTTGTTCAGTTATTCGTATGTATATTATTATTATCTGTGTATTTATCGGTTGTATATTTTATCTATATAGATTTTATTTTATTTTTAAAATGTGAAATGTGAAATGACTCGTATTGTTTTAATTGAAGAAATTCTGAAAGAAACCTGAGACTATAACCCGTCCAAGACGTGAGTAAACTTAGGCTGATATTTTTTCTCCTCCAAATATTGCGTGCCCGCTCGAGACCCGTTAAAAAGTAATTGGTTGTTGTTATTTCCCTAACATGATTGAAAATTGATTCAACATGGTGGGAGTTGTTTTAAAGCTTAACTAGTTAAAATTAATCTGTCAGTGTGATAACTAACCGATTGTCCTTACGCTATATATCGAACCTTGTACACTGTCATGGCTAAAAGCACCGAGGTTAAGAAGTGTAATAATGATCAGCCCATTAGACTAATGGAGACGTCTTCCACAATTGTTCCTACTCTATAACTCGGCCATTTAGAATCTCCCATGATTGGACGAGTTCCCAGAGTGAGGAAAACACATGTCCATACATATAGCCTGTCAATCTACCTTATACCTATCGATTAACGCTCATCATGGGTCATTACGCTAATTACCCTTGAGCGCCATTGTATGAGTTCCCAGGAAAAAATGTGTCGAAACATGTAACCTGGTCGTCCCTCATTACGCAACGCATTAGCCTTTGAGCATGTGACATGGCTCCAAGAGATCATCCTTACTTACACCCATTAACCATCGTCGATCAGCATTATGCTAATTACCCTAAAGCTCGCCTTATTGAATGCCTAGAGGCATGTGGCTTAACGAGGGGCAGGGCTTCATGATCGAATGAGTCCAGACATGTAACCTGTCAATCATCCTTAATTACCTGGTCATTGACCCTTCTCAATCATTACGATAATTACCATTAAGCTCACTGCATTGGATGAAAGGAGGCACCTGACTTAACGAGGGGGCGGGGCTTATGGTCACGCTCTACATCTAACATCCAATCAGAACTGGAGGAGAGCTGGTCGCCTTTTTCACACAGTTACACAAAAGCATCAAAGATCAATGGAATAAAGGTAATAATGATGCAATTAGTTGGTTGCTCTGACACAGCAACTACTTTTCAAAAGCAACCAGCTCGCCTCACCTCTACTAATTTAAACCTAACTAGGAATCGATTTACGAAATTGCGTATTCTGTTATTTTTTATAGAAAATCAGGCATTTTTATTTATTTATTTTATTTATTTTATTTATTTTATTTATTTTATTTTATTTATTTAATTAATTAATTAATTAATTAATTAATTAATTAATTAATTAATTAATTAATTAATTAATTAATTAATTAATTAATTAATTAATTAATTAATTAATTCATTCATTCATTCATTCATTCATTCATTCATTCATTCAGTCATTCATTCATTCATGCCTGCATTCATTCATTCATTCAGTCATTCATTACATTCATTCATGTATTATTATTATTATTATTATTATTATTATTATTATTATTATTATTAATTTTATTAATTTTAAGAAATCTATACCCTCCCCACCCCCACCCCACTCTCTCCCCCACTCACTACGTAGTTGCTACTTTCAAAGTTTCAAGTTTAAATAATTGAATATCCGATTAAATCGATTATTTTCCAGATATCATAATCGATTATTTATTTCCATAATCGAACAGCTCTACATACATCGCGATTCCAAACCACGGTTTTATCCATGATGTTAGTTAATCGTGTGTGGCATATATACATATTCTCTATTTGTGGTAAACTTGTTTAGAAGACGTCAATTTGGTTCAGCTATTAGTGCTTGCCGAATGCCGGGTTAGGTCGGATTGACTTGCTGTTTTAGTAAGAGTTGTTCTCCCTAGCTGATCGGTATCGCGCCAGAGAACGATTTTTCCTAAGTAAAAATATAGAGAGGGAGTGTCAGCAAGACCGAACCAATCTGAACCAGATATATAATATAAAAATAACGATCTCCTTAGAGAAGCTTCCACCGAAGTGAGAGGAATCCTTCACACCGGCTGCTATCAATATAGTTTCGTCCAACCGTAGTTGGGTATAACACAGTGTATTGGGATGTGATTGCCTGTATTTATACATATGATGTGCGCTGCTTTATGAGGAATGGCTGGTCACGGTCCAAACACACTGATAAGGCCGAATCTCTAAAGTAATTAAGCTAGGTGGATGCCGCTGTAGTTAGCAGTCCTTCACAGGAGGCTAACCTGGTGTTTTTAAATACGGATAGTAATGCCACAGAGGCATAGCACACCGGCCTATGGTTTATAACAGGTTTTCATCTGCTTGCCCAAGGTGAGCTCTGGCCGCCAGTAGGATAGGAGCGTGGAGCAGACCCAACAAAAAGACTGCACATACAGATGCTACTCCAGAGACAGGGCACCGAGCCGAAATGTGCCTCCCAGCCTGTGTCCACTAGAGTAAGCACAACAAGACAAGTCAACGATAGGACAATACAAAAGCGTTTAGAAGCACTGCAAACTAGTTATGGCTGGGCCAAGAAACACATAGCAGACCATTGATGACTTGGAACTTGGACTTAGAACGCATGGAGGGCTAAATCGAACCCTATAAGCCACTAGAGAGATGGTCTGCCAAGTGTGTCTTTTGCGGCGAGCCGAATTGCCAAAATCAAGGTGCACAGACCTGATTCCTAGGAGCTAACGTTTATTTCTGCATTAGGTTTATACTGAAATTGCCCAAGATTCACTGTTACGGCCTATATAGTTATTTATTTATTTCGCAGTGAATTCCTACTTTGGTATATGGTTACTATCTTAATAAGGTATCACTGAAGATACAGAGGGAAAAGTGATGTGTCTCCATTAGGATTGAATCCACTGAGAACGCTAAGTGATTTCGGTGATGTTGCAAACGAACTGAACGGGGACATATGCATGCTCTGTGTTGGCATTCAGTATCATTTTTAGGATTGGCACTGGCTTCGGCATAGTTTCCCTGGCCGGCTGCGGGTGGAACCGTCTCTTTAAGAGTGTTTGAAGCCGATCCTGATGTAGATATGGTATTGGGTGTTTGAGTAACGTTAAGTTTGGTGCGAGGTATTGATGTAGTAATAGAGTTGACCACACTTTATGATGGAATCAAGATGGAGCCGGGAAAAAGAGAAGGGCACTGATTTAGCTCTGAAGTCAATACCCATTCTAGGTTAACTGCTGACTAGTTCGTGGTAGTGTCAGTGTAGTTTGGTCAAGCGCCACATTGTTGGAGGGATGCCGATTAGGGCAATTTCCTCTCCAATGGCATTGGTCCACAGGGGTGAGTGGGTAACAAGGTTGGTGAATGATGTCGTCTGTGTCACCATTTCTTTCAACCGTACATTGGTATGTGATTTATTTTAGTTATGGTTATTTCTCCCAGGAGCATTATTACTAGAAGGTGCACCATTCGCTTAGCCCTGCTCTCTACCTTTCGGGTGATTGTTAGCTTGATCATTTGTAGTATTAACACCATTGTCCGGTGTGCTGTGTGTGAGGGTCTCGGTAGGTGCTGTGTGGTTGTTGTGTTCTGTTGAGGTGGCGATTGTGCCATGGTCGATATTGTATCTAAGATGATTCTGATTGATTTGTTCCAGCTCCAGGAATTTCTCCATTCACACAGCTATGGCTGTGAGGGCCTTAATGTCGCTCTATTTGGTTAAAAAGAGATTTTCGTTGAGGGCGGGTTCTATAAAGTATCTAATTGAAGATGCCTAACTCCGTCAGCATTGGTTTTTGGATATGCATGACTTACAAGCTGGCGGATTCTGCTCACCAATTCGGCAAGGGTCTCGTTCAGCTTTTGGCTCGAATCTTTAAGTTGGAGTTGAATAGTTTCCCCCAATGCGGTGTCACTGAAGTGATCTGACAAGGCGCATTCCAGGAGAGTGTAGGTTAAGCTACGATGGGAGCATAAACCTGCCAGTACTTGGAGGACTTGGCCAGAAAGTTTAGGTGCCATATATTCCCCCATGTGTTGGTCAGACCAACAGTTGGTCCGAGATATTATCTCAACCTGGCAAAGGTTCCAATCGCCTTCCCTGCTGAATTCAGGGGGTGGGATGATCCTGGTGTTGCCAGGGGCTAGGGTGATCTGGGAAAAGCCAGGAGATACTGTGGAGAAAGCCGATTGAGGAGGGTATGGTGCTTGAGGTTGGTGTGGTGAGGTGCTGAATGGTGTTGCTGCTATGGTGGAGGAGAGATCCGACGAGTCGGTTCGCTGCTGGATGCATACTCTATGGAAGGTGGTGGTTTCGGCATATGGGATGCGGTAGGCCAGTGAGTAATCTCAGTGAGGTGCGTTATGTATTACATTTACTGGTTATATGGTTACGTGTCAAGCCACTCCTACGTCGGCGTACTGCTCTATGGGTAGATCAGTGTACCGGTTGAAAAAGAATGGTGGAGCAAACAGTTCTGGTTGGCCAATGGTTAATACAATGTTACTAGCCCGACATCGGGCACCACATGTAGCACCGGCCCGTCCACATTATTTCTCATGATGGGGGTCCGGTTTGTATGCCAGGTACGAATCAGCCCGGCGGATTTGCTGGTTAGATCTTGGGGCTTCGCATTCATAAGAGGTGGGATGCAGATGCTCAAGAATACAAAAGCTGGTCTCCAGGTTCGGTGGAATGATAACGTTCCAGTGAGGCCGGGCAGACATTCCTACATACACACGATTTCATCCATGTTGTTAGTTAATCTGGTGTGGCACGTAAACGTAATCTTCATTTGTGGTAAACTGGTTTAGAAGATGTTAATTGGGCTTAGCTATTAGAGCTAGCCGATTGCTGGGTTAGGTCGGTCTAAGCCAATGTTTGACTTTTGTTAGAGTTATTCTCCCTAGCTTATCTATATCTCACCAGAAATCAATGTATGCTAATTGAAAATATAGAGACGGAGGATCACCAATACCTTTCACAGTTCAATATGAAACAGACATAAAATAAAAAGAATCTTGTCCATAGAAAAGCTTCCGCTGATGCAAGAGGAAGTCGCTCGCATGGGCTGCATTAATCTATCTTCATCCAACATCACAGAGGCATAGCACCCTGGCCTATCTTGTATAACAGATTTCCGTCTGCTTGCCCAAGGTGAGCTGACACGAAATGTGTCCGGAAGTAAGTTAGCACAGATTTTCGGTGCTACTATGGTGCAGGTTGTTATACCACTTGCCACGGGATATAACTCATGGCTATGGGATGGCTCACTTATCTTTTACACAAGACGTAGTTTTTTTTAGTACAAGTTACCGAAGGTGCTTTATATTTTTGCAGCTATGTCCCGTCCAGAAGGCGCTGGTGCGCTTTCGGCTAGCCTTGAGTTTGGCTCAGGCCAATTACTTTGGTTTGGATTTTAGCCCAAGCTTGGGCCGCAAAAAGTCGTTTCGATGCTGTGGTTTTCGCGTGTCTCTAGGAGTTGCGGTAATTGGGCCGGTGTAGATGCATTTAGCTTCTCAGTGCAGTGCTTAGTGTTTCAAATAGACGTCCAAACTGAACGACCACTCTATCTCCACTGATCTTGATATTGTTATTGGTTTGCTTGGCGTCTATCGAGTCCCTGATCCCAGGTCTCATTCACGCCATTCTAGCTGGTTTTATTTCAGTCTATTATTGCAGCTTTTAACTGGTACCCATTTATTCACCTGGGTGGAGAGAGGGAACGAGGAGTAATTGAGATTACCAATGTTTCCAGCGATCGTCAGTTGACCTAACAGAGACGCGATCCCGTGGTCGCCGGTTTCACAGCTCCGCTCGTTACCGCCTGAGCTACTACCTCCTAAACTGATTTGTATGGGTTGATAAAGGTCCTTTTATAATGTATTGTGTCCAATGGAAAAGCTCCAATGTTCCACCTAACTCAATCCACACATCGCTTGTAGCAACCAGACAAACCCATGTAGTCACATGTTATGACATCATAGGCACTGCTGGGTTTACTCTAGTACGAGCATGTAGTACATATGCCTATTTTATAGCACACTATATCTTTGCTATTTCTTATCGGATTTAATTTTAGGATACATACTTGGATTCCTGATGGAATGTGTGGCAATGTTCACCCAAATTTGGAGCGAAATATACCCGTATTAAAAAGCTAGAGAACACGGGAAATATATGCATAACAGATACTAGTTCCAAACCTATAGTACAGTGTGCGGTAGGCGATCTATCATTTTCAAGCATGTTACGACACACAGGCTATGCATACAGAGCCTGATAGTCGTATTAGAGAGGTGAAGATGAACGTGCTGGTATGGGCCATTCTGGCCATGTCCCACACGCTCCGCGCTGCATGACACAAGTGAGTATGACATTATATACTTGAGTGACCGATTGGATCCCTCCATTGTGGGATAGCAAAATCTAGCAGAATTCTGCCCACGAACGTACAGTTGAATATAAGAAAGACTGGTGATCTCGATCGCATCGACTACATATGACTACAAGTTGAGATTGATGAAAATAAAGCAAATTCACTCAAATTAGACAACACTAGCATAGCTTTAGATAAATTCACACAAGGCCGAATCATACTACGTGTTAACGCCAGGACCAACGTAAACATAAGCAGCTATGTATGTCATAGACGAGTATATTAAATATCATCTACACAAATATCCCTTCATATGTTAAGAGCACCATTGATTTATAAATTAAATTCTAGAAATACACCTCCTTCCACTTGACTTCCTACGCGTGACTATGAACCTCACTTCACTCCACATATATTACGAAACTCGTATGCCAGGGTTCGCATACATATACACTTGCAATGGACCTTTCCATTTTTAGCTATGCCCCGCCCATCACTAGCTAAACTCCACCCACACCTCGCCGTGTTGGGATTGACCGATCCACGAATGCCCTAACTATCAATTTCCTGAAAGCTACACAGGGAAGCGGTTACTATTTTGTAACTAATTTGATTGGGTGCTGTTGCTGCCTATGGCAGCAACAGCGCCCAATCAAATTAGTTTCAAAATATTCAACAGAATATTTATTAAACAGCAAAGACAGCCACTTTGTACACCAATGCATAGACTGTCTTCAAATATACGTTCGTGACGTACTTATCGACGTCATTCATGAAGTCATTCATTATGATGTCAGTCTACACATCGCGTAGTTGATTATGACGTCATATGATGGGTGGGTACTATGGAAAGGTGAATTAGAGTCTGCCAGGGTCTTCAACAGATGTGCATTGGGAAGCAGACATTTAAATAAATTGTGGACATGTCATTACATTTACTGTGTTATTGTTGCACAACTCTGACAACTAATAATGGTATCGAAATTGCTTTAATGTATGTAAGTTGATGATCAAGGCACAGTCCTCGTAAATTTCAGTTTGCCTTGACATTTCAGCGTTTACAATACACACTGTCTATCTACCAATGTCGCTAGGATGCCAATCTTAATGTAATTTACTCACATATATATTTATACGACCCTATTCCACCGATTCCATTCCACGAGGCCCTGCACGAGTGATTAACGAGTACTGGTTCCAAAAACCGATGCCAAATGATGTCAGGTTATTTCCAGTACATGTTCACATAAAAAGTCAACTTCTGATATTTGTGTTTGAGAAGAAAGCAAATAAATCAAATATAAGCGGGCAAGACCACGGATTGGCCACTATTTTAATAATTACTGCGCCAATGTGAGTCAATCAGGGTGATTATTTACGGGAACCAAAGGTCTATGCTCGAATACGGTTTTTCAAAAATGTTGTGAGCAACGTGCTATAAATGCTGGACTTATTCTGTCACACGGGCATGGCTTCACAGGAAACCTTCGTGAACAATGTTTATAAAAATGTTCCTCCTGGATTATATATATGATTATAAAAACACTGAATATTCCTCAGACCCTTTAATGGTCGTAGAACTGATGAGCTACATGGCATCGCAATCGACACAGCAGCAACCACATTTATTAAATCTGGATAAAATTCGAGCCGAACCGATGCGCAGAGCTCAGGTTATTGGTGGAGACGTCTGGAATAGAGTCTTGATGATATGCTTTCTCATATCACTTGAACTGATGAAATATACAAACGGGATGGCCACACTGTTCAGGTAGCAGAAAAATAAGGAGTATAGCAGTAGTGGTACGTGGAACGTCCTGTATTGGTAGCCTAGAATACTGTGATAGAAGCCGTGAATACACCGAGGTAACATGGACAGAAGGAAAAGTACAATGATGATAGACACTGTCCTAGCGCTAGTACTACGTCGTTCTTGTTCCACGAAAGTGGACTCTTTGGACAATTTCCACTGTTTCATCGTATGGAGTATTGCTATGAGAAGGGCTGGAATGACAAATTGAAGCATGATCAAGATGCCTTCCCGTAATTCTGCATCACCATGGTATTTACACACACTTACCATTCTACCTTCAAAGTGAATATGGTATGCTCGTGATATTATTAAAAATGGCACTGAGGTACATGACGAAATGAGCCACATTGCAATGGAACATCTTAACATATACATGCTTGTTACCCTGACTTTGGCAGCTAGAGGTTTTGTGAGTTGATAAAACCTGACCCCTGATAATAGCATTAAATGGCATATACTTGACTTGTAAGAAGTGGATATTGAAAACGAGGAAATCCGGCATAAGAAGTCAACTGCACCCGGAATAGTCTGAATAATCAGTGGGGTTACACACATTCCCAGAATAGCCGCCCAGAAGCAGGTCAAAAGATCACACACGCCTAAACCTGTAAGCAAGGTAAACACTGGAATCAGATATTTTCCAGAGTTTATAAGGTAAACTAATAAAATAATGTTGACTATCGCTCCAAATCCAAACAAAATTGGAGAATATGATTTGTTAAATGATATTGCTAGTTTATGATAACCCTTCAAGAATGCCAGTATGTGCATATCCGTGGCAGAGTATATATTTGAAATGTTCATGCCAGCATCGAGTAGAGATACATTGATTCCTGCCGATGTGGCCATGGCTTTCAGATATGGTGAGTGCAAGTCGTCACACGAATTGAGAATCTATTCCTCTACTGTCCACATACACATTTAAATAAGGTCTTTCTCTCTAGTTTTGTGTACATGTACATAATGTACCAAGTGAATAATTTGGTTTCAGATGACTTTAATAATTTTACCAATAGTGCTTCCGCGCATTTAAAGAGAAATGCACTATACCTGATGAAGGAGGTTTTGACTTAGTTTTGGAATACTCAAAATCGGCAGCATACCCGATGATAAAAATATAATTCCGTCGAGGTTCCTTACTTACTCAATAATAGATTTAAAACGTAGCACCGTGTATTGTCAAAGCAGTTGCCATTGTAGGTAATATAGTATTAACTTCAACTTCTCAAATGAGCAAGACAGTAGATCCCAACAGGGACAAACCATGAGTGGAGATTACCTAAAACTTGATTTCTCAAAATCTAGCTATTGCCCTCTCTGTTCATATGTCCGTGTATAGGAATAGATTTGAAACTTTGAAACTTGAAGTCAGACAATTTATATTTCAAGTTAACTATACAGGTAAGAAGTTGAACATTTTAAAACTCCTTTGGCTAGATGATGTTTCTATCTATAGCAGCAACAACGCACAGTAACACCAGGTTCATGTATTTAACAATCTGATTAGTATATTGTAATGTAATCAAAGACATAGAATTATTTGTACATCTTCGAGACAGAATATGTACACATTTGTGACATAATTACGTCATTCTGATCGTGACATCTGTCAATAAGTGTGGTATTTATCAGATGACAGATACTTTACTGAGCGATCGAATCCCTTTAAATAATTTCTGGTAACAATAATGATCACTGGAACAAATGGCGGTGAATATATGTTATTGTAAGCTAATGCAAGTTTTATTATTTGGAAAGTCGCCTTACTGTTAACAGTACTAATTATAAAAAAAGGTTACATACTGTACCATGTACACGTGTACTAGATGCACATAATTGAGAGTAATTCGAGAACATCGCCACTTTAAATATATCTTTAAAAATCTATGCATATGCAACTATATGTATAGTACATACCTTCTAACTGAATATGCATGGCCGGATTGACACATGTGTATACGGGACAACACGCAAACATATATATATATATATATATATATATATATATATATATATATATATATATATATATATATATATATATATATATATATATATATATATATATATAGAATGCGATTAAGAAAGCAAAGACGCCAATCTTCCTCGAGCTCTCCGTGATTTCTATTTTAATCAATTCTTTTCATTTGGTAGCACTGCACTTACTCTAATTGAGAAGTGATTAGTCACACTGACGGTGGCAGACGCATTTGATCTAAGGAAATCTAAGAGAACGGTGTAAAGTGAATTTTATATATATATATATATATATATATATATATATATATATATATATATATATATATATATATATATATATATATATGCTGATAATTTTCGATTATCTAGGTATTTGATTAATCGACAGTTCAATTGATCAGTTAATCGATCGTTGATCGATATTATCATAATTCTGAACCGTGTAAAGCCGACAGGGACTGAGGTAGCATCTTGGTTTTATATATCCACTTACGGTGATTGAATACTAGTAATGATGGATATTCGCGTGCGTGCGTGCGTTCGTGCGTATGCGTGTGTGGGTGGGGCTATGAAGCGGGCTTGGGCGTAGTTATTTAGTAAAGAAGAGCGCTAAACATTGTCAGCATAGTTTAGTTTATTAGCTAAGATAATAGTTCAGAAAACATGATTTCATGAAATATAAGTCAAATACAATATAGAATGTGTGCTGGCGATAGGCCTACATCAAGTTACATTCAAGTTATATATTTCAGCAGGCAAGTAAGTTGAACTCCAAGAAATAAATATCCTTAAGTTGACACTGAAGGTTATGCAGATGACGCAGTCATAATGTAAGAATCCACTTGTCAAACATACATTCAAGTGATTCTGTCTGATTATTACTTTTGATATAGATTGCTGATGATGTACATTATCATAATCCTGTATTTCGATTAGTGATAATCTGTGAAGTTCTGCAAAAATACGCACTGTAAAATTGTTTGGTTTGATTACCTGTAGGATGTGAACACATGAAAGATATGTTATTTACTGATTTATTTAATACACGATATATATATAATATGGTAATTTTCTAGCTCTAGCTCCATGTTTTAAGGTATAAGCTTTAATTGACCTTTAAATGACCTTGAAAGTGAAATGAAAAAGTTACACCAAATCCTTTTTAATAATATATACCATATAAAACATGATTTTACATATTTTGAAGATTTAACACGATGTGTATGCATGGCCATTATTTTGCACATACGCCCTCACACTATAACGCAATACTGAGGTAAGGCGTTATTCCCGATTAACTCTCCAGTGAGAACACGGCCCATGATTACTGTCATGAAAAAGATCAACGCAAGCAGAAGAAGAAACAGTACAGACATACAACTCGTACAGCAACGTTTAGTCCATCATCAATTAAGCGTTCTTGACGAACTTATCTACGTCACTAATAACGTCATTGATTATAACGTTACTCTACACGCCATGCAGCTGATTATGGCGCCATATGATTGGTGGATAAACTATTGTCTTGGTTCCACACACTCTACGTTTAGTTTGTTGTATTTCCGTCTATTACAGATACCAATCCAATATTCTGCCCTGGTACCCATTTACAATGCCATTGTAGGTGTGTGAAACTGGGAGTGGGTGGAAGGACATGTTTCAATTAACTTGACTGGAGTGGTTTCTGCGTAACAGGCTACTATGGAACCTGCCAGGTGATTCCGCAGATGGCATAGTCAGCAGGTCTACATGCAATGATTTTCACTAGTTCACTTATCTTAATAAAAAGTTAAACAAATTATATCAGCCATCCATCAACATGAAATTAAGTAAGTAATTAATTAGCTAATTAGCTATTTTATATTCTGTGTCTGTTGCATTGAACTCACGTAGCCCATTAGATTCCATTCGGCTCGTCGTGTTGACGGTATCCTCGAAAAGGCAGTATCGCGGCATCTTGAGGCCAACTGCACCGGCGCATACAGAACCTAGAACAAGAACCGTATACTGAGAGAGAGAGTGAGAGATAGAGAGAGAGAGAGAGAGAGAGAGAGAGAGAGAGTGAGTGAGAGAGAGAGAGATAGAGAGGGGGGAGAGAGAGCGAAAGAGAGAGAGAGAGATGGCGGGGGAGAGATAGGGAGATATGGAGAGAGAGAGAGAGAGAGAGAGAGAGAGAGAGACGAAAGTGGTAGCGACAGAGAGCCCATAACTCATTGTTCGAGGCAAATTTTAGCTATATAAATGGGTGGCCTGGTGATGTCTGTTAAAGCAATGGAAAAGGGGCATCACAAATGATATTTATTGGTAATTTCATACAATATTAAATACACTACCACCGGTAAAATTGAAAATGAATCTGGATTATTTGAGAACAGCAGTTACTAACTCTAGGAGGGTTTAACTTGGAACCAATACGTGACGTAGCCGGTGCGTAGTACTCCGCCGTGTGCCACCTGTGCGCACAGGTATAACGCGTACACACATATTACAACAGCAAACGCGAATATAGTTGCGTAAGCGGTATGAATAGTATAATCTATAGGCGCCGATGTAGAGAGATTAACTCGCTACTGTTAATTCACTAATGATTCTTTTGAAAACATTACATTTGAAAGTCACTGTCTCTGGTGGAAACAACGAGTTTCGATCAACATGATTTCAAAATACACTGCTGGTTTCCAAGGTCGCAACGTGATGCCTACTGAATATTTTGGAATTCGTGTAACAACGGCTTTCAGCCAAATTGTTTTAAGATTGGACAGTATTTTACCTGTATGGAGTAGTGGCTAATCAACTTAGTGAGAATATAACTAAGACTATATACCGGGCTGTAGCGGGCACTATTTATTACCTCGGCATGCACCAGAGTGAGCAGCACCACTAATGCAACTAATTGGTTCCCGCCAGAGTGACATAAATGGTATTTATTTGCTTTTTTCAAAGCATTCCGATTTATTTCTGGTTTTACTGGTGGCTATATGTGCTAAGGACGCTAGAAGAGACCGAGAGCAGAAATCCTTGGAAGTCGCCCTACTCGTGGCCAGCAAATACAAAGACAAGAGAGGCCGCCATGCATACATCTGCTAAGCGTGCTACGAGTTGACCTCAATTAAGCAGGATTAGGTACACTCAAGTCATGAATGGACCTGAGGAAGCTAAAGATTTCGGCTGAGGACAAGACACAGTGTGCACTAGTGAAGAAGGACTGAGTACAGCTGTAGGATGTTTCTACTACTACAGCCGAAGAATACAGTAATCATACATGCATATGTTTATAATTATCTAAATCTATCATTCAAGAGGGTTTGTTAGCTCCCTGGTCCTTTCCTTTAGTGGCTTAAACATACCTGTATGCAGTTCTATCCTGAGTTTTGGCTTATCCTGCGGCCGATGCCGACTCTCAACTACTAGGACCGCTTTTAGAAGGGCAATGGACATCCGAGCAATCTCTCGTGCGTGTAAGTTTCCATTCCTGAGAGGCAAGCCCGATACAACCATATAAGCATCACCTATCGTTTCAACCTGTCGGATAAAAATATTAAGAACTCAGAAGCGTACCCTGTCTCATGGTTCGTAATGTATATATTCAATGAGCCTCAAACAAACACATGTAACGCATCAAACAGGAACAATTTCTCTAAACATTGGACACAGTCTGATCTTGTAAAAATGGCAATGGCGAAACCCCAAGGATATAGTCAAGACTTGCCTGTAAAGCCTAACTGCTCACCGTACCTGCAGTACACACACTGCCAGCGTAGGTACTACTAACGGATAGGCATATGTTGGGTACCGTATGATAATGTCTACATGGCAATCGTAACGTAGGTATTACTAACAGATAGGCTCATGGTCCACAGAAACATGCCTGCATAGCGCAGAAGTGAACAGTTTCATTATCCAGAGCCGTGTAGAAATAAGAATAATTCCCCAAAAATGTAATTGACCTTTCCAATTTTATCCATCCATCATATGACGTCATAATCATCTACGTGACGTGTATGATGGCGTTATAATCATTACGCCATGAATGATTGGAAACAGTCCATCTGTATCAATAGGTAGCAACAGGGTCCAGTCAAATTAGTCTCAACATATTTAACAGCTTATCCGTATAGACACGGCCAGTCAAATTAGTTTCAAAATAGTCAACAGCGTGTTTATTAAATAGTAGAGAGATAGAATTCTTACACCGTGTCGGACTATTAAGAGTTAAAGACAGGCCTAATAGAATCAGTTATGACGTAATGATTATGACGTCATCCTACACCGCTTAGCTGCCTATGACGTCGTATGACGTCAACTCATCGATGGATACTCTGGAAAGGTGAATTCGGCCCACTGCCATAGGATTGTGGATCTTGACAGAGCATGGTTGACCTTCATCACGGGATAAACTGCATGGTAATGTAATTCTCTTTAAACACTACACGCATTGCTAACAGGATTTTGGAATTCTCTAATCTCGTCGTTCGAGATATGTTGCGTAATATAATCAAGGCCATTTAACCCTTTTATAGTGAAACCGCCCAAAATTAGCTAACGCTTGGGTCTTGAGGAATGGCCAAAAGCAGAAAACTAGTTGTGATAATTTACCATTGGAATGACTAGCTCGGTAAATGAGCCGGCCATGTCAGTGGTAAATTTAAAAAAAAAGTCATCTCTCGGGCTGCAAATTGACATTCAATAAGTAAATATTTTAATTTTGTGAAAGAATGTAGTCACTAAAAGGAAAAAACCGCATTTAAATAACTGAAACATTTGGATTTTTTAGACACAATTTAGGCATTAAATGGGTAAATTCTTGTATATATATATATATATATCACTCACTTTAGACACGTCAAAATGCTCGATTATAGAATCAAATGTTGTATAGAGATCGTTTAGTAATGCAACCACCTGTAAAATATAAATGAACAAAATTAACAAGTACAATCCTCTCCACCACCCACCCAGCACACCCACCTCAGCCTACCCCAACCGTGATAACACAGCTTACTGGGCCGACGCTGTATCGATCCCGGGCCGATAATAAAAGTATCAACACGGTATCCGCCCAGCATTGTCCCAGTAAGCTGCGTTATCTGGGTCGCTATCCCGTTTTTGCAACATTGCAGGATGTCATCGGATCATGCCCAACGTTGTAAAATCCTGTGTGCTCATACCCTTTCTTGTAGTAACTTTTTTTTTAGCAAAATCGGCCCAGTAGCTTTGCGGATATCCATAGCTCTGCAACAGCACCTAGTAAAATTAGTTTCAAAATATTTAACAGCGAGTTTATTGAGTAGCAAATACATACAATTAGTACACCGACACTTAGTCCGTCATCAATTAAGCGTCCGTGACGAACTTATCTACGCCGTTCATGACGTCATTGATTATGGCATCCGTGACGAACTTATCTACGCCGTTCATGACGTCATCAATTATGACGTCAGCATAGACGTCCCGCCGTTGATTATGACTTCATATGATTGATGGATAAATTGGAAAAGTCCGTTGGATGAATGATAATTCATAGCCGCCATCTGCAAATATTAGAGTGTGCGAGCAATTTATGTGTCTCAAGCTTACCTCCATCGGTGTCGATTGCGAAGACAAGGCAGTGAAACCACATATAGCGCTGAAGTAGATAGACACGTGTTCAAAGGACTCTGCAGAAATAGCTTCTCCCCTAATAAGCTGGTCTGCTATAGAACTGAGAGCTAGAATATTCATCTCACATTACTGGACAATACTGTGTGCTGTAGTTGTTGTCGTCGTCATCGTCGTCGTCGTCGTTGTCGTCGTCGTCGTCGTAGTAGTAGTAGTAGTAGTAGTAGTAGTAGTAGTAGTAGTAGTAGTAGTAGGAGTAGTAGTAGTAGTAGTAGTAGTAGTAGTAGCAGCAGCAGCAGCTGCAGCAGTAGCAGTAGTAGTAGTATCAGCAGCAACAGCAACAGCAGCAGCAGCAGCAGCAGCAGCAGCAGCAGCAGCAGCAGCACCAGCAGCAGTAGTAGTAGTAGTAGTAGTAGTAGTAGTAGTAGTAGTAGTAGTAGTCGTAGTAGTAGTAGTAGTAACAGTAGCAGTAGTAAGAGTAGTAAAGGCACCAGTAACAATAGCAGGAGCAATGCCAGCAACAGTGGTTGTGATGGTAGCGGTGGTGGTCGTGGTAGTGGTGGTGGTGGTTGTGGTGGTGGGGGTGGGGGTGGTGGTGGTGGTCGGGTGGTGGTGGTGGTGGTGGTGGTGGTGGTGGTGGTGGTGGTGGTGGTGGTGGTGGTGGTGGTGGTGGTGATTGTCGTGGTCGTGGGTGCAGAAGCGGAGGTGGAGGTGGTGGCGGTAGTGGTGGTGTTGCCGCTGCTGCTGCTGCTGCTGGTGGTGGTAGTGCTGCTGTTACTGCTGGTTGTGGTACTTGAGCTGCTTGTGGTAGAAGTACTGCTGCTGCTGGTGGTAGTGGTGGTCGTGGTGGGGCTGTTGCTGCTGCTGCTGGTGGTAGTAGTGCTGCTGTTACTGCTGGTGGTGGTACTTGAGCTGCTTCTGCTCGAAGTGCTGATGCTGCTGGTGGTAGTGGTGGTGGTGGTGATGGTGGGGCTGTTGGGGCTGTTGCTGCTGCTTCTGCTGCTGCTGCTGCTGCTGCTGCTGCTGCTGGCGCTGCTGCCGCTGCTGCCGCTGCTGGTGTGTGTCTTGGAATGTAAGAACATTCATGGTCACAAAAACTATTTTTAATGTTGTCTAATTAATTTAACCCTTTCAACGGTAATTTCTCAGAATTTTAATTTCGCCCAAACTATAGAAGTGGGATGGTGTTTATTTTAAAACATATTGGACAGCCATATCGTACTGCCCTATGCAGCAACACACCCGGGCCAAATTAGCTTCAAAATAGTCAATAGAATGCATATAAACTTGTAAATGAGATTTAGAATATGAACTTTCGGGCGCAGATGGTTCACTTACTTGGGTAACATGTTATAAAGTAAGTCCTCTGCTTTCTTTTTCTGGACGAGGTAATCCGACGTTCGTTCCTCGACGAGTGTTTCTAGATTGTGTGCATATTGCTCCATGTGGGATAGTAAATTGTCTAGTATATTGCCTTTGTCGCCATCCCTAGAAATCATAGAACATGGATTACAATACTGGGTCAGTAAACGACGAAAGCATTTTATGTCGTGCCAAATCATTTGCAAAGTATTCGTTAATATGTCTGTATGGTTGCCATGGAATTAAATGGATGATATCCGGTTTTCGCATTTCCAAGCCCGTCACAAGCTATGCTCCAACCACACGGTGCTTGCGTTGGGCAAGCAACGCCACCCAATCAAAATAGTTTCACAATATTCAACAGAATGGTTATTAAATAGTACAGACGTACAATTCGTACAACTTAAGTGGCTATGGCGGACTTAGATACGCCATTCATGACGTAATTTATTATAACGTAAACCCATATGTGATGTAATTTATCATGACGTCATATATTTGACTGATAGATTGGATTCCTATATTTAATGTAAATGAGTTTGTATTAAATTTATTTGACATAATGTTATTTAGTAGGTACATTTTGATGGCGCATCTGTGGTTTCTGCGAAGAATGGATTACACCTAATTTTGTCAACACCCATTTGTTGTCCCGCCGAAGAGAAACAGTATCGCCAGTGGTTTTGAGCAAGACCAATTTGCAGGACAATCGAGCCAGCCATTCAAGAGATACACTTTCAAAACATATTCCTCACTTTGCCTGTGCATGGACAATGGCTATGGAAAATCTGTTCTTGACCATTACCCCTTTAACAGTTAAAACAGTCAATGAGTCCCTTGCGGCGATTTAGTGGAATGCCCTTTAGTGGAACAACGGAAAGCTATTTTTGCAAATGCCAGTAGTACATTTATAAAAATTAACCGTCTATGGGCATGGGAAATTTCTTGGAAAATTCTAACCATTAAATTGCGCATTGCTTTTAGAAGCTCCTTGAGCCCTTTGCGTAAGCGTTCACGCAAGGAGGTTGCACATGCACATCAACACGCATGAGTCATAACATGTGTAGGTTAGGTCTATTGACACACCTGGGTCAACTGGAGTAACTGTTGATTTTTCCCACGTACCAACACGCATGCGCAAGGATTCACGTTATTAGAGATTGAACCTCACCACAGATGCCAGCATCATATTTTACATAAGGTTATGCATACACGAGTATCAATATAGAGATATCCAGTCAGCCAGTCAAGAATATGACATCATAATCAATTACGTCACACGTATGCTGACATCACAATCGAATAAGTCATGAATGACGTAAGTAAGTTCGTCTTAAACGCTTACTATGCGTCAGTTTGTCTTTACTATTTAATACAAAAAATAGTGTTAACTATTTTGCAACTAATTTTACTCGATGCCGTTGCTGCCATAGGCAGCAACAGAACTCAACCAAATTAGTCTCAAAATAGTTCACAGCTTACCTATATAGTTTTCCGGAAATTGAGATTCAGGGAGATCAGTGTCCAATCGATCCCAAACACGGGCATAGCGTGAGTGGAACTTAACTAGATGGGCAGGGCGTAGCTAAAAGTGGATTCATTCATTTACGTTACGTGCACATACGTTATAAAATGGCATTGACGGAATTATACACATACACCAATCTAATTTTATAACGCGTAGGCAACCGAACATCGTCAAAATGATCACACAGGTTATATGCGTGATTGGCCTTCATCGAATCCCTAGTTGTGACGATGAATTCAGGACCAAGAAGAAACGAAAATAGCATGCGGGCTCAAATGCATGAGTATAAGGAACAGAGTGGTAACAGAGGACACACTGATTACAGGTGCGGGCATTTCATAACTACGGCAACTGTTGAACGGAGTGCGTCTTCCTCAGGTCATATATAGGATGAGATCAATTTCAGTCTATTACATCACTACGGCTAACTTCCTCAATTTGTTTAAATGTACCACTTAATTATGATAGTTTGAGAGGGGGCAACAGGACAATGAAGAAGATACCCTCTTTTCCCACAAGCAGAGGTACGGACAGAGATACGGAGGAAAATCGCATATTAACTACTGAGCCACGATTTCCTCTGCAAACATGCTCAGTAAATGTATGTGGGCTGTGAATATAAGTTGCTTCAAATAGGAATTGGATATCCCATTTCAAATAGAGAGATCTGATTTGTCACTCAAGTAATTGACGTTATAATCAAATACGCCATGTATTGGCTGGCGTCATAATCAATATGATCTATCTCAAAGAATTCAACAACTTACCTGCATTATTAACTTGAACGTAGATTACGGGAATTCCGTTTTCAAGTTTAAAAATGGATTCCAACAAGCGTAATGTGGAGGATGGGTTGCGAGTTTAGCTGGAAAGGGGCGGGGCTATAGCTAGAAATCTATCCAAGCATAAGTTGCTTTCTAAGGCCGTGCTCTCGCTAGATACTTAATCCGGAGTAACGCCATACTGAAGGATAGCGTTATTCCCGATTAAAGGGATGCTAATCTCATATCAAATGTTGTATGGCACCAATAGGTTATGGTTTGTATATTCTATATCATTCATATCCTGAATTCCCATACCTATAACACAAATATCTGCTTTGTAATATGGCATAGATGTTGAACAGTGGCCGCCACCATTTTATCTACTCAAGCGATAGTGTGTGATGCCATATATGTGCCAATTCCTTGCATTATTTCTTATGTTATAATCATACCGTTGAATAATTTGAAATGAATTTAACTGAAAGTTGTTGCTGCCCAGCCAAATTAGTTTCAAAATATTCAACAGTTTATCAGTATGGTTGCTTTTATACCGCATTACCAAACTATAGCTGGCACCTCTATGGCTGAGTGTATATGCCGAGGCGGACACGATAGGTGTTTTCTGATTGGTTGAAAGTAAATCATGCCAGCCATCAGAGGCTGTAGAAATATATTAACATTTAGCTACTAATGTATGAGTATATTTTGTTGTCAGCATGATAAAAAAGCTAAAATGGCAGGGATAGATTATGTGTGGTAAATTGCCACCACATGAATGGTGAGTATAAGATAAGGTGAGATTTGTTTTACTCTCTAGTGAGAACACGTCCTAAGATAAGAACTCTTTCTACACAACTTCATAAATAGTCATCTTCTCTCGCCTGCACTTGTTTACATTAGTGCATACTTGTTAATTTTTCGTAGATGCCCCTTTATGGACCGAAAGTCTGGCGCTCCGTTGGTTCTTCAGCCCAGCATTTGTGGATAAGCACAGCGAGTTCATCGGATGGACAGTCTCTATCCTCCAGCGTAGGACGAAAGTATGGCTTAAGCCCGTTTGTTAGCTTCTGGTAGATCTCTGGTATTCGAGGTGTGGTGATGTTGGTGGGGTGTATGGGATGTACAAACAATGATGATAATAATAATAATAGTAGTAGTAGTAGTAGTAGTAGTAGTAGTAGTAGTAGTAGTAGTAGTAGTAGTGGTTGTAGTAGTAGTAGTAGTAGTAGTAGTAGTAGTAGTAGTAGTAGTAGTAGTAGTAGTAGTAGTAGTAGTAGTAGTAGTAGTAGTAGTAGTAGTAGTAGTAGTAGTAGTAGTAGTAGTAGTAGTCGAAGTGAACGCACGCGTGTATTTAGCTCTGCAATTGCTGCCCGAATTTGCTAGTTTCTAGCGCGATTGTGTAAATACATTTTATACATATATTTCGTATTATTATTTCCTTTCAAACTTTATGTTTAATTTGTAAATTCTTGTCTTGGTTGGAGCTCATTTTGTGTCTCCATTTTCTAAAGGCATTCCTCTTAGCTGGCGGTGTCCGCCATTTAATAGGGCTCCTCTTACTGGGGTCAATGCAATACATTTCTCCCCGCGCCAGTCTGGTATTTCTATCGTTCGTAGGCTAGCGCATTATATTTGGTAAGATCGCTTGAGTGAGTGGAATTAATTCCTTTGTCATTTGTAAGCACAAGCCTAGTTCTTTAACTATATACATCCTTATAGTCAGTTGGCTGTCCCCGGTCAACTCGAACAGACTAACAAATATATGACTGCACTATCTATTCATATAATTGTTAGTAAACTTTAATCGGCTAGGCGTTAGTGAACCACTTAGAAAGGGGTTCAAACCAACAAATATACGACTGTACTCTCTATTCGTATATTTGTTGGTAGACGTCAGGGTTTCAAAAGGGGACACTATTTATTTAGTGTATAGCTCTTTCCCTGACGTCCTGGTGTTATATACGTATATATTTATTATATATTGTAGTAGTATGGGGTTACTCCTTTGATAAACCACCATGGCAACCTATAAGCATACCCAAAGCCTTAAAATAACAACTAAGGGGTGGGGTGTCACGGCTATCGACGTGTATCATGGGTTAAAAGACGTCGTTGGCGCGGGACCTGCTACTTTGCAGGGGCTTATCAATGTTACTAAAACTGTATGGAATGTAACAGTGTCAAATGAGGGGGTCAAGGAAAAGCTTCTGGAAGATGTTCTTATTGTAAAAGGTGAAGTTTGTAACGTAGAGGAAATCGAGTCAGATAGGTTGCTAGTGACGATGAAAGTTCCACTAGAAATTCCAGATGCCAGAATCATGAGTGAACTCAAGAAGTATGGCAAAGTGCAAAAGATTGAACGGGAAACGTATCCCTTTGACAGAACGCTAGAAAACGGTGCAAGACGTATTTGGTTTGATAAAGTGGATAGCCCTTTACCAAGCAGATTGACGCTTGATGGCAGCTTTGTCCTGCCCTTATGGTATAGAGGGCAAATTAAAGAATGCCGGATCTGGCTACGTACTGACCATTTGGCAACAGATTGTCCCAATCGAATCAAATGTTTGCTCTGTGGTTCAGTTGACCATTTTAAATGGCGCTGTCCAAAAAATCAAAACAAGCCCTCAGTATCAGGAGATAATCGCCCATTAAAGGATGCAACTGAGTCAAATGCTTCTGAAGCAACTGCTACGGAAGCTGTTGTTATGGTTCAGGCCACTGTGAATGACACAAACAAATCATCAAATCCTGTTAAAGTAACTACAGTTGATGAAATTCATGTAGTAGAGGAGGGTATAACCTTAAGTCAAGAAGATACTCACAATGCAGTGGAGCCAAACGTTGCTGTAAAAGACACGCAGGAAAATGATGATCTTACAGAAGAGCCAGTTTACAATTCCTTAGAAGATGAATTAAAATTAGGACAGGGTAAGTTTAGGACTCAGAAGACAGAAAGTTCAGTCGAGTTTCCGCTAAGCCCACTTGATTTAAGTCAGCTTGAAGATATGGTAAATGATGCTCCTGCCAAATGCTACTTAAGTAGCAATACGCGTCATAAAGAAGACAATAGCTCAGAATCTGAGATTGAAGTAAATGATATGGATGATGATACAATGTCAGTTGCAGAATCAGATGTGTCCATTCAAACACAGAGTTCACAGATGAAAGATGAAATGGTAACGTACCGATCAGAAGGAGGTGACGTGTTAGTGCCATATGTAACGGCTAGAGGCGTGAAATATCGTATACTGCGCCATGATTCTGATATTTCCAAATATGAATATTTGTCTGTGGTAGACCTAGGAAATATTGAATTCGCAGGAAAATTAGGTAAATGATCTAAGAAACGAGCTAAAAAATCCAAATCTAGTTAATCTAATGATGGCGGTTGTAAACATCATTTTACAAATTATGATTATCTGCACCATCAATTGCAGAGGATTAAATACCGAATTCAAGCAGCGCCACTTGCTTGAAGAATTAGCAAATGAGAGAGTTGATATTGCTTTTCTACAAGAGACCAAAATTCAAAAAGCTGAAGTGTATGAATCTCTCAAAGATATTTCAAAAGTGCAGATTTTTTTTTCTTTATCACACGATAATAGTGCGGGAGTGGCCATTCTTATCCTGCCCCGCTGTCTCAACTATGTTGACCTTATATCGTCGTCATCAAATCCAAATGGAGGATGGATTTGGGTATCAATTGATGTACTAAACACAAGTTTAAATTTGATGTGCCTGTATGCACCTACCTCTCATCAATTGCGCAGTGAATTTCTAAATGATGTTTCCACAATAATTCAAGACAGAACGCCTGAAAACCTAATTATGGGCGGTGACGTTAATTGCATATTAGACCAGGCTAAAGACAGAAACTCTAGGTCTAATTTTAATGACACATCGCATAATATTTTGAAACACATTTGCGAAAATAAAAGTTCGTTAGACACTTATCGGATTGAAAATCCAGAAGGCCAGGAATTTACTTGGTTTTCAACCGATGGAAGGTTAGCTTCAAGGTTAGACAGGATCTATGTAGAACATTCATTGAAAGGTTACATGTGTAAAACTAACATAAAACCAGTAACTTTCTCTGATCACAATATGTTTTCCATCACATTAGACAATGCTGACTGGGTCAAACGAGGAGATGGATTTTGGAAACATAATGTAGGATTGCTACGAGATAGTTGCTACCGCAAATGTGTGGAAAGTTGTTGGAGGCATTGTGATGAAAGAAGAGGTTCGTATGAATGTATAAGAGACTGGTGGGAAGATGCTAAAGCAGACCTGAAATATATTTCAAGGCAGTATTCCATTAGGAAAGCACGTGAAATACGAAAGCGTAAAAAGGCGCTTCAGAGGTCGTTGTGTACAATTAATACGAAAATTAATGATGGGGAATACAATTATTACGAACTATTAGTTAAATTAAAGGGTACACTAAATGAAATATAGCAATATCAGTTTGATGGTGCCAAAATAAGGTCAAGAGTACAAATGCACACCGAGGGCGAAAAGCCTACACGTTACTTTTGTAACTTGGAAAAAGCAAGAGTTATACAGAAATTAATGCGCTCACGGAAGACTAATGATGGAATATCAGTGTGCCCAAATGCAGAAATGATTGAAACAGTATCCGAATTTTACCAATGATTGTATAAATCTGAGGGAAGCGAGGAAACTGCAACTAGAGATGTTTTAGCTAATATAACGAAAAGACTTCCAGATTCATGTCGCGAAAGCTGTGACCAATCAATAACAATTGATGATTTCACAAAATCCCTCAAAGGTATGGAGTTAGAAAGGTCTCCTGGATGTGACGGACTTCCAGTTGAATTTTATCAAACATTCTGGCACATATTTGGGCCAGTATTAGAAGAAATGGCAACCAGCATTTTTAAGCAAGGGCATCTCCCTACATCGATGGCCCAAGCATATGTTCGGCTTATATACA
Organism: Chaetoderma sp. LZ-2023a; assembly: GCA_034401795.1. Classification (NCBI taxonomy): domain Eukaryota; kingdom Metazoa; phylum Mollusca; class Caudofoveata; order Chaetodermatida; family Chaetodermatidae; genus Chaetoderma; species Chaetoderma sp. LZ-2023a. Next base: position 26,734,390 of record CM067363.1, on the reverse strand, counting down.
AGAGTGGTGACAGAAAAGAAATACAGAATTATAGACCAATCTCTCTACTCTGTGTAGCTTATAAGATTATTACTCGGGCACTAACATTAAAACTTGGCGCAGTCCTAGGCGAATTCATTCATGATGATCAAATCAGCTCTGTGCCAGGAAGATCAATATTAAACAACACTTTGCTTATACGGGAACTTATTCAATTAGTTGAAAAGGATTGTATCCCAGCAGCAATAATAGCACTTGATAACGAGAAGGCGTTTGATAGACTAGAATGGGATTTCTTGTTTAAGTCTTTAGACCATATTGGCTTTGGTTCAATAATTATTAAATTGGTCAATATTTTATATACTGATATAACAAGTTGCTATTTAGTTAACAATCAGATATCCAAACCTGTAGTGTTGGAACGAGGTGTCAGACAGGGTTGCCCACTGTCCCCGCTTCTATTCGTCATGGCTATGGAATCGTTGGGGACCACATTGAGGCAACGCAATGACTTTCAAGGAACATGTATACATGGCGTAGAAAGGCCATTAAAGGTTTCTCAATATGCAAATGATACGACTGTGTGTGCGGGTAAAAATACGGATTTTAGAATTTTAAATGGAGTATTAACAGATTTTCAAAAGGCATCAGGACTTAAAGTCAATAAAGATAAATCTAAGGGATTGTTTTTGGGCGATTGGAAGGGCAGAACTGATAATGTGATGGATATTAACTGCTCAAATGATAATATAAATATGTTGGGTATTTACTTTAGTAGAGAACAAAATGTATTACTAAACTGGGAAGAAAGGATATCCAAGCTAAAGTGTGCATTACTAAATTGGAAACGACGTCGCCTAACTGTCTTTGGCAGGACATTTGTCCTTAATAATTTAGTTTTATCTGGACTGTGGTATACCGCTCTTGTAGTTCATATGCCCAAATCAGTCAAAGATCAACACGTTACTTTTGTCCTTCTTATGGGAGGACAAAGCCCATTTAGTATCACAGTCAATCCTCACCAATGAAAAGCATGCCGGAGTCCTGGATTTGGTTAATGTTTCAGCAAAGTGTGCTTCTTTAAAATTGAAAATCTTGAATAAGTTACTTACTTCAAACTCATCTTGGTCAAGTGGTTCAAGGGCACTTCTCCATAGGTACGTTGACCCATTTCCAGTAGAATGTTTATTTATGTGCAATAAATTGCCACCTAATCATCAAAAGATTCCAACTGTATATAAAGAACAGCTCGAAGCCTTAAAAATATGTACACCATCAATGCCACAACCCAAGTGTTGGGAAGATGCCTTAGAGCAACGTCTTTGGGGCAACGAGTTGATTCTTGATAATGATGATGTATTATATTTGCCCTCTATGGCCAAAAATGGTATTCAATATTTAGGTGACTTGGTAAATCCGAAATCTCGTAAATGGATTGAGATGCAAGATGTAGCAAGAATTGCATCAATGAGACATATTGATGCTCAGCGCTTATTTGTTAGAATAAAGAATGCAATACCTGATGTATGGTTCAAATTGTCGAAAGCATGTGGCAACATTGAAATGTTGCAACCAACATTAGTATTTATGCCAGAACATATAAAATACAACATGGCATCTAGAGACTGGTATAGAATTCTAATGCAAAGCCGGAGACAGACTCCTATTGTGGTTAGGCATTGGAACAATTTAGGATGCACGCCAAAGAACTGGAAAAATGCCTGGAAAGCAATACATCTACCTTGTCTACCAGGAAATGCACGGGACCTGGCATATCGATTACTCCATCGAAGGCTATGGGTCGGTCATCTTACTTATATGTGTAAAATACCAAGTACAGACAGGTGCTTAATATGTAATACTGAGGAGGAAACGATAGACCATCTATTTACTCAGTGTCGCATAACTACAGGCTTTTGGGTATATATCAATATGCTTCTTGCTAAATTTGGAACCAAATATGTGAATTTAGTGGCTGAAACAATTTTGTTCACAGATTGCTCAACTATCGGACGAAGCATTAATAGCAAGGAGAAAGAAGTGTTAATAACCCTGTTATCTGTAGGAGTGTGGGCCATCTGGAAGGATCGGTGTTCAGAGGTCAGAGATAAAACCGGCAACAGCCATCAGAGAGCCATAAAGCTATATTTCGATCATTGTTGATAAACTGCATTCATTGTGAATTTTACAGACTAGTAGAACATGGGAGAGAAAGTAGATTTAAAGACGTATGGTGCAAAACTGGCCTAGTGTCAATTGAATACGGATATCTAAACATATCAGAAGCGGGACTTGTATAAGCTAGCCCACTCGCTGCTTGCTGTATATTGATAAATGCTATTTTAATTTAATTTAATTGCCTTTATTTTAAAATTGTAATGCCTTAGGAGACTCCGATCTTGACGAATATCCTAACCTTGGGATCAGAATATTTAAATATCAAATGAGCATTATGTCAATATTCTGGAGGTGATCCGATTTTCAAGTTAACAGAGTGTGATATCTTACAATTAGCTTCCTGTTGTAAATATGTACTGTAGGTGTATTTGTTCCAGGGTAATTTGCAAACACTTACAATGAAGTAAATTTAGAATGTGAACCCGGAGCGCCATCTAAGTAGTCATAGTTTGTATACGTTTGAATTTGTGCATTATATTATATAAAGGCTACTACGTCCGTTGGGTATTTAATAATCGGCTAACTGGCGTCAATGAGTGACTTTTTGTTACCTATTGACGAGTCACCCCGCCCCTTGTTGGCGAGCTGCACTGGCCATTTGGCCCTACTACTATACGGTGTGCTACGTTACACTACATATGATCTACTTAGCCTGCCGGTCATGAATCGGCTCAAAGGTATCAATGTTTAGCAGTAGCTTACTGCTAATTATTGATGAGTGGCTTTACCAATTTTTGGTTAGCTATGCTCGCCATTTGGGCCTACTACTACGCGGTGTACAAATAGCAATGTCTTTGTTGAATTATGTTATGTTATCAGCTCTTTATTAATTATGTTTTCTATGTAGTTATGCCACGGTATATGATAATAGAGTAGTTTAGCTTGCACTGTTTTGACATGTTAGGTTTGTATTGTTATTCTATTAATACAGCCTGCTATTTCAACCGATTTTTTATGGGGGTTTGCAAGCCTTTTTAAAGGAGTTCCTCCGGGAAGTGTAACCGACAGCGTCAGCGTCGGATTTTCAAATAAAAAAGAAGAAAAAGTAGTAGTAGTAGTAGTAGTAGAAGTAGTAGATTGTAAACTGTGTTTTGAATTTGGCATGTCGTGTGCAACCTTTTAACTGTATATACTCACCTTGTGGGCTAAGATCTATGTCGGCTAGGTGAAACACTCCGCATCTGTAGACAATCTCTTGGCAGATAATCGCGAAACTGTATAAGTCACCTTTCTGAGAGCCAGCGAGAGGGCGAAGTTGCATTCGCAAGAGTTCGGGTGCAGGCCATAATTCGTCTGAGAAAGAGAGACAAGGACGATCAACGAGTGTGGACCATTGCCATCCATATTTTCATATGTTTTCCAATTTCGGATTTTTCTGTGTTTTCCGATCACAGACACGGTAGGGCGAATTTTACTGGGCAGTCTCCTCTCTCTCTCTCTCTCGTTTCTGGCTCTTCCTAGCCCGCTTCCTCAAACCACGCCCCCAAGCACACCACCCCTCACTTCTCCACCCACTCTCTTCTCTCTGTTTCTCTATCTCTCTTCCTAGCCATCTTCCTCCCACCCACTTCCACCCCTCTCTCCCTCTCCCACAGCTTCCTTAACCCGCTCTCTCTCTCCCCCCCCTCTCTCTCTCTCTCACTCTCTCTCTCTCTCCCTCCTTCTCTCAACGATAACCTACTGGCGACGCTTTGAAATTGCATTGACTGGAAGTCACAGTTCTTCGTCCATGTGGAAGTTTGGCTACAAGTGGCATCCCGTCGTTCCCTATCCTCGCCACCTTTGGCAAACCTCTCGATACATCCAGGCAAAGTAATTTCCTGGAAATTCAAGATACTACTATAAATCGTTCACGATTTCCGATGTGCTTAGGTAGAATCGTAGAAAATCGTGATAGGATACAGTGAACTGTCAACAGAGCACGCCTAATCTATGTATTGTCTACGACTGTTGCAGTGGCAGACCTTAATATACCTTTCCAAGTTTATCCAGCGATCAGCTGACGTAATATAACGTCATGCTTAACTAAGTGATATCACAGAAATCACATCCTGTGACAACGTGTCGGACTATTACGAGTGAAAAACAGGCCAAATAGAATCATTTATGACGTAACGATTATGACAGATAGATACTCTGGAATGGTGAATTATGGTCTTACATGTGTGTTGGGGAAAGATAATGTAGATACACTTTATCGTGTTATTACCACTGCATCTTTCGTTTGCTACATGGGTTCATCGATACTTCCCAAGGAACCAATCGCTCATGTAACCAATCGCTCAGGTTAGATTATAAACCCCAGATACTGCTTTAAAGGGAAGGTAATCTCATCTCAAATGTTGTATTGTACGGATAGATTATTGTTTATAGATTCATATCCCATCACATTCCCTTATCTGTATCATAAGTATCTGCATTGTAGTATCGCGTAAATGTTGAACAGAGATATCCACCATTGTCTCTCCAATCTATACTGTGTAATGTCATGTACGTGTCAATGCATTACATTCTGTATTATGTACTATTCATCCCGTTGACTATTTTGAAACTGATTTGAATGGAAATTGTTACTGCATATGGCAGCACCAACGTCCAGTTATATTAGTTTCAAAATATGCACAAGCTTACCTGTATAGTTACCTTTATACCACATTGCCAAACTATAGCTGTCGCCTCTATGATTGCGCGTTTATAACGCAGCAGAGACGATGCTTTTTCTGATTGCTTGAAAAGTAAATCATGACAGGCTGGAGAAATGTATTAACGTGTAGCCGCTAAAGCATGAACATCTTTCGTTGTCGGCATTATAAAAAGTTAACCTGTTAGGGATGGATTACGGATGACAAATTATATCAAATGAATGGTTAGTACAAGATAAGGTGAGATTTTTCCTTTAAGCAGTGTTAGCATGCCAACATACTCGCCAATAATCGCACGGGCACAAGTGTCCACCCATTTCTGTCTAGACAGTCAAATACATATTGGTCTCAAAGTTGCAAGTGATATTTGAAGATACATGGAAGAATACATGTTGACAGGTTGGACGAGTGGGTGGTTGGATAAAGGGATGCACACAATTTATTGGCAATAACATGATCGAAGCGTATGCCAGTGCTGACACGATGTTCCCATGACTACGAATATCTGTACTGGCGATATACGTCATACCCTAGAACAATGCAAGAACACTAGATAATGCATGCAGTGAACATATCATAACTACGTGTTTGGCAATCTGTGTATCTAGGGCTGCGCGGTTTGGCGTACAGCCATATCGTTTTCGATATGACTTTTCATATCGGTTTTATGGACGTGACACAAAAAATGTTAATAATGAAAAATATCACGGAAACAGAATGTATTTTCACGCTCTGATACATTCGTAACGTTTTACGCCTGTACAGCATAATATACCTCATACTATCCATCATCGCGGGGGTGAAATTATTAATTAGACCATCATTTCCAATTCGGCCCGGCGACGAAATCATGCCTTGAAGAAAATATTAACTGTACTATTGCGAACGCGAATTTCATAAGTTAATATGATATTGTGTATAGAAGATAACGTTTTAAAAACGGTTTGAGTAATAATGTTGATGAATATTTTAAAACAAAATGCCTAGGCGCTGTTGCTGCCGCCAGTTAAATTGGTTTCAAAATATACAACTGCTTACTTGTAGAGTTTTCTGGAAATTGAGATTCATGGAGTGCATGGATCGATGGATCCAAAGACTGGCAAAACCACGGCTGGAGCGTAGCTAGAAATGGGCGGGGCATAGCTGCAACTGCAACATGCCAATCACACATTTGGATCTGCTTACCTGGCACTTTATTTTGTTCAACTGTGGATTAGGGTTCTAGGTGAATTGGATCTTGAATCAGGGAGTCGATATAGGCCAATCAAATTGGGGTTCTCCTTCTTGGGCAGGCATTTCTTTCTTACTACATACCAGTTTCCCATATGAGATGGACATTCTCTTCAGTCTGATGAATACTCCACTGGGAGAGGCATTACCCCAAGGCTGGGTATTATTCACATGTTATGACTTCTCTAGTTAGAAACCAAATAGTATCTATTAAGTGTTTTATAAATGCCAACAAACGTTGCTATTAATAAGCAGATCACAACATTTATCAGCAAAGCATGTTTGATTTTACCGCGAAGACAATCAATTACGATAACGATAAAGACCCGGTGCGATGGTGTTGGGCTAGGTGGGGTGGGGTGTGTGTGTTCGGGGGTGGGGATGGGTGGTACAGTAATCAAGCCAGAATGCTAAAACATGTTACTGTAAGCACAATATCTATGAGAGTGTGTTATATGTAGACCTATATGGTTATATTTCTTCAGATCAAATAATTATCTCTTCATACCCACCCACACCCACCCACCCACCACCAACCCCACCTCGTCCAGCCACCCCCAAACATACGCCACACACACACCCTCACCTCGAATAATCACTAGACACTTCTCAATTAGAGTAAGGGTGCGCCATCGATTGAAAAGAGCTGAATAGAATAAAAGGGCGCAGATAGCACAAGGAAATCTGTCATCGTCGCTTTCTTAATTACATTCATCAAAGGCTGCAGTCCCATCTGAAAGGAACTGTATCCATATATACGGTTGTCCCGTATACGCATGTGTCAATTTGATAGTACATATGTATTTAGATGTAATCCATTATAGGCATAGCTACATATTAACAGATTAGGTAAGACAGTGTCAATCTGGCGATATTCACGCATTACTCATATTTACATATCCATCTGGTAAGCATGTACGTGATAAATTCTGTAATCTTTAATTTTATTTTTAAAAACTAATGTAATCGCTAACGCAGCTTTCCTATTGAAATTGTATTATTTATCACCTCTTGTGTCGATTTAACCTTTTAATCGTCAAACACAGCAGCTCAACTGGATGATTAGGATGTCCATTGTCAGACTAAGAGAAGACTATCTTTGAAAGGTTACCACTGAAATGACTGGCACGGTAACCGAGCTGGTCATTTCAGTGGTCAAATTTCAAAAATATTCTTCTCATGGCCTGTAGATGGACACTAGCTGAGCAAAAATGTGGATTTTCTTAGCCATTAACATTTTAATGTTTATTTCTGCCATGTGGTACTGAGAAATTTCTTCAATTGCTGAATATCATAAAGCAAGGCGTGTACATTCTAGTGGTAAGCATACACAAATAGGCTCTAGGTCTGCAATTAATGGCTGTATAGTGAGCAAAACACAAACTTTTCTTGATCATCTTGAGTTTATTGCTAAAAGTAGAAAGCCTGTGTGGAGCCTAGCTAGATATAGGCGATGGCATAGCTAAACTGGATTCTGCCATTTATTTATGTGAATGACGGGAGTTATTGTGATCATAGTACGCTACTACCGTTAATAACCCAAAACTAATTAAACGCACGCTGAGCGAAGGCTCTATTGGTTAAATTATTAAAGTCATCTTAAACTAAATTTTGCGCAGGTATTCTTGCACATTTCCACAAAAGAACAGCGAATGACGACACTTAATTTCGTATGTGGAAAGTAGAAGAATAGATTCTCAATTCTTCTGGAATAATTGGTTTCACCATATCTGAACAACATGACACACTCGGCAGTAATCAATGTATCGATACCAGTACCAGAGAGGAATATTTCAAACTTATACTCTGCTATGGATATTCGCTTAATGTCATTATTGAACTATCATCACACACTAGAAGTAACGGTTCACAAATCATATTCTGTCCTGTTGTTTGGATTTGGAACGATAGTCAACATTCTTCTGTTAGTCTACCTGATAAAGTCTAGAAAATATCGGATCCCAGTGTTTACCTTGCTTACTAGTTTAGGCGTGTGTGATCTTTTTACCTGCTTCTGGGCGGCGATATTGGCAATGTTTGTATTTCCCTTGATTGTTTCAACTTGGCCAGGTGCAGTTGACTTTTTATGCCGGATTTCCTCGTTTTCAATGTCGACTGCATACAAGGCAAGTATATGCCACTTAATGTTATTATCGGGTGTCCGGTTTTATCAACTCACCAAACCTTTAGCTGCCAAAGTCAGAGTAACAAGCACATACATGTTGAGGTGTGCCATAGCATTGTGGTTCATTGCTGCATGTATCTCAGTACCATTGTTTACAGTAACAAGAGCATACCATATTCGCGTTGGAGATGTAATAGTAGATGTGTGCATTTACCATGGTGATGCAGAATTGAGGGAAGGCGTTGTAATCATACTTCAAATTGTCTTTCCAGCCGTTCTGATAGCGATCTTTCATATGACAAAGCAATGGAGATTATCCAAAAATTCCAATCTAACGGACCAAGAACGACGTAGTACGAGCGCTAGGACAGTGTCTATCATCATTGTTCTGTTCCTTCTGTCCGTTCTACCTCGGTTTCTTCATGGCCTCTATCACTTTGTACTGGACCATCCACTTAGCTCATTTCACGTGTCACTACTTGTATATTCAATGCATGTCTGCTACCTGAACAGTGTGGCCAATCCATTTGTGTATTTCATTAGCTCAAGAGAGATGAGAAAGAATATTATCAAAACACTATGCAACAAGCCCACATCTATAATTTGAACTGCAATGGGTGATTTAGCATATCTACCATTTTGGCATGTATTCGAATGTCTCCTCATTGGCTCGCCTAGATCTATATCAAGATGTAATAATGCCGTATTTGTTCTGAGGCTATGGCCACACCATACACTCCATCGGTTCTGTCGCCATTACGGTTATGGCAATATAGTTCAATATACATTGCTTATTTTACAACCAGAAGTGCTAAGCCATCCTGGAGATAAGAAGGCGGCATGTATAATTACCGTATTCTGTGAGTGTAGTAGTAGAAACATCATACAGTGACAAGTCAATGCCCATTTTGTGGAAATCCCAGTAGTTGGACATGACTACCGACACAAGCGTGCGTGCGTTGAGTCCATACAATGTCTGCGCAACTGCGTCCACATTTGAAACCATTTTGACATAATGCGGATATCGGCATACAGTAACATTGAATAGGAGTTTACGTATACTGTTGAGAAGCACAATGGGCAACAGATTGGCTGGGAGCAGGTGGCTTCTTGGGCATGGGTAGTGCGATAAGGGTGCCTTAGCCTACAACGGCAATGGGAAGGTGGTGCAAAACAGCTGAATTGATTATGTGCGAGATCGGTTTTGAGATAATGTCATTTGCATATTTGAATGGTTCATTGCTCATGCCCTCAGGTTCAGATGCACTTCTATTTCTTCATGGATTTAACGTCCTTCTCATATTCTGCTGTTTTAATTGCCGTTAGTAATTGTCTGGGGTCTCCTCAGAACGGGTACAAAGGCTCACCATCGTGGTCAGTGAACTGTTCCTTGAACCATTTTCGAATCGCCTCGGCTTTGTACTGGTCAGTCCCGATAAAGTGTCTTTCAGAGTTGTGTACAGTGAGTGGTGGTGTGTAGTCAGTAACTCCCAGGGCTCCGGCTGCCCGAAACAATTTGTGACAGTCATCAGTGGCACTGCTTTCAGCTGCTAGGGAGTCTGCTTATTGAATAGCAAGCTCATTTAAGCATTCGCTAATGTGGCGCAAGATGTTATGGCACTCCCAGCGTAGGTTGGTGCGGTCTTCACTTTGGCCACTTTGATAGATGCGCAGCCGTAACACGTTCTGCTCTGCTGACAGTTTTACTACTAGAGGTAGTGCCTTGCTCATTAAACAGCATAAATGAAACTGATATGGATATCATTATTGATTGACGGATGTCATGTCATATCTAAACCAGTATTCGCCTGACTTAATGCGTCATGAAATAAATCGTTTGAATATTCAAATTCTAAATCAAACATGTATGCAAAACGTGAGATCTGCCTGTCTGAATATCTGCATCATGAGGTTGTGATCATAATTTCAGGTTTTGCAGCCTGGTTGAAGGTGGGGTATGTCCACATATTTTAAAAGAATCACTGGACTCCTTAAGTTATCTTGTGCTAACTTAACTCTTTAATGGTCAAGATCGCCAAAAACGGGTATTTTTTGAAAATGTACCACTAGAATGACACTGGCACGCTAACCAAGTCTGTCATTCCAGTGGTCAATTAAAAATAGTCTTCACTCAGCCGCAAATAGACATTAACTTTTGCTAGATTTTCTTGACCATTATCATGGTCAAGCTGGTCAAAAACAGCATTCGTAGTGGTCTTAAATAATGTCTATTTGCACGACAACAGAAAGTTATTTTTGTAAATTTTATTGTGAAAATTATTAATTTCTTGAAAATTCTTGACCATAATTAAAGGGTTGGTTGATATACGTAGAATTATGAGCGCTTTGAGACGCTGTTGACACAAGAGGGGTTAATAGGGAACTTTGTATAGATGGCGCCTAATAAGATGGTCTGCTGCTTATATTTCCCATAGGTCTGATGTTACCACATACCATGTGCCTGCCTGGTGTGACGTCATCGAAAGTTGCGCTCATGCTATCCACTATACTTCGAGTTGCACTTTTTATCGATTTCAGCTCGTGCTGATCGACGCTCACGTAGTAAACTACTCTTGTATTATGTGCTAGGGAAAGATCATGGCCAAGTGTCTGGTAGACTTTCTTATTCCCCAAGAGAAGGATCAAATTTCCAACAAAGCTCCTCCACTTTTTAATGCATTGTAATCTATTTGAAGCATAGCGCCCTGCATCTAAATTGCAAGGCACAAATGTGGGTAAGCCGTTGAATATTTGTAACTAAATTGGTTGATAGCTAGTGAAGCCTGTTCTCGTAATCTGCTTTTTAATTTGCTCTCTATCCTATGGCAGCAACAACTTTATATCAAATTGGTTTCAAGATTTTCAGCAGAATGTTTATTAAATTGTAGTTCCATTGAAGGCATATGTTGTTAATCTATACTGAAATGATTCATCCTATTTAGAGAAGTTACAGTTGGGAAATTCTGTATTTGACCGTACCCACTGCATACTCTCTAAAGAATAGATCTACATTTTGATAATGGCATGGCGTGACGTCCAGTTGCGGTTTTCACTACATTTCATGTTTAGATGTATTTGAATATGGTGCTCTTCCCATGTGAACCATGTAACACTCATATCAGCGAAAATCGTGTCTGCAGGGATCTTAAGAAATGTCCATTTGCAGACCGAGAGAAGACTATTTTTAAATTGAACCCCTGCAATGACTGGCTCGATAACCGTCATTCCAGTGGTAAACTGTCAGAAATAGTCTTCTGTTGGTCTGCAAATTGACATTTTCTATGAGAAAATTGAAATGTTCTTGAACAATTCGAGGGTTAAGGGATTATGTGCATTGGCAAGTAATCTGTGGGTCAATGACCGTCTGCTTTCTAGGTACATGAAATCGGTTGGTGGAAAGGTATAGCCGTCTACTTTGAGTCTCAATATGCGATGGTATTTCCATGTGTGACCTTATATTATCCATATTAGCTTCTTTGATTGCATGGCAATATCATAAACCTTTATCTATCATATTTATTATTGGGTGAATAATGTGCGCGAGTGGCTAATTAACTATGAATGGTTTCACAGATAAGACGGCAGTAGGTGTTCTTTTTGGGTTAGTTTCTATCATTAAATTTATGGCGTGTTGGATGCTTGACCCTAGTAGATTTAAGGATAGTTCATGTATATGCCAATTTATCCTAGCACAAGCGAGGTGTGGGTGTGTCTTAGATAGAGATGGGCGGGGCATAGCTAAAACTGGAAAAATCCATTAATGTCACTTCGACCCATGTTAAATATTAAAAAAACGGCTTGGGAATTCCACAAAAGAGAATGCAGAAGCGACCCTGTCTATCTAACTGTGCATGTGCTAAATCGAATTTTAGGATGCTCCATTGACCAGCAAAACACACAGTAAAAATTATGTAACCCCATCTGATAAAATCGAAATATCTATGAAAGCATACGTATTTTGTGAATGCCAAATTTACTAAACATGCCATTGAATATTTGTAAGCTAATTCGAGTGGGAGCTGTGGCTGACTATGGCAGCAGCAAATTCCAGTCAAATTAGTTAAAATATTCAACAGGTTACGAGTGTAATTATCGTGATTCTGGAAATTCAGGTTACAAAGTGTTCAAATTGAGTCCAACAGTTATACAAAATGGGTGGCGCTTAGCTAGAAATGTGAGGGCATAGCTATACATGGCTGCTATGTTTTATACTTAAAGGAGATGAACAACTCAACCGATATCAGTGTTTCGCTCCAGGAGCCTTACATGAACATATCACGAATATACACCATAACGGACCTTTGCTTATTGGCAGTCCTGACGGGTTATCATAAGCTAGTGTAGTAACTTAGCTATGTATAAAATGTTACTCACCCAACAGAGGTCTCGAATCGGCCTGTGGAACCAGCGGCAGATGTGCGCAGTTCAAGTTCCAAGGTACGACTGCTGGGCGTCTGTAGAAACGGTGGGAATCAGCTAGCCCAGCAGCCACGAAACACGAACTGCGGAATTGCGGGATACCGCCAGCACCACACTCTCCCCCGTTTATAAAAACATGGTTATTTAATTAAAAATTGTATCTAAAAATCTACTCTTTTAAAAATGTGCACACCATAAAAAACACACAGGCATTGACGCTCAACTGCTAAAGGTAGAATCAGAATTTACCAATTAAAAAAAATAGGTGTCGATCCATCTAGAAGGAAGGAGCTGTTAATAATAAAACGGATGGATAGATCAACAGCTGCCGGACGAGGGCCATCGGTACAGATTTTAAAATAGCATAGCATCCTAACTAAAATTAAGGACAGTGGTTTTCCACCACAGCAGAAAACTGACAGAATTGACGGAATTGCTGAATGGATAAAGAAGTAATACAAATAATCTCACATGAATTTAGTTGGAGTGTTATCTGAAAAATTAACTTGTGAGATTCGAGGAAAACCTATGAATATTGCACATTTTTTAATTTAGTGAATATTTTTAACCTTAACATTTATGATATACATACCTCTTATATAATTGAAACGGATCTGAATGCACAAATTTAGGAAATCTGGAAAACCACTATCCCTATCAAAATAAATATATCTGAATGAAGCTAAACGGAACGGATAATACAGCAGAAGAAAGAAACATATGAATTTGCGCTATGAATAACGCGCCAATTACTTTGCGCATTATGAAATAGTAAGCGCAAGAAATGCATCTGTATGATTCATGCAGTCTTTGCTAAATGCATATTATAAATATGCTGTCATATGCAAGACTTCTGCATTATAGAGTAGTGGACATTATAAATATGCCGGAGTTATGCATTATAGAGTAATAATGCATCATTGCATCATTTTAACATGTAATTGCTACACGTTTAATGAATGAAATACCTAGGTATGACAGTATATAATATGTTGGCCTAATATAGAATATCTGAACTGACCTATGTAGAATTAATATACCTGGGCTATCCTATAAAATATCTGTGCTGACCTAATAAAACTACATATAATATATTTGAGCTACCCTTTACAATATTTGAGCTGACAAATGTAGAACTGGCATTAAATAGCTAACCTATACAGGATTTCACTATACATAAATGAGTTTGCATCATAACATATGATGCATATACTTATAAAAGCGTGTACATGGATTTAATCCATATACACATAAACAGAGAGCATTATTATGACCACATGGCATGACGGACAATAAATACAGTTAACAATACAATGCGTATGATTAATGTGTAACAATTTACACATCATTTGACAACGCATATTTGTAATGTGTGATCAAGAAATGCATGAATATAACCACGCATTACTATGCGCAATTATTCACGCGTCATTTGAAAAACCCGCGTAATTATAATAACGCGTTCTGTGAGTCATACAGCGATGGACCCCTGTTGGTTTTTGGTATCTCAAGGAGTATTATTGCTGGAAAAAGCCACTATGTGCTTATGTGTCCAACTAATTTAGTTTCCTAAAAACTTACAAAGAATAGAACATTCCGATTTTGCTGTTGCTGAAACTAAAGCTAAGATGGAAATGGAACATAAGCCAATGATTATACATGTTTTCCGGACAAGTTGAATGTCTTCAGTGTCATGCAGAAATTTAAATTTGAAGTCATAATTTCATATCATCTGGATTACAGTCTAATTCACGAATGCTTAAAGATCATTCTAATACATTTCATAATCTAGGAACCTGTTGGGAAGACGGCACTGCCTTCCTGGTCGACTCTGAATGGTGCGAGTTTGGAGTTGGTCAACTCTAGGAGATATGTGATGTATTTCCCCTCGAACCTGACACCTCATGCGCCTAGGGGAAAAAGTGTGATGCGGTTCCCCTCGGACCTAACACCTCATGCGCCTAGGGGAAGTGTTATGCATTTCTCCTCGGACCTGACACCTCATGCGCCTATGAGAGTGATGCTGTGTTTGTGGGACGGGTAAAACAGAGTCGATATCCAGGTCATCTGTCAAAACAGCATCTAGATCATTATGCAGAATTGATGATGATGGATCAATACCATATGGAATGGTTTCATCCGAATCCTCTTCAAAAATGGAAGCACGGTTATCATCAGATAACCTAAGGCCATTATCGGGGGATAATAAGTCATCATCATCGCCATAATCTTCAGAGCTTATAGCACGTCTCATTCGCAATATCCAGAGAGGTAAATCACGATCTCCGCACAGCTTTAATCTATCATGGTGAACAACTAGTTCCCGGCGTTGGTTTTTGATACCAAACAGTGCTTCTGACAACTTTTTTTAAATAAACAGGGAGGTTGTAGTTTACTGGACTGGCCTATTTTAGTTGCAGAATTAGCAAGATAAACTACATCACCAACATGATAGGCATGCTCATGCAAACGTAGATCATACTCTTTTTTCTGGCGCGTCTGAGCCATTTTAAGGTTATCCCGTGCTTATCTCATGAGTTTCATGCAACGTTTGCTGTGACTGTTGGACGAAGTCACTGGCATCTGAAGGGGCATTCTCTGTAGTCGCAGACACAGGGCATTTGCACATTATGTCAATAGGCTGTAGCACTTCTCGACCAAGCATCATCATGTTGGGATTATACCCCGTCTGTCGGCTTACAGTAGCTCATATAGCTCCAGCGATGAAAGGAATACACTTGTCCCAATCTTTCTGTCTGTAATGCTCTTGCAGGTAACACCATGTACACTGCAAGACAGTACGGTTTATACGTTCAATCTGTGCATTCGAACATGGTCTATAAGCTGTGGTGCATGTTTTTTAAATATCCAGGAGATGGCACAGTTCCTTAAATAGGTTGCTCTCAAAGTTACGACCCTGCTCGGTGTGTAAGAAATATGAACAGCCAAATGTGGTGACAAAACGCTCCACATACGTTTTGGCTACCAGTTCTGCCCCTTGTTCAGGGAGCGCATAGCACTCAACCCATTTAGTGAACTGATCTATGATCATCAACACATATCTATTTCCAAGTGAAGATGTGATAAAGGGACCCAAAACATCCATATGTACCCATTCCAAGGTGAAACCAGCATGGAACTCGCCCAGAGCAGCTCTAGGTCGGATGGAAGCTGTTTTGCTACAGCTACAAATCCGACAGGATTTCACATACGCCACCACATCACGAGAGTATCCATGCCAGATATATTTAGCCTTCACTCTCTCTCTAATGTATTCTGCTCACCCATGTGACTGGCAAGTTTGGAATCATGACAATTCTCCAAAACCAGCTTCTGGTGAGACATTGGGACTACCAGCAGATTCCGTGTGGTATTTGCTTCTACCCAGAGATAGTGCAAAATGCTATCGACAAAAATCAATTGATCACAAAGAGCCCACCAAAACTTGACAGCTGGACTAGCTAAATTTAGCTCAGCATCAGAAGGTGAGTGTGACTGCTCAATCCATGATACAACTGTCTTCAGATCAGGGTCCTCCAACTGACGCTCCCTTAGATCTTCCAAAGAGAATGCATCTAACCAGTTTGACCTTCCGAAAACCTGGTCTGTTTGGGGGACACCATTTCGCAGTCCAACTGGAGCATCGCTGTCTGTGTCACTGTCTGATAGGTCATTATTACTCAGTTGAAGGGCTCTTATCGTTTGAAAAGACAAAGGAATTACATCATCAACATCTTGTTCAAATTGAGACCATTGCTGCTGAAGCTTGGTACAATATTTGCACCCACCACATGGTAACGAACTAAGAGATTGGCCAGCTATATAACAGTGGTAAGGTGAAGAATCACTTGGAATTCGTGATAGACCATCAGCATTAGAATGCTGTTTACCGGGCCTGTACTGCATCTTCATATTTTATTGGGACAGTTCTTCTAGCCATCTAGCTAGTTGTCCTTCGATGTGCTTGAAACTGAGCAGCCACATGAGACTGCAATGGTCAGTCCACACAATAAATGACCGTCCTAGCAAGTACATACGGTACGGCCTAGTAAATGCTACCATGGCTAGCAACTCTTTGCGTGTAACACAACATTTACACTGAGCCGGTGTCAACGTTCGGCTCGCAAAACCAATAAGCACCTCTTTCTGATTCTGAATTTGGGATAACTCTGCACCAATACCCGCCTCTGAAGCATCAGTATCCAGTATGAAGGTACCATCCGGTGTCAGATAACCTAACACTGCAGGGTTGGACATAGCACTCTGAAGTGTTTCGAAAGCTACCTGATGCTCTAGAGTCCAGTCATACTCTACTTTGGAACTGGTAAGTGCAGAGAGAGGAGCAGAAATACCAGCAAAACCCTGTATGTGCTCTCGGTGGTAATTCATGAACCCCAGGAAAGATTCCAGCTCTTTCCTGGTCAAAGGAACAGGCCAATTAGCGACCCTTTCCATATTGCTTGGCTTAACAGCGATTCCCTTATCACTCACCAACTTACCTAAGAAACAGAGTTCTGTACGGAACAAATTACACTTCTTAGGTTTTAATTTAAGGTTGTGCAACAGGAATCGGGAAAGGACAGCTTTCAAGTCGGTCATATGACTGTCAAAGTCAGTCCCTGTCACTACCACGTCATCTAAATACGCAAGACACTCGCACCAGTTAAGACCTTGCAACACCAGCTGAACAACCCTCTGAAAGGTAGCCGGGCTGTTGCACATACCAAATGGCATCGGACACATTCAAAGAGCCCATATCGTGTGATAAATGCGAGCTTGTGGCGGTCCTCTGGGTCAACCTCGACCTGCCAATACCCAGCTGCCATATCAAGTGTGCTGATGAACATGTCTCAATGGTTGGTAGGGAGTAAAGGTCTTTGCGAGCTATACTGTTCAGAGCTCGAAAATCGATGCAGTACATCATGGTACTGTCTTTCTTCCGAACTAATACCGGGGCAGAGGACCACTCAGATTTTGACGGAACCATGATACCTTTCTCTAACATTTCCTCAAGGTGTTTCTCTTCCTCATTCTCAAAACCAAGAGGAGTTCGTCTACGTTTAGAACGAACAGGTTGTGCATTACCTTTGCCAACCTTATGTCTTATCCCCTTGAACAAACCCAAATCAAGCTCATATTTTGCAAATGCATCCTGATACTCGATTAACATGGATTTAACTTGCGAATACTGCGTCTCCAATAAACCCGAAGTCGACCTCTCATACAGCTCCTGTAAGAACACAGGGATGTCCACCTCAGTGGCTGTAGAAGTCTGTAAACCATCCTGGTTTATGGGATTACCAGCAAGTTGAAATTCTGTTCTAGGGTTTAAAACCTCCTCAATTTCTGTGGCAATACCAAGGTTGTGGTCTTGTTCCAGAGTAATATATTGGGCAGCCAGGTTCCTTAACAAAATAGGAATCTGCAAATCTTTGGCAGTGGCCACTGTATGAGGTGTTACCAGACCCTCCAGTTTAGATGAGGGCTGGAGCACAACATCATTCTGTACCTACCGATCCAGAACACCTGTGGTCTTCATGGCCTCGAAAGGACCAACGAGCACTTTCTGCTTTAATGTTACCCGAGCTACATGGGCTTCCTTCCCATGAACTCTCAACATTGATGTTTGAACCGGTTCTCCATTAATTGTCAGACACCGTCTAGTCAGATCTGGTGGCCTTGTGTGCCTTCAAGAAATCCAGGCGTAATATAATCGGATCATTAATATTTGCAAGAAGTACTGGCCAGTTGAACATCATAGAGCCTAATGCAATTGTGACTGGCTCAACACTTTCCGCAGGGATAACATTGTCTCTACCTGCACCTTTCGATGTAATAGACGCCAACCTCTTTAAAGGGTATGGTAATTTATTTGCAAAGAAATTGCCAATTACTGTCACTTGTGCCGCAGTGTCCACCACTGCATCAATGGAAACACCTTTTACTTTAATGGGAATGACTAGTGTCATAGTATCACGATTAAACTCATCCATGCGAACATCATATGATCGCACAGGCGAAGATCTCGGTGAAGCAGAAGGTGATGGCGACCGTGTACACCTAGGCTCTGGACACTCACGGGAAAAATACCCCTCTAAATTGCAATTTAAGCACTTTACCGATCTGAGAGGAGGAGAAGGGGAACGCTATGGAACGACCTTCCCTCTTGGAGGAGACCGACCTCGACCGAATTGACCAGATATAAGATTACAAATCTTAGCAACATCTACCTTCATCTCCGCCATATCCTTCCTAAGTCCTTCGACATCTTTCTCCAATTTATCTATCCTGATTGGAGCCGTTATGCCTCTCAACTGTTCAGGAGTACCTGCATCCATCAAACCAGAAGCATCGTCCGGAAAACGGACCTTTCGAACCTCAGGTCTTCTGGTACCCATGATCAATCTTTGATTATGGATAGTTGCTGTGACCATTTGTACAGCCTCCTCCAGGGTGCTCGGATCTTTATCCATAGCTATAAGAGTGGCTCGTTTATGCTCAATACCCCGTAGGAATGCATCAATGGCAATAGTCTCGCCTAAACTCTCTGAGGCATCAGGGTAACCATCTAAAGTGAGCTCATGAATGATATCTGCAAATTCTTCTAAAGAGTTACCCTCTTGTAGAATATCTTGCATCTTTTTTGTGATGGTTGTAGGGCAGTTCTTTGTTCCCGAATCGCAACTTCAATTTGTCACATAAACTAAAGTAATCATTCTGGACTTGCACAGAACAGATGCAGTAACACTTTAAGGCCTTGTCCCTTAAAGCTGAGATGAGCATGTCTAATTTATATGTATCAAACCAACGGTACCTTGAAGCAGTATGCTCAAACTGTATGAAAAATGGTTTCCACTCACATTTTCCATCAAAAGTTGACATTTTAGGTGGAGGAGGACCATCAGAGTAGCTTCTACGACCGGGTGATGACATTCTAGAGTCATTGTACGAAGAGCCATCCAAGTAAGCTCTACGAACTGGTGATGACGTCCTAGTGTCATGGTGAGAAACTGATCACGACTCCCTCTTAGGTTCTCTAGGGATATATACCCCCCTAGGAGCCAGGTTATCAACTAGGGTCTGATCACCCATTTGTTGACTAGTTGAGCTAAGGATCGCCTTGTATTTGATACAATGAGCTAACAGTTCCATGTTCAGTCTAGCTACTTGCTCTTCCAGGGATTCTTCCCTTGGGTGTGAGTCGACCCCGCCAACAGCGCCTTCATCATTGATGTCGAATACGACGTCCCCAGCATGGAGCAATTGTGCAAGGACTGTAGCTGTGGCAGGCAGATCAGCATCTGCCTTAATGTCGGCCAGAGACATAGAACCTCCTCTGGACTCAAGAAAACTTACTATGCCAGCAGCTCGAATTTTACCAATATTATGGAGTGCACTAAGTTTCTCCATGGTTGCAATGTTAATACACAACGGTTTCGTCATTATGGGTCACCTGTTGATTTATACCAAGGAAGCGAAATTAATATTCGCTAAAAAAGTAATATCACCTACTGAAATAAGTCGTAAGCATATGCTTACTGAAAAATATAACTGAGTCGTGATGGTGGTGGAACTCCGGAGAACGTCTAAATGAATCTTCCGAAGTCAAACCAGATTCAGTAGTGTACCTGCATGCAAACCATTCTTCTGAAACTCGAAATCATAATGATTACGGACGCGTTTACGTGCACTAGGTTTTTTACGGAGTATTAACACTACACTGTATTTGATGGTGTGTACACCAACATCTGCATTAATGTTCGCAATTCTATCATTGAGAAGAGCGAGTTGGTTATGCAGTTGCAGCTCTTGGTCTTTGAAGGAACAGGGATTCAAATGGTGAAGTTGCTCATTATACAGGACCAGAGAATACGCCGGGATATCGATAAATTTCACCGTTTGGACGTAATGCCTTACTATGTCTATCGCACATTGATAGTGTTGGCAAATGCGATCTACCGCGAGTTCATCATCGGCTGTCCTTAAATAGACAAAACTGTCGCCTCGTTTCTCGGTAAGGTCGCACGTTCCGGCCCAGATATAGAAAACGATACGGTAAAATTTCTGAACGGCGCTGGCTATTCTCGACCGCAAAATATTAACCAAGTCTTGTGTAATACCACCGCTTTTACACCAATACTCAACAAAACCAGTTTGATTAGCTCTTTTCAAAATGAAACCTTTACTAGTACCCAACACAATTGTGTTGTGGGTAAAGGATTGATCCAACGAAAACTGGGTGTGAGCCAAAAACTCTTCAGATTTAACTTGAAAAGAAGGCATAAGTTGAGTAGTGTTTTAACTGAGTAACTAGCAATGTGATTATGAACTTTTTGAATTAATAATAACTGTAATTAAAGTATAAAGAAATATCCAAAAACCAGCGGTTAAATTAGAGCTCTGTATCGCGTACATATGACACTGAATACAACTAACAATAACAATCCAGAAACTATAGGGTTGTCATTCCACGGAATACTGACATAGATGATAGAAACTTAGCACGAAAATATACCTCAATTCATTACAGTTCAAATAAATAACATTGAATCTTGAATTTATGACGTATATGACGTATGTATGTAAGGTATATTAATCTATATACCCGACATTTGCCTGCTATAGTATAAATAAATAATATATATTTAACTATAACTCACCTATCATCTGTGATTGTTAAATCATACACAAATAACTATAAAATAATCAAAATGGCGGCCAGAGTCTGTAAAATTGACGTTCGGGCAGGACTAGGGTAGTCTTTATATTTCCGAGAATTCTATCTTTTTTTAACAGCAAAATCGTGAGTAGAATTTAGAAATAACTAATAACAATTTTTAATTTAGGGCCCAAAGTACTCCTGACACCATTTGTAGTAACCTAGCTACGTATAAAAGGTTACTCACCCAACAGAGGTCTCGAATCGGCCCGTGGAACCAGCGGCAGATGTGCGCAGTTCAGGTGCCAAGGTACGACTGCCGGGCGTCCGTAGAAACGGCGGGAATCAGCTAGCCCGGCAGCCGCGAACTACGAACTGCGGAATTGCAGGATACCGCCAGCACCACAATAGCAATAACATTTAACAGATCATATGCTGTCATTTTGTTTGGATTTGGAATGATAGTCAACATTATTTTATTAGTCTACCTTATAAAGTCTAGAAAATATGGAATTCCAGTCTTTGCATTGCTTGCTAGTTTAGGGTTGTGCGATCTTTTGACCTGCTTCTGGGCGGCGATATTCGGAATGTTTGTAACGCCAGTGATTATTCAGACCATTCCTGGTGCAGTTGACTTTTTATGCCGGATCTCATCGTTTTCAATGTCGACTGCATACAAGTCAAGTACATGCCACTTAATGTTATTATCATGTGTCAGGTTTTATCAACTCACAAAACCTCTAGCTGCCAAAGTCAGTGTAACACGCACGTGTATGCTGAGATGTGCCATAGCACTGTGGTTCTTTGCGTCATGCTCCTCAGTACCATTGTTTATAATATCAAGAGAATACCGTATTCACTTTGGAGATATACTCGTACATGTGTGTAATTACCATGGCGATGCAGAATTAAGGGAAGGCATTGTAATCGTGCTTCAACTTGTCCTTCTCATAGCACTATTTCATATAACCAAACAATGGACAGTGTCCAAAGACTCCAGGCTCAAAGAACAGCAACGACGTAGTACTAGTGCTAGGACAGTGTCTCTCATCATTGTCCTGTTTCTTCTGTCCATTTACCTCGGTTTCTTCACAGCTTCTATCATATCGTCCTGGGCTACCCGTATAGATCGGTTCACTTCCCACTACTTATATATTCAGTGTATTTATGTTATTTAAATAGTGTGGTCAACCCTTTTGTTTATTTTATCAGTTCAAGAGTAATGCGAAAGAATATCATCACAACTCTGTGTCACACGCCTACATCTATGGCAGTATGTTTCTATTGTCGACATGTATGATACACAGCGTGAATGTTTAAGATCAGCATGCCATGTGCATCACCTAGGATGTGTTTTATTGCTCAATGCAGCATCTTACCCATGCTGTTTCTATGCCAAACTGGCTGTTGCGCGTATGGTTGGCTAGTCGGTGTGCGGTTATTGAAGTTGCCACACGTATGGTGCACTTTATTTCTATAGATAGCAACAAATGCCATATTATCTTGATGGTTTTCGCACAAGTACTGGTTGTACGTTCAATACGAATGACTGCTGACGGACTCTTCTGAACTAAATTCTCGTGAATTAGTATTATTGTGTATTAGGTGATATTGCTATCTCAGAACAGGTTACCACGTCACTGTGCTATTTTGGCGGTGGTGGCTCCATTACATGACGATGTCATGCATCGGCTATGAGCACATTTAAAACAATTAAGTGGTTATTTGACCAAACCGATAATAAATGCAAACGCTACATCGCATTAATCGTCAAATATCACAAATAAAACTCATTTCTGCATCGTTATTTGTTCTCACATGTATACACCAATACAGTTCAAACCGGGTAAATATGCATGTCTAATCTACTATTGATTTAAATGAGTGTACTCTTGGAATGACCCCTTGATCGTTCTCTTTCTAAATTACGGAGTTAATTGTCTTAACCGTGCATGGACATTGCGACTTTTATCAAATTAATATAACTTTGGCACTGCCATTGCTCTTGTCTTTCGTGATTATGTCTTTGTTTGTTAAACGTACCCAGCCTTTCATGGCTGACATTATTTGTATAATAGAAGCGTGAATTTAGTATTTGGTGTGCCAAGTCCAAAAGAGCAATGCTTCTATGTTCACCGAGGCCTTCATGATGGACATCTTTCAGTTCACAAATCCTCAGAAAGCTGGTATATTTGCTACCAAATTGCCCAGATTAAAAAGATTGATCTCTATATCTATAGTTAATGTGTCAATGAATGCATCGATAACATGTATCATGAACTTCAAGTAACAGAAATACACATTTTGCAGATTATATCCGGTATATGTAATTTACAGACATAATCTACACATGTTACAGCGTTTGTGATACTGTTAGCATGGTGAAGAATTCTTTGGTATCCTAAACAGTTATCTCTGCCGTCTAATATATAGATTTCAAGTAATGATCGTCGTCGTCGTTTCCAAACTCATGCTACATTGTCAAAATGGCCACCATCGAGAGCACGTAATCCTAAATATCTTGGCTTCTATTCAAGATATGATGATAATTTCGTTGATAATTGTATTGTTATATGCGTATTTATATATTCCTGAAACAGAAAAAGGTTTTCTTTCACTACTTTTCATCTTTTGGAGATAATATATGGTGCAATTGACACGGTTGTGATACTCTGAAGAGGAAATTACTGTTCATAGTGGCATTGCATGTTGCCATTTAAACTTATCGGCTTGATAAACTATATATGATTATTTGATTTGCAAGGGATTTTGCGTAATTTCCACAACATCCGGCCGATATAAATGTGAAATATTAAAACAAAGAAATATCTGGAAGTTGCAGGGTTACTGCATCACTCAAGTTCATTTATTTCTAAACATGGTATCCCTGACTCGGAATACGGTTAGCAGTGTGAAACTGGTTAACCGTTGCCACACACCATGCTGGAGGAAGCATGTCTTCCACGCTCTGCAAGATACGAGATGCTGCAACCATAAAAAAACACTGAAACAGACGTTTTAGGCAAATAACAAGTTTGTTTGAAATTATATCTATTTCGTCGATGCGCATAACCAAATTTGAAATTATCTTTCTTTGACTAACATTGAACTAACATATATTAATATGCTTGATTGCGAATTCGTGGCAACCTCCGCACACACAGTGGATGAAAGGCAAAGTTCTTTCTGACTTAACAACGTTAACATCGACCCTTCAAACGGACAGGTGAATGTGTGTCCTTCTGTACTCGCTACACACATGTGTGGACGGTATGGTGCATTGTACTATCCCATGTGAAGATGATGACATGGACGGTATGAAGGTTACAACAGGGCAGCACAACTGATTCGAATATGCATCTCAACATTCAGCTAGATGGTGGTCAGCCTGATTTCAGTTGTTCTAGCAACACGGAACATGCCTCGAATGAAATGTACATGCTAATACGATGGATAATGGCTGTGCCCGTAGATAGTTTGGAAAACCAAACAATAGAGTGGTTTGTTGAAAGAACTCGAACTTAAGAACGTACATCTTGTCAGGGCGAGCCTCGTGTTTGGGCTTCATCTGATCGGCAAGGGAAATATATGCCCAATGCTGACTATGAAAACTTCGGGTCGCACCAGAGAAGGCAACATTCTAGAACTCACACTGGCTGCCCATCATAGCACAAGGGATACGACGAGTATGAATCGTCTTCATGCACATAACTGTTGTATATCATAACACAGTACTAAGCTTTTACAGATAACAATAACAAATATATGCAGATGTCGAGCGAATATAATAATCTGCATGATCCACCATTTTTCAGGAAAGGGGTACTTGGATTTATTTGCTGTGAACAAGAAGTCTTTGCTCATGCCAATGCTGACATGAAAGGTACTACACATGGGGCAAGTGTAGCTGTCTATCAAAAAGCTTCTGCACTCGTGGTATCGATTGCTTCACCACTAAGCTTTCATCGGTGGTGTAAAGAGTGTATCAGATAACCCCACAACACACATCCATGCCGCCATGTCCAAAGCCTCAGCCGAGAATGCAAAGCAAATCATGGCGGGTTATGCCGGTGCTACATGCTCATATCACCTTACCAATATGGGTTGGGTTGTAGCATTTGTTGTTGCAGGGATGGATGACAAGAAAGAGATGAGTTTGGTTCATGTGTGGGCTTGGTACAACTCAACACTGTCAACAAGTTGATATGTCACCACTGTTAGCGCCCTACGTCTACTTCCAGAGCTTGCCGATGAATGGTTAACGCTAATGACTGCAATTAAATTAAATACACAAAAAATGTTAAAGGATTTGGTCATCGGATAAGACCATCAAACCGTCATGGCATTTGCCGTGGCCCTGGACGAGAAAGAAGTGCCGCTGGCAGATGATAACACCAATTTCAAAAGTTATTCCTATACTTGACGAACTGCATTTCGTCATGGCTGCCTCGAGAGCTCTTGCAGTAAATCAAGCCACCACAGCAAGGCAGAATCAATGATGCCGGCTCACGGCAATCTACTGCATGCACTGGATAGCTAATACGGGTATGCTAAATCAGTTTCAAACGTAGGAGGCGCAGAAGTGCCAACACGTGATGTTCAAGTCACTAATGACTTACCTGCAGCATGCATAGACACTTCTTTACAGTGTTACTGCATCTCGAAATACTGATATTAGTCATCATGTTCAAGCTGGAGAAGCACTGTGCACGTTATTCATTGCCTTTGGCCGAATCAAATACAAGAGATTGTGGCCAGGTTACATAGCAAATATGTATGCACTCGGCCAACGCATTTCAAAAACGTGGCGAGAATTTGAAACTGAAAACATATTATTAAAAAGTATGACATTCCATTCACTTCAATTGGTATGAGCCATACATGTGATCATCTGACCAACATGATGGAAATTCTCTAACTGCAATGTCTAACTATGCAAATGGCAGACAGGGCTTTTTTCTTGCCTTACATCGTCGTGTCGTG
>CM067363.1:26647594-26707675 GCA_034401795.1 Chaetoderma sp. LZ-2023a | reverse complement strand
TTTCGGGCAGCCGGAGCCCGATAGTTACTGACTACACACCACCACTCACTGTACACAACTCTGAAAGACACTGTATCGGGACTGACCAGTACAAAGCCGAGGCGATTCGAGAATGGTTCAAGGAACAGTTCACTGACCACGATGGTGAGCCTTTGACCGGTTCTGAGGAGACCCCAGACAATTACTAACGGCAATTAAAACAGCAGAATATGAGAAGGACGTTAAAGCCCTGAAGATATGGAAGTGCATCTGAACCTGAGGGCATGAGCAATGAACCATTCAAATATGCAAATGACATTATCTCAAAACCGATCTCGCACTTAATCAATTCAGCTTTTATGCACCACCTTCCGATTGACGTTGTAGGCTAAGGCACCCTTATCGCACTACCCATGCCTAAGACGCCACCTGCTCCCAGCCATTCCGTTGCCCATTGTGCTTCTCAACAGTATACGTAAACTCCTATTCAATGTTACTGTATGCCGATATCTGCATTATGGCAAAGTGGTGTCAAAAGTGGAAGCAGTTGCACAGACATTGTATGGACTCGACGCACGCACGCTTGTGTCGGTAGTCATGTCCAAACACTGGGATTTCCACAAAATGGGCATTGACTTGTCACTGTATGATGTTTCTACTACTACACTCACAGAATACGGTAATTATACATGCCGCCTTCTTATCTCCAGGTTGGCTTAGCACTTCTGGTTGTAAAATAAGCAGTGTATATTGAACTATATTGCCATAACCGTAATGGCGACAGAACCGATGGAGTGTATGGTGTTGCCATAGCCTCAGAACTGTATGGTGTTGCCATAGCCTCAGAACAAATACGGCATTATTACATCTTGATAAAGATCTAGGCGAGCCAATGAGGAGACATTCGAATACATGCCAAAATGGTAGATATGCTAAATCACCCATTGCAGTTCAAATTATAGATGTGGGCTTGTTGCATAGTGTTTTGATAATATTCTTTCTCATCTCTCTTGAGCTAATGAAATACACAAATGGATTGGCCACACTGTTCAGGTAGCAGACATGCATTGAATATACAAGTAGTGACACATGAAATGAGCTAAGTGGATGGTCCAGTACAAAGTGATAGAGGCCATGAAGAAACCGAGGTAGAACGGACAGAAGGAACAGAACAATTATGATAGACACTGTCCTAGCGCTCGTACTACGTCGTTCTTGGTCCGTTAGATTGGAATTTTTGGATAATCTCCATTGCTTTGTCATATGAAAGATCGCTATCAGAACGGCTGGAAAGACAATTTGAAGTATGATTACAAACGCCTTCCCTCAATTCTGCATCACCGTGGTAAATGCACACATCTACTATTACATCTCCAACGCGAATATGGTATGCTCTTGTTACTGTAAACAATGGTACTGAGATACATGCAGCAATGAACCACAATGCTATGGCACACCTCAACATGTATGTGCTTGTTACTCTGACTTTGGCAGCTAAAGGTTTGGTGAGTTGATAAAACCGGACACCCGATAATAACATTAAGTGGCATATACTTGCCTTGTATGCAGTCGACATTGAAAACGAGGAAATCCGGCATAAAAAGTCAACTGCACCTGGCCAAGTTGAAACAATCAAGGGAAATACAAACATTGCCAATATCGCCGCCCAGAAGCAGGTCAAAAGATCACACACGCCTAAACTAGTAAGCAAGGTAAACACTGGGATCCGATATTTTCTAGACTTTATCAGGTAGACTAACAGAAGAATGTTGACTATCGTTCCAAATCCAAACAACAGGACAGAATATGATTTGTGAACCGTTACTTCTAGTGTGTGATGATAGTTCAATAATGACATTAAGCGAATATCCATAGCAGAGTATAAGTATGAAATATTCCTCTCTGGTACTGGTATCGATACATTGATTACTGCCGAGTGTGTCATTTTGTTCAGAGATGGTGAAACCAATTATTCCAGAAGAATTGAGAATCTATTCTTCTACTTTCCACATACGAAATTAAGTGTCGTCATTCGCTGTTCTTTTGTGGAAATGTGCAAGAATACCTGCGCATAATTTAGTTTAAGATGACTTTAATAATTTAACCAATAGACCCTTCGCTCAGCATGCGTTTAATTAGTTTTGGGTTATTAACGGTAGTAGCGTACTGTGATCACAATAACTCCCGTCATTCACATGAATAAATGGCAGAATCCAGTTTAGCTATGTCATCGCCTTTATCTAGCTAGGCTCCACACAGGCTTTCTACTCTTAGCAATAAACTCAAGATGGTCAAGAAAAGTTTATGTTTTGCTCACTAGACAGCCATTAATTGCAGACCTAGAGCCCATTTGTGTATTCTTACCACTAGAATGTACATGCCTTGCTTTCTGTTATTCAGCAATTGAAGAAATTTCTCAGGACCACATGGCAGAAATAAACATTAAAATGTTAATAGCTAAGAAAATCCGAATTTGTGCTAAGCTAGTGTCCATCTACAGGCCATGAGAAGAATATTTTTGAAATTTTACCACTGAAATGACCAGCTCGGTTACCGTGCCAGTCATTGCAGTGGTAACTTTTCAACGATAGTCTTCTCTTAGTCTGAAAATGGACATCCTAATCATCCAGTTGAGCTGCTGTGTTTGACGATTAAAAGGTTAAATCGACACAAGAGGTGATAAATAATACAATTTCAATAGGAAAGTTGCGTTAGCGATTACATTAGTTTTTAAAAATAAAATTATAGATTACAGAATTTATCACGTACATGCATACCAGATGGATATGTAAATATGAGTAATGCGTGAATATCGCCACATTGACACTGTCTTACCTAAGCTGTTAATATGTAGCTTTGCGTATAATGGATTACATCTAAATACAGATGTACTATCAAATTGACACATGCGTATACGGGACAATCGTATATATGGATACAGTTCCTTTCAGATGGGCCGCAGCCTTTGATGAATGTAATTAAGAAAGCGACGATGACAGATTTCCTTGTGCTATCTGCGCCCTTTTATTCTATTCAGCTCTTTTCAATCGATGGCGCCCCTTTACTCTAATTGAGAAGTGTCTATTGATTATTCGAGGTGAGGGTGTGTGTGTGGCGTATGTTTGGGGGTGGCTGGATGAGGTGGGGTTGGTGGTGGGTGGGTGGGTTAGGCGGTGGGTATGAAGACATAATTATTTGATCTGAAGAAATATAACCATATAGGTCTACATATAACACACTCTCATAGATATTGTGCTTACATTAACATGTTTTAGCATTTGGGCCTGATTACTGTACCCCCCCCCCCCACCCACACCCACCCCACACCACCTATCCCAACACCATCGCACCGGGTCTTTATCGTTATCGTAACTGATTGTCTTCTCGGTAAAACCAAACATGCTTTGCTGATAAATATTGTGATCTGCGTATTAATAGCAACGTGTGTTGGCATTTATAAAACACTTAATAGATACTATTTAGTTTCTAACTAGAGAAGTCATAACATGTGAATAATACCCAGCCTTGGGGGCATGCCTATCCCAGTGGAGTGTTCATCAGACTGATGAGAATGTCCATCTCAAATGGGAAACTGGTATGTAGTAAGAAAGCAATGCCTGCCCAAGAAGGAGAACCCCACTTTGATCGGCGTATATCGACTCCCTGATTCAAGCTCCAATTCACCTAGAACCCTAATCCACAGTTGAACACAATAAAGTGCCAGGTACGCGGATCCAAATGTGTGATTGGCATGTTGCAGTTGCAGCTATGCCCCACCCATTTCTAGCTACGCTCCAGCCGTGGTGTTGCCAGTGTTTGGATCGATCGATCCATGCACTCCATGAATCTCAATTTCCAGAAAACTCTACAAGTAAGCAGTTGTATATTTTGAAACCAATTTAACTGGCGGCAGCAACAGCGCCTAGTCAAATTTGTTTTAAAATATTCATCAACATTATTACTCAAACCGTTTTTAAAACGTTATCTTCTATACACAATATCATATTAACTTATGAAATTCGCGTTCGCAATATTACAGTTAATATTTTCTTCAAGGCATGATTTCGTCGCCGGGCCGAATTGGAAGCGATGGTCTAATTAATAATTTCACTCCCGCGATGATGGATAGTATGAGGTATATTAAGCTTTACAGGCGTAACACGTTACGAATGCATCGTGAAAATACATTCTGTTTCCGTGCTATTTTTTATAATTAACATTTTTTGTTTCATGTCCATAAAACCGATATGAAAAGTCATATCGAAAACGATATGGCTGTAAGCCAAACCGCGCAGCCCTAGATACACAGATTGTCACAAATGTAGTTATGATATGTTCACTGCATTCATTATCTAGTGTTCTTGCATTGTTCTAGGGTATGACGTATATCGCCAGTACAGATATTCGTAGTCATGGGAACTTGAAAAGTACCAATTGTGTTGTGGACAGCAGCTTCATCTTAAAGATTACAGATTTTGGCCTTCATCATCTCCGCGATAGCGAAGAGGAGAACGATATGAATGCCTTCTCGTATTACCAAAGTAAGACACATTGTAATACATTCAGAAGTAGGCCTACGGCACTTCTGGTCATACTTGCATGCATTGAGGTGAGGCCAAAAGATAATTCACCCTCGCAAATAACGCTGCCTTACCTCCGCGAGTTTCATTTCCAGCAACACAAACACGGCTTCCTCAATGATATTGGGAGCAGAATTACTACACCTCGTCACCAGCATCTCCACAGAATTTACAATCTATCTTCGCATCAAAGTGGCACCTAGTGCCAGTTGTTGTGATGTACATCCGGCTCTCCCGAACCCTATATCGTGTAACGAACATTCCAAAATTGCCATATACGCCGTACTTATCTTCACCGGGTGGCGGTGGCATTAAGATCGAACCCGCAGGGTTACATCGTGTCAGCACTGGCATACGCTTCGATCATTGTATTGCCAATACATTGTGTGCATCCCTTTATCCAACCACCCACTCGTCCAACCTGTCAACATGTATTCTTCATGTATCTTCAAATATCACTTGCAACTTTGAGACCAATATGTATTTGACTGTCTAGACAGAAATGGGTGGACACTTGTGCCCGTGCGATTATTGGCGAGTATGTTGGCATGCTAACACTGCTTAAAGGAACTCTCACCTTATCTTGTACTAACCATTCATGTGATAGAATTTGTCATCCGTAATCCATCCCTAACAGGTTAACTTTTTATAATGCCGACAACGAAAGATGTTCATGCTTTAGCGGCTACACGTTAATACATTTCTCCAGCCTGTCATGATTTACTTTTCAAGCAATCAGAAAAAGCATCGTCTCTGCTGCGTTATAAACGCGCAATCATAGAGGCGACAGCTATAGTTTGGCAATGTGGTATAAAGGTAACTATACAGGTAAGCTTGTGCATATTTTGAAACTAATATAACTGGACGTTGTTGCTGCCATATGCAGCAACAATTTCCAGTCAAATCAGTTTCGAAATAGTCAATGGGATGAATAGTACATAATAAAGAATGTAATGCATTGACACTTACATGACATTACACAGTATAGATTGAAGAGAAAATGGTGGCGATCACTGTTCAACATTTACGCGATATTACAATGCAGATACTTATGATACAGATAAGGGAATGTGATGGGATATGAATATATAAACAATAATCTATCGGTACAATACAACATTTGAGATGAGATTACCTTCCCTTTAAAACAGTATCTGGCGTTTATATTCTAACCTGAGCGATTGGTTACATGAGCGATTGGTTCCATGGGAATTATCGATGAACCCATGTAGCAAGCGAAAGATGCAGTGGTAATAACACGATAAAGTGTATCTAAATTATCTTTCCCCAATACACATGTAAGATCATAATTCACCGTTCCAGAGTATCTATCTGTCATAATCGTTACGTCATAAATGATTCTATTTGTCCTGTTTTTCACTCGTAATAGTCCGACACGTTGTCACAGGATGTGATTTCTGCGATACCACTTAGGTAAGTATGACGTTGTATTACGTCAGCTGATCGCTGGATAAACTTGGACAGCTCTATTAAGGTCTGCCACTGCAACAGTCGTAGGCCATACATAGATTAGGCGTGCTCTGTTGACAGTTCACTATATCCTATCACGATTTTCTACGATTCTACCTAAGCACATCGGAAATCGTTAACGATTTATAGTAGTATCTTGAATCTCCAGGAAATTACTTTGCCTGGATGTATCGAGAGGTTTGTCAAAGGTGGCGAGGATAGGGAACGACGGAATGTCACTTGTAGCCAAACTTCCACATGGACGAAGAACGGTGACTTCCAGTCAATGCAATTTCAAAGCGTCGCCAGTAGGTTATCGTTGAGAGAAGGAGGGGGAAAGAGAGAGAGAGGGAGAGAGAGAGAGAGAGAGGGGGGAGAGGGGGTTAAGGAGGCAGTGGGAGAGGGAGAGAGGGGTGGAAGTGGGAGGGAGGAAGATAGCTAGGGAGCGAGATAGAGGAACAGAGAGAAGAGAGTGGGTGGAGAAGTGAGGGGTGGTGTGCTTGGGGGCGTGGTTGGAGGTAGCGGGCTAGGAAGAGCGAGAAACGAGAGAGAGATAGGAGACTGCGCAGTAAAATTCGCCCTACCGTGTCTGTGATCGGAAAACACAGAACAATCCGGAATTGGAAAACATATGAAAATATTGATGACAATGGTCCACACTCGTTGATCGTCCTTGTCTCTCTTTCTCAGACGAATTATGGACTGCAGCCGAACCCTTGAGAATGCAACTTCGCCCTCCCGCTGGCTGTTAGAAAGGCGTATACAGTTTCGCGATTATCTGCCAAGAGATTGTCTACAGATGCGCATTGTTTCACCTAGCCTACATAGATCTTAGCCCACAATGTGAGTATATACAGATAAAAGGTTGCACACGACATGCCAAATTCAAAACACAGTTTACAATCTTCTACTACTACCACTACTACTACTACTACTACTACTACTACTACTACTACTACTACTACTACTACTACTACTACTACTACTACTACTATGATTACTTTTTCTTTCTTTTTTGTTATGCTAGAGGAATACTTCAAAAGTACACCGGATCATTTAAACCAGAGAAAATAGTGACTAACATTGGCATTAATGGTATGAATGAACCCATCTCTAGCTCAAAACATAGATTAATGCTGCTTCTCAGTGCGATTAAGTCCAAATTCCCAAAGACTGCGATTTACTTCGCAAAACTTAACTATTCAAGTCGGTTGACAGCTCAGCAGAAGTTGGCGATTCAGTCCATCAATTCGACGGCTGAATCATCAAGATCTGTGACTGTCATTCCTGCACTTAGACTCTCCGAATTTAATGTTGTTAAGGATAACATTCATTGGACTGAGAACACAGCTAACTCGAGGTATTCTGCCTGGCTTAAATTCCTAAATTTAAACTATACAAGGGCCAGAGTAACATCCGCCCGGAAACAGGACTGGGCAGTAATATTGCCAATCTAACCGGCTCCCCATTAGGTGAAGCAGAGCAGTCACTGCTCAATTTTGGTCTTACATTTGTCCCAACACCAAAACCTAAAACAGGTTTGGATGCTCTTTTAGATAATGGCTGTATGGAAACATCTGAATTTAGTCACCGTATTAAGTTAGCAGACTTCTTTCGTAACTCTAATAGTAACATTCCACCATTCATTGAAAAAACTGGCTGGGCACCAAACGTAAACATCCTGGACCCAGCGATCGGTGAAAGCATAGAACTCTTTTCAGAACGTGTTAAAAATTCTACATTCCCTAATGATCAACCAAATTTACCCTGTGAGGAACGCCAGGCCTTAATTGAATTGTCTAAAAACAGCGAAATTGTCATCAAACCTGCAGATAAAGGGTCGGCGACTGTAATAATGCTTAAAGATAACTATAAACGTGAAGTACAACGCCAACTTAGTAACCCAAAGCATTACCAGAAACTAAGCAAACCACTTTGCCAAAATAATTGCAGCAAATTTAATGAGGTTCTTAAAAAATTGCTAAATAGCAAGAAGATCACCGAAAAGCAACATAAGTATCTCTTTGCTAAACTTGAGTCAAAACCACGGACTTTCTATCTTTTGCCAAAAATTCATAAACCCATAGATTCGTGGTTGGACCCAATGTCACCGCCCGGGCGACCTATAATCTCTGATTGTGGCTCAGAATCCTACAGAATCAGTGAATACATCGATTACCATCTACAGCCAATAGCAAATAGACACCCCAGCTTCTTGAAAAACACAGAAGACTTCTTATCCCAGGTCTCTGAGACCTGGATACCTCCAAATTCATTCTTGGTCACGCTTGACATCGATGCTATGTATACAAACATTGCCATCGAGAAGGGTATACATTCTATCCATAGAGTATTCGTGAACTACCCAGACACCAACAGGCCAGACAGAGAAGTAATAGCTCTATCAGAGCTGAGTCTGAAAGGCAATGATTTTGAATTCGATGGCGAAATTTACCAACAAATTTGCGGCTGCGCGATGGGCAAGCGCTTTAGCCCATGTTTTGCCAATATTTACGTAGCAGAGTGGGAGGAGGAAGCGTTAGAAAAGTGTCCAAAACAGCCCCTCATTTACCGCAGGTACCTTGATGGCATGTTCATGATTTGGCAACACACAAAGGCAGTGTTTGATGAATTTTTCTAAATTCTGAACAATCACGATCCGAATATTAAATTAAAAGCAACCATTGACGAGATGTCCGTAGATTTCCTGGATATAACTGTATATAAAGGTCTAAAGTATGAAACAACTGGCTACTTAGACTACAAAGTGTATTTCAAACCAACCGATTCGCATCAGCTATTGCACAAAAAATCTTTCCATCCACCGCATACTTTTAAAGGAATAGTAAAATCACAAATAATCCGTTTTCACAGGAATTCGAGTGATAGGGAAAACTTTGAAGACGCGTGCTCTACCCTATTCAAAGCCCTCAAACCACGAGGTTACTCCTCACGATTCTTGCGCAAAATCAAATCTGAAACATTGGACGGCTTGGAAACCATTCCAGATAATGCCTCAAATCGTCGGCCTACCAAAATTTCTCACAATCGTCCTATTATAGGTGTAGGCGAATCTCGCAAATGCGGAAAGAAAAGGTGCAAGTTAGATGAATTTCTCACAAACCAGAATACTTTCACGAGCTTTCAGAACAAAAGCAAGTTCCAACTTCAGTCTAATCTAGAGTGTGACTCTGAAAATGTTATTTATCTAATTTCATGCAAATGGTGCCAAAAACAGTATGTCGGCGAAACCAAATGTCCATTAAGATGGCGGGCAACTCGACACCTCTCAGATATTAGGCTAGAGGAAGACACACATGTTTCCGAACATTTTAATCTTCCTGACCATTTAGCCCTTCGTGACTTTGAAATTATGCCGATTGAACAGCCACCCCATTCAGATACGGCAGAAGAAACTGATTAACAAAGAAAACTTCGAGAATCGTTTTGGATTAAAGAACTCGAAACACAGTGGCCAAGGGGAATAAACTCGGACCCAGGCTTATCTGATCAACGTGACACAATTCCATTCATTCTGACCTATAATCGGAAAAACGTTGAAATTTCCAAAATCTTGAAAGATGAGTATCAAAACCTACAGGAGAAACTGAAACAACCCTTTAACAAGCGTCCAGTAATTGCGTTTACGAAAAATCCGAATCTACGTGACATCTTGGTAAAAGCAAAACTCAAATAGCTATCAATAATATCCATCTCAATCATTCAACATTAACCCTTGCATGATGGCCTGCCAAAAACGGTCAATTTAGTGATCTTGGGCAATGTCCATTTGCCGGCGGGGATTGGAGTATTTTTGAAAATTTACCGCTGTAATGACTGGCTCGGGAACCGAGACAGTCGTTCCAGTGGTATATTCTCGGGAATGACCTTGTCTGTGCCTGCAAATATACATTAAATAAGTAAGCGCATATTTGGATTTTACTGAACAAATTTAACCAGTAAAGGGTTAACATTAATGCCATATGGCTTTCCTCAAACAAAATGACAAATCTCAGGCAGTAAGATAAACCAAAATATGTTAAATTTTTGAATTTGTTCAATTATTGAAGATTCTGAGCCAGTGCGTTGACAATATTGACTACTACTACTACTACTACTACTACTACTACTACTACTACTACTACTACTACTACTACTACTACTACTACTACTACTACTACTACTACTACTCCTACTACTACTACTACTGCTACAACTACTACTATTACTACTACTACTACTACTACTACTACTACTACTACTACTACTACTACTACTACTACTACTACTACTACTACTACTACTACTACTACTATGCTTCTACTACTACTATGCTTCTACTACTACTACTACTACTACTACTACTACTACTACTACTACTACTACTACTACTACTACTACTACTACTACAACTACTACTACTACTACTACTACTATGATTACTTTTTTTTTCTTTTTTTTTTGAAAATCCGTCGCTGACGCAGTCGGATACACTTCCCGGAGGAACTCCTTTAAAAAGGCTTGCAAACCCCCATAAAAAATCGGTTGAAATAGCAGGCGTTATTAATAGAATAACAATACAAACCTAACATGTCAAAACAGTGCAAGCTAAAATACTCTATTATCATATACCACAACCGGGGCATAACTACATAGAAAACATAATTAATAAAGAGCTGATAACATAACATAATTCAACAGTAGTAGGCCCAAATGGCAAGCATAGCTAACCAACAAGTGGTAAAGCCACTCATCAATAATTAGCAGTAAGCTACTGCTAATCATTGGTGCCATTTAGCCGATTCATGGCCGGCAAGCTAAGTCGATCATATGTAGTTTAACGTAGCACACCGTATAGTAGTAGGGCCAAATGGCGAGTGCAGCTCGCCAACAAGTGGCGAGGTGACTCGTCAATAAGTAAGAAAAAGTCACTCATTGACGCCAGTTAGCCGATTATTAAATACGCAACGGACGTAGTAGCCTTTATATAATATAATGCACAGAGCAAACGTATACAAACTATGACTACTTAGATGGCGCTTTGGGTTCACATTCTAAATTTACGTCATTTTAAGTTTTTGCAAATTACCCTGGAACAAATACACCTACAGTAAATATTTACAACAGGAAGCTAATTGTAAGATATCACACTCTGTTAACTTGAAAATCGGATCACCTCCAGAATATTGACATAATGCTCATTTGATATTTAAATATTCTGATCCCAAGGTTAGGATATTCGTCAAGATTAGAGTTTCCTAAGGCATTACAATTTTAAAATAAATGCAATTAAATTAAATTAAAATAGCATTTATCAATATACAGCACGCAGGGAGTGTGCTAGCTTATACAAGTTCCGCTTCTGATATTTTTAGATATCCGTATTCAATTGATACTAGGCCAGTTTTAGACCATACGTCTTTAAATCTACTTTCTCTCCCATGTTCTACTAGCCTGTAAAATTCACAATGAATGCAGTTTATCAACAATGATCGAAATATAGCTTTCATGGCTTTCTGATGGTTGTTGTCCGTTTTATCTCTGGCCTCTGATCACCGATGCTACCAGATGGCCCACACTCCTACAGATAACAGGATTATTAACAATTCTTTCTCCTTGCTTATTAATGATTTGTCCGATAGTTGAGCAATCTTTGAACAAAATAGTTTCTGCCACTACATTCACATACTTGGTTCCAAATTTAGCAAGGAGCATATTCATATATACCCAAAAGCCTGTAGTTATGCGACACTGAGTAAATAGATGGTCTATCGTTTCCTCCTCAGTATTACATAATAAGCACCGGTCTGTACTTGATATTTTACACATATAAGTAAGATGGCCGACCCATAGCCATCGATGGAGTAATCGCCATGCCAGGTCACGTGCATTTCCTGGTAGACAAGGTAGATGTATTGCTTTCCAGGCATTTTCCCAGTTCTTTGGCGTGCATCCTAAATTGTTCCAATGCCTAACCACAATAGGATTCTGTCTCCGACTTTGCATTATTATTCTATACCTGTCTCTAGATGCCATGTTGTATTTTATATGTTCTGACATAAATACTAATGTTGGTTGCAACATATCAATGTTGCCACGTGCTTTCGGCAATTTGAACCATACAGCAGGTATTGCATTCTTTATTCTAACAAATAAGCGCCGAGCATCAACATGTCTCATTGATGTTATTCTTGCTACATCTTGCATCGCAATCCATGTACGAGATTTCGGATTTACCAAGTCACGTAAATATTGAATACCATTTTTGGCCATAGAGGGAACATATAATACATCATTATTATCACGAATCAACCCATTGCCCCCAAAGACGCTGCTCTAAGGCATCTTCGCAACAATTGGGTTGTGGCATTGATCGTGTACATATTTTTAAGGCTTCGAGCTGTTCTTTATATACATTGGAATCTTTTGATGATTAGGTGGCAGTTTATTGCACATAAATAAACATTCTACTGGAAATGGGTCAACGTACCTTTTGGAGAAGTGCCCTTGAAACACTTGACCAAGATGAGTTTGAAGTAAGTAACTTATTCAAGAATTTCAATTTTAAAGAAGCACACTTTGCTGAAACATTAACCAAATCAAGCCCTCCGGCATGCTTTTCATTGGTGATGATTGACTGTGAAACTAAATGAGCTTTGTCCTCCCATAAGAAGGACAAAAGTAACGTGTTGATCTTAGACTCTACTGATTTGGGCATATGAACTACAGAAGCGGTATACCACAGTCCAGATACATTTAAATTATTAAGGACAAATGTCCTGCCAAAGACAGTTAGGCGACGTCGTTTCCAATTTAGTAATGCACACTTTAGCTTGGATATCCTTTCTTCCCAGTTTAGTAATACATTTTGTTCTCTACTAAAGTAAATACTCAAAATTTGTATGACATCATTTGAGCAGTCAATATCCATCACATTATCAGTTCTGCCCTACCAATCGCCCAAAAACAATCCCTTAGATTTATCTTTATTGACTCTAAGTCCTGATGCCTTTCGAAAACTGTTAATACTCCATTTAAAATTCTAAAATCCGTATTTTTACCCGCAAACACAGTCATATCATCTGCATATTGAGAAACCTTTAGTGGCCTTTCTACGCCACGTATACTTATTCCTTGAAAGGCATTTCGTTGCCTCAATGTGGCCCCCAACGATTCCATAGCTATGACGAATAGAAGCGCAGACAGTGAGCAACACTGTCTGACACCTCGTTCCAACACTACAGGTTTGGATAGCTGATTGTTAACTAAATAGCAACTTGTTATATCAGTATATAAAATATTGACCCATTTAATAAATCTTGAACCAAAGCCAATATGGTCTAAAGACTTAAACAAGAAATCCCATTCTAGTCTGTCAAACGCCTTCTCGTTATCAAGTGCTAGTATTGCTGCTGCGATACAATCCTTTTCAACTAATTGAATAAGGTCCCATATACGCAAAGTGTTGTTTAATATTGATCTTCCTGGCACAGAGCAGGTTTGATCATCATGAATGACTTCGCCTAGGACTGCGCCAAGTTTTAATGTTAGTGCCCGAGTAATAATCTTTTAATCTACACAGAGTAGAGAGATTGGTCTATAATTCTGTATTTTATTTCTGTCACCACTCTTGTATATAAGCCGAACATATGCTTGGGCCATCGATGTAGGGAGATGCCATTGCTTAAAAATGCTGGTTGCTATTTCTTCTAATACTGGCCCAAATATGTGCCAGAGTGTTAGATAAAATTCAACTGGAAGTCCGTCACATCCAGGAGACCTTTCTAACTTCATACCTTTGAGGGATTTTGTGAAATCATCAATTGTTATTGATTGGTCACAGCTTTCGCGACATGACTCTGGAAGTATTTTCGTTATATTAGCTAAAACATCTCTAGTTGCAGTTTCCTCGCTTCCCTCAGATTTATACAATGATTGATAACATTCGGATACTGTTTCAATCATTTCTGCATTTGAGCACACTGATACTCCATCATTAGTCTTCAGTGAGTGCATTAATTTCTCTATACCTCTTGCTTTTTCCAAGTTACAAAAGTAACGTGTAGGCTTTTCGCCCTCGGTGTGCATTTGTGCTCTTGACCTTATTTTGGCGCCATCAAACTGATATTGCTCAATTTCATTTAGTCTACCTTTTAATTTAACTAATAGTTCGTAATAATTATATTCCCCATCATTAATTTTCTTATTAATTGTACACAACGACCTCTGAAGCGCCTGTTTACGCTTTCGTGTATCACGTACTTTCATAATGGAATACTGCCATGGAATATATTTCAGGTCTGATTTAGCTTCTTCCCACCAGTCTGTTATACATTCATACGAACCTCTTCTTTCATCCCAATGCCTCCAACAACTTTCCACACATTGGCGGTAGCAACTATCTCGTAGCAATGCTACATTAAGTTTCCAAAATCCATCTCCTCGTTTGACCCAGTCAGCATTGTCTAATGTGATGGAAAACAT
The DNA here is from genome assembly GCA_034401795.1 of Chaetoderma sp. LZ-2023a. Lineage (NCBI taxonomy): Eukaryota > Metazoa > Mollusca > Caudofoveata > Chaetodermatida > Chaetodermatidae > Chaetoderma > Chaetoderma sp. LZ-2023a. The sequence continues at coordinate 26,693,162 of CM067363.1, read as the reverse complement.
ATTGTGATCAGAGAAAGTTACTGGTTTTATGTTAGTTTTACACATGTAACCTTTCAATGAATGTTCTACATAGATCCTGGCTAACCTTCCATCGGTTGAAAACCAAGTAAATTCCTGGCCTTCTGGATTTTCAATCCGATAAGTGTCTAATAAGCTTTTATTTTCACAAATGTGTTTCAAAATATTATGCGATGTGTCATTAAAATTAGACCTATAGTGTCTGTCTTTGGCCTCGTCTAATATGCAATTAAACTCACCGCCCATAATTAGGTTTCCAGGCGTTCTGTCTTGAATTATTGTGGAAACATCATTTAGAAATTCACGGCGCAATTGATGACAGGTAGGTGCATAAAGGCACATCAAATTTAAACTTGTATTTATTACATCAATTGATACACAAATCCATCGTCCATCTGGATCTGATGACGACGATATAACGTCAACATAGTTGAGACAGCGGGGCAGGATAAGAATGGCCACTCCGGCACTATTATCTTGTGATAAGGAAAAAAAGATCTGCACTTTTGAAATATCTTTGAGAGATTCATACACTTCAGTTTTTTGAATTTTGGTCTGTTGTAGAAAAGCAATACCAACTCTCTCATTTGCTAATTCTTCAAGCAAGTGGCGCTGCTTGAATTCAGTATTTAATCCTCTGCAATTGATGGTGCAGATAATCATAATTTGTAAAATGATGTTTACAACCGCCATCATTAGATTAACTAGATTTGGATTTTTTAGCTCGTTTCTTAGACCATTTACCTAATTTCCCTGCGAATTCGATATTTACTAGTTCTACCACAGACAACTATTCATATTTGGAAATATCAGAATCATGGCGCTGTATACGATATTTCACGCCTCTCGCCGTTACATATGGCACTAACACTTCAACCCCTTCTGATCGGTACATTACCATTTCATCTTTCATCTGTGAACTCTGTGTTTGAATGGACACATCTGATTCTGCAACTGACATTGTATCATCATCCATATCATTTACTTCACTCTCAGATTCTGAGCTATTGTCTTCTTTATGACGCTTATTGCTACTTAAGTAACATTTGGCAGGAGCATCATTTACCATATCTTCAAGCTGACTTAAATCAAGTGGGCTTAGCGGAAAATCGACTGAACTTTCTGTTTTCTGAGTCCTAAACTTATCCTGTCCTAATTTTGATTCATCTTCTAAGGAATTGTAAACTGGCTCTTCTGTAAGGTCATCATTTTCCTGCGTGTCTTTTACAGCACCGTTTGGCTCCACTGCATTTTGAGTATTTTCTTGACTTAAGGTTATACCCTCCTCTAATACATGAATTTCATCAACTGTAGTTGCTTTAACAGGATTTGATGATTTGTGTGTGTCATTTGCAGTGGCATGAAGCAAAACAACAGCTTCCGTAGCTGTTGCTTCAGAAGCAATTGACTCAGTTGCATCCTTTAATGGGCGATTATCTCCTGATACTGAGGGCTTGTTTTGATTTTTTGGACAGCGCCATTTAAAATGGTTAACTGAACCACAGAGCAAACATTTGTTTCGATTGGGACAATCTATTGCCAAATGGTCAGTACTCAGGCAGATACTGCATTCTTTAATTCTCCCTCTATACCAAAAGGGCAGGACAAAGCTGCCATCAAGCGTCAATCTGCTTGGTAAAGGGCTATCCACTTTATCAAACCAAATACGTCTTACACCGTTTTCTAGCATTCTGTCAAAGGGATACGTTTCCCGTTCAATCTTTTGCACTTTGCCATACTTCGTGAGTTCACTCATGGTTCTGTCATCTGGAATTTCTAGTGGAACTTTCGTTTTCACTAGCAAGCTATCTGACTCGATTTCCTCTACTTTACAAACTTCACCTTTTACAATAAGAACATATACCAGAAGCTTTTCCTTGACCCCCTCATTTGACACTGTTTCATTCCATACAGTTTTAGTAACATTGATAAGCCCCTGCAAAGTAGCAGGTCCCGTAACAACGACGTCTTTTAACCCATGATACACGTCGATAGCCGTGACACCCCACCCCTTAGTTGTTATTTTAAGGCTCAAGGTACACTTATAGGTTGCCATGGTGGTTTATCAAAGGAGGAACCCCATACTACTACAATATAAAATAAATCTAGACTTATATAACACCAGGACGTCAGGGAAAGAGCTAAACACTAAATAAATAGTGTCCCCTTTTGAAACCCTGACGTCTACCAACAAATATACGAATAGAGAGTACAGTCGTATATGTGTTGGTTTGAACCACTTTCTAAGTGGTTCACTAACACCTAGCCGATTAAAGTATACTAACAAATATATGAATAGATAGTACAGTCATATATTTGTTAGTCTGTTCTAGTTGACCGGGGACAGCCAACTGACTATAAGGAGTTATATAGTTAAAGAACTAGGCGTGTGCTTACAAATGACAAAGGAATTAAATCCACTCACTCAAGCGATCTTGCCAAATATAATGCGCTAGCCTACGAACTATAGAAATAGCAGACTGGCGCGGGGAGAAATGTATTGCATTGACCACAGTAAGAGTAGCCCTATTAAATAGCGGAAACCGCCAGCTAAGAGGAATGCCTTTAGAAAATGGAGACACAAAATGCGCTCCAACCAAGACAAGAATTTAGAAATTAAACATAAAGTTTGAAAGGAAATACTAATACGAAATATATGTATACAATTTATCTACAACATCGCGCTAGAAACTAGCAAATTCGGGCAGCAATTGCAGAGTTAAATAAACGTGTGCGTTCACTTCGACTACTACTACTACTACTACTACTACTACTACTACTACTACTACTACTACTACTACTACTACTACTACTACTACTACTACTACTACTACTACTACTACTACTACTACTACTACTACTACTACTACTACTACTACTACTACTACTACTACTACTACTACTACTACTGCTACTACTACTACTACTACTACTACTACTACTACTACTACTACTATTATTATTATTATTATTGTTTGTACTTCCCATACACCCTACCACCAACACCACACCTCAAATACCAGAGATCTACCAGAAGCTAACAAACGGGCTTAAGCCATACTTTCGTCCTACGCTGGAGGATAGAGACTGTCCATCCGATGAACTCGCTGTGCTTATCCGCAAATGCTGGGCTGAAGAACCAACGGAGCGGCCAGACTTCGGTCCATAAAGGGGCATCTACGAAAAATTAACAAGTATGCACCAATGTAAACAAGTGCAGGCGAGAGAAGATGACTATTTATGAAGTTGGGTAGAACGAGTTCTTATCTTAGGCCGTGTTCTCACTAGAGAGTTAACAAAAGCTCACCTTATCTTATACTCACCATGCATGTGCTGGCAATTTACCACAGATAATCCATCCCTGCCATTTTAGCTTTTTTATCATGCTGACAACGAAATATATTCATACATTAGAAGCCAAATGTTAATATATTTCTACAGCCTATGATGGCTGGCATGATTTACTTTCAACCAATCAGAAAACACCTAGCATGTCTGCCTCTGTATATACACCCAGTCATAGAGGTACCAGCTATAGTTTGGCAATGCGGTATAACAGCAACCATACTGATAAACTGTTGAATATTTTGAAACTAATTTGGCTGGGCAGCAACAACTTTCAGTTAAATTCATTTCAAATTATTCAACGGGATGATTATTACATAATAAATAATGTAAGGAATTGGCACATATATGGCATCACACACTATCGCTTGAGCAGATAAAATGGTGGCGGCCACTGTTCAACATTTATGCCATATTACAAAGCAGATATTTGTGTTATAGGTATGGGAATTCAGGATATGAATGATATAGAATATACAAACCATAACCTATTGGTGCCATAAAACATTTGATATGAGATTAGCATCCCTTTAATCGGGAATAACGCTATCCTTCAGTATGGCGTTACTCCGGATTAAGCATCTAGCGAGAGCACGGCCTTAGAAAGCAACTTATGCTTGGATCAATTTCTAGCTATAGCCCCGCCCCTTTCCAGCTAAAGTCGCAACCCACCCCACACCCACCCTCCACATTACGCTTGTTGGAATCCATTTTTAAACTTAGAAAACGGAATTCCAGTAATCTAAGTTCAAGTTAATAATGCAGGTAAGTTGTTGAATATTTTGAGATAGATCATATTGATTATGACGCCAGCCAACACATGGCGTATTTGTTTATAACGTCAATTACTTGAGTGACAAATCAGATCTCTCTATTTGAAATGGGAGATCCAATTCCTATTTGAAGCAACTTATATTCACAGCCCACATACATTTACTGAGCATGTTTGCAGAGGAAATCGTGGCCCAGTAGTTAATATGCTATTTTACTCCGTATCTCTGTCCTTACCTCTGCTTGTGGGAAAAGAGGGTATCTTCTTCATTGTCCTGTTGCCCCCTCTCAAACTATGATAATAAAGTGGTACAGTTAAAAAAATTGAGGAAGTTAGCCGTAGTGATGTAATAGACTGAAATTTATCTCATCCTATATATGACCTGAGGAAGACGCACTCTGTTCAACAGACGCCGTAGTTATGAAATGCTCGCACCTGTAATCAGTGCTTCCTCTGTTACCACTCTGGTCCTTATACTCAGGCAGCGTCATTTGAGCCCGCATGTTTTTTCGTTTCTTCTTGGTCCTGAATTAATCGTCACAACTAGGGATTCGATGAAAGCCAATCACGCACATAACCTGTGTGATCATTTTGGCGATGTTCGGTTGCCTACTCGTTATACAATTAGATTGATGTATGTGTATAATTCCGTCAACGCCATTTTATAACGTATGTGCACGTAAAGTAAATGAATGAATCCACATTTAGCTACGCCCTGCCCATATAGTTACGTTCCACTCACGCTATCGATTGGACACTGAGTTCCCTGAATCTCAATTTCCGGAAAACTATATAGGTAAACTGTGAAATATTTTGAGACTAATTTGGTTGAGTTCTGTTGCTGCCTATGGCAGCAACAGCATCGAGTAAAATTAGTTGCAAAATAGTTAACACTATTTTTTTTATTAAAAAGTAAAGACAAGTTGAAGCATATTAAGCGTTTAAGACGAACTTAGTTACGTCATTCATGACTTATTCGATTGTGATGTCAGCATACGTGTGACGTAATTGATTATGATGTCATATTCTTGACTGGCTGACTGGATTTCTCTATATTGATACTCATGTATGCATAACGTTATGTAAAATATGATGCTGGCATCTGTTGTGAGGTTCAATAACGTGAATCCTCTTGTGTGCATCCGAACGTGGCCATGCGCATGCGTATTGGTATATGGGAAAAATCAACAGTCACTCCAGTTGACCCAGCTGTGTCAATAGACCTAACCTACACATGTTATGACTCATGCGTGTTGATGTGCATGTGCAACCTCCTTGCGTGAATGCTTACGCAAAGGGCTCAAGGAGCTTGTAAACGCAATGCGCATTATAAGGGTTAGAATTATCCAAGAAATTTCCCATGCCCTAAGACGGTTATTTTTTCATAAATGTACTACTGGCATTTGCAAAAATAGCTTTCCGTTGTTCCACTAAAGGGCATTCCATTAAATCGCCGCAAGGGACTCATTGACTGTTTTAACTGTTAAAGGGATAATGGTCAAGAACAGATTTTCCATAGCCATTGTCCATGCGCAGGCAAAGTGAGGAATATGTTTTGAAAGTGTATCTCTTGAATGGCTGGCTCGATTGTCCTGCAAATTGGTCTTGCTCAAAACCACTGGCGATACTGTTTCTCTTCGGCGGGACAACAAATGGGTGTTGACAAAATTAGGTGTAATCCATTCTTCGTTGAAACCACAGATGCGCCATCAAAATGTAGCTACTAAATAACAGTATGTCAAATGGATGTAATACAAACTCATTTACATTAAATATAGGAATCCAATCTGTCAGTCAAATATATGACGTCATAATAAATTATATCACATATGGGTTGACGTTATAATAGATTACGTCGTGAATGGCGTATCTAAGTCCGCCATAGCCACTTAACTTGTACGAATTGTACGTCTGTACTATTTAATAACCATTCTGTTGAATATTGTGAAACTACTTTGACTGGGTGGCATTGCTTGCCCAACGCAAGCAACGTGTGGTTGGAGCATAGTTTGTGACGGGCTGGGAAAAGCGAAAACCGGATATCATCCATTTTATTCCATGGCAACCATACAGACATATTAACGAATAATTTGCAAAGGATTTGGCACGATATAAAATGATTTCGTCGTTTACTGACCCAGTATTGTAATCCATGTTCTATGATTTCTAGGGATGGCGACAAAGTCAATATACTAGACAATTTACAATCCCGCATGGAGAAATATGCAAACAATCTAGAAACACTCGTCGAGGAACGAACATCGGATTACCTCGTCCAGAAACAGAAAGCAGAGGACTTACTTTATAACATGTTACCTAAGTAAGTGAACCATCTGCGCGCGAAAGTTCATATTCTAAATCTCATTTACAAGTTTATATGTATTCTATTGACTATTTTGAAGCTAATTTGGCCTGGGTGTGTTGCTGCATATGGCAGTAAGATATGGTTGTCCAATATGTTTTAAAATAAAACACCACCACCACCCCCACCACCTCCACCTCCGCTTCTGCACCCACGACCACGACAAGCGCCACCACCACCACCACCACCACCACCACTACCACCACCACCACTACCACCACAAGCACCACGAGACCACCACCAGACCACCATCACCACCCCACCCCCACCACAACTACCACCACCACTACCACCACCACCACCGCTACCATCACAACCACTGTTGCTGGCATTGCTCCTGCTATTGTTACTGGTGCCTTTACTACTCTTACTACTGCTACTATTACTACTACTACTACTACTACTACAACTACTACTACTACTACTACTACTACTACTACTACTACTACTACTACTACTACTACTGCTACTGCTGCTGCTGTTGCTGCTGCTGCTGCTGCTGCTGCTGTTGCTGCTGCTGCTGCTGCTGCTGCTGTTGCTGCTGATACTACTACTACTGCTGCTGCTGCTGCTGCTGCTGCTGCTGCTACTACTACTACTACTACTACTACTGCTGTTGATGCTGCTGCTGCTGCTAGTACTACTGCTGCTGCTGCTAGTGCTGCTGCTGCTGCTACTGCTGCTACTCCTACTACTACTACTACTAATACTACTACTACTACTAATACTACTACTACTACTACTGCTACTGCTACTGCTGCTGCTGCTGCTGCTGCTGCTGCTGCTGCTGCTGCTGTTGCTGCTGCTGCTGCTGTTGCTGCTGATACTACTACTACTGCTACTGCTGCTGTTGCTGCTGCTACTACTGCTGCTACTACTACTACTACTACTACTACTACTACTGCTGCTGCTGCTGCTGCTGCTGCTGCTGCTAGTACTACTGCTGCTAGTGCTGCTGCTGCTACTACTACTGCTACTCCTACTACTACTACTACTACTACTACTACTACTACTACTACTAATACCACTACTACTACTACTACCACTACTACTACTACTACTACTACTACTACTACTACTACGACGACGACGACGACGACGACGACGACGACGACGACTACAGCACACAGTATTGTCCAGTAATGTGAGATGAATATTCTTCCTCTCAGGTCTATAGAAGACCAGCTTATTATGGGAGAAGCTATTTCAGCAGAGTACTTTGAACACGTGTCTATCCACTTCAGCGAGATATGTGGTTTCACTGCCTTGTCGCTGCAATCGACACCGATGGAGGTAAACTTGAGACACATAAATTGCTCGCACGCTCTAATATTTGCAGATGGCGGCTATGAATTATCATTCATCCAACGGACTTTTCCAATTCATCCATCAATCATATGAAGTCATAATCAACGGCGCGACGTCTATGCTGACGTCATAATTGATGACGTCATGAACGGCGTAGATAAGTTCGTCACGGACGCTTACTTGATGACGGACTAAGTGTTGGTGTACGAATTGTATGTATTTGCTACTCAATAAACTCGCCGTTAAATATTTTGAAACTAATTTTACTAGGCGCTGTTGCAGATCTATGGATATCCGCAAAGCTACTGGGCCGATTTTGCTAAAAAAAAAGTTACTACAAGAAAGGGTATGAGCATACAGGATTTCACAAGGTTGGGCATGATCCGATGACATCCTGCATTGTTACAAAAACGGGATAGCTACCCAGATAACGCAGCTTACTGGAACAATGCTGGGCGGATACCTTGCTGATACTTTTATTATCGGCACTGGGTCGACACAGTGTCGGCCCAATAAGCTAAGTTATCACGGTTGGGGTGGGGTGAGGTGGGTGTGCTGAGTGGGGTGGTGGAGAGGATTGTACTTGTTAATTTTGTTCATTTCTATTTTACAGGTGGTTGCATTACTAAACGATCTCTATACAACATTTGATTCTACAATCGAGCATTTTGACGTGTATACAGTGAGTGCAATATATATATATATATATATATACAAGAATTTACCCATTTAATGCTTAAATTGTGTCTAAAAAATCCAAATATTTCAGTTATTTAAATGCGATTTTAACCTTTTAGTGACTACATTCTTTCAAAAAATTAAAATATTTACTTATTGAATGTCAATTTGCAGCCCGAGAGATGACTATTTTGTTTTAATTTACCACTGACATGGCCGGCTCGTTTACCGAGCTAGTCATTCCAATGGTAAATTATCAAAACTAGTCTTCTGCAAATGGACACTCCTCAAGACCCCAGCGTTAGATAATTGTGGGCGGTTTCGCTATAAAAGGGTTAAATGGCCTTGATTATATTACGCAACATATCTCGAACGACGAGATTAGAGAATTACAAAATCCTGTTAGCAATGCGTGTAGTTTTTAAAGAGAATTACATTACCATTCAGTCTATCCCGTGATGAATGTCAACCATGCTCTGTCAAGATCCACAGTCCTATGGCAGTGGGCCGAAGTCATGTATTAAATAAATCAGTAAATAACATATCTTTCATGTTTTCACATCCTACAGGTAATCAAACCAAACAATTTTACAGTGCATATTTTTGCAGAACTTCACAGATTATCACCAATGGAAATACAGGATTATGATAATGTACATCATCAGCAATCTATATCAAAAGTAATAATCAGACAGAACCACTTGAATGTATGTTTGACAAGTGGACTCTTACATTATGACAGCGTCATCTGCATAACCTTCAGTGTCAACTTAAGGATATGTATTTCTTGGATTTCAACTTATAGCTCTGAATTATCACTCTGAATTGGCTGTCCTGCATTTGCATAGATTAGTACACACCATGCTGCACTTTTACTGGTACCAAGGCACCATATTACATGTTATGTCGCACCCTTCGGAGTTGGCTCTAGAGTTGTACTCACTAGTTGAGAATCATCACGAGTTTCCCCAGGGATACTGCTTGGACTTTGTTACTGTAGCCAGCCACCAAATCATAGCTTGGTATTGGGTTCGTAGACTATGTTGCTTTATTGCATCTTGTTGGCGGTAGACGTTGGCTCTCATGCTGTGGTGCTGTAAACATCAACCAATATCCGATACCCTTAAGGTTCGAACCTTGTGGTCTGCATAGTTCACACACATACTCTTCCAGGAGTGTTACTCTTTGTGCTGATACTTACGCCCGCGCCATTTATCCAACTCAATAAATGCATTGACTACATCTGTTGATGATTTAGAAAGAACATTCCAGCAGCTAAGTTTAACCTTTACCTAGCACGATCCACAGGTGTCACACCCTGTACATTAATGAAACACCAGAGAGTGGTTCGGAAAGTTCTGGATCGAGGGCCTGGTATATAACTGCAAGAGGTACTAGTACTTCCTTCCAACGGCAGTTATCATACGACAGCCGTCACCAGCGTCTGGAAGGCGAGATAAAGCAAGAATGATGAATAGGTCTGTGTCCGAAGAAATAATGTCAATCTGTATTCCTCGTTTTACTGCACCATGATATGTTTTTGTGACAGTTCGTATGACTGATTAGTCTTTTCAGACAAGTAAATAATTAAGCTTTGCTTTGTTTTGTGGAGTTGCTGAAGTCCTAGAATGAGTTACACAAAGACGTAGAGGCAATGCACGTGTAGTATATCGAACTAGCTCGCTTGCATCAATATTCACCGGTAACTTTCTTCAAAGACATTTCTACATTATATTGATCATGGTCTTCTTCGTATTTCTCCAGTTTTCGTCTGATCATTTTTTAAGAATGCAAATGCAAACTCCTTACAATTCTGTATTTTTCTGCTACCACACTGTTGTACGATTTCCATGGCATCTTTGACAACCGCACGTTCAGTATAAATACAATGTTCATGTTCCTGTACAGTGGATTGATTTGGTACATTCACAAACACCTTTTCCTCTGATTGATAAGTTCGTACTCATCTGAACATGGTAATAGGGAGCCATTTGCTATGTAGAGAGGACGACAGGCGCAGGAAGCCTCGCATGTCTCAATATATGGCCTACATTTTGCAAAAACTGTCATGCGAGCTAAAAATTAACTGCCTTCCTTCTACTAGATGTCCATGATCTTATCTTCTGCTTTGGCCGTTTATCCCATTAATTCTCTCACCATTGATTCGCCCCTTTACAAATCTATTTAAAGCACTCTCAATAATGATGTCAATGTTTTGAATGTCTTTCTGAATGACTTCAGGTATGACCCACTGTATGGCAATATTAAAAAGATGTCTCGCTTTAGACGTGAATTGGCCTGCATGCTCAAGAACACAGCAAAACTGCTTAATTGACTTTTTTTTATCTTTCTACAACGGCTACTGGTAATTCATTGTGAAGTGTGTGAAATGGTGCAGACATACAAACCATGTGTTCTGTTTATTTTGGAGCCACAATATAGAAACTTGCTAATGTGGCGGGCTTCAGAGTAAAACAAACAAGACATGGCATCACTTGTCTTGATCAATTCCATTGTTCCAGGGCTTGATCTACTTCTTTTCAGAAGCATGGTGTAAGTTCCAATGTCCGTGTCTGGTGGCTCATAAGAACAGTGGCATTGTCAACACCATATCCATACATAATCGATACCACTGGAATAAAGGCCATTTGCTATGGTTATTATCATAGTGCACCATTTTGTCTTTTTATGCAAGTTAGCTAACATCTCTGCATCAATTGTGTTTAGATCTTCGCTGTTCAAATGTCTGCGATCCTTGAGTATACTTGCCTAGATTACTTGAAATATACTGTTGATCACTATGAATGCCAGACTCTGAATCAAGAGCTTGAAGTATGGTTACATAAGCTTGAACTGGGATGTTTATATGGCTTCAATTATTTGACGTACTGTCAATGGACCGTACCATCATGCCTCAATCCATGAATCATGAATACCACCACTGGCAATACAGGATCCAATTGCTCGAATTGTGCAGAAATCTGTATACAATTCTCGTATGTGTAGAATCTAGGTATCGTGCAAACAAGGCATGCGTTCTGGGAGCCCTCACGTACGTGCATGCTGATCCATAATTTACTGACATCACAGTATTCCTTTCTGTGTCAGCGACATGCGTTGCCCTTTATGTGCTTGTTACATGATAATATGGCATATGTCACGTTACCTCATTGTCTTGAAGCTCACAGATAGGCGCATCTATTCCATCCCTATTACTAATTGATGGATAATCTTTACCACCATAGAATACACGTTCCCTGACCTATTTTGGCTATTCCTGAAAGAATCTGTCTGTGGATTTGGCATTAGCTGTTCTTTGGTTACGTGCTGAGAGTTTATATGCAGATTGTAGTTGTTCCTAGCACACATGTCTTTTCATAGTATTTGGGTGTCATCGAAGATTGTCATGGTTGTTGCATCTGGTATCTGTTCATTGGAAATGTTAGAATTGGTTTGCCGCTATGATAGCTTTAAATTAGTATGTAACTACAATGGTTTAAACCCAAACATCTTCAGCCAACAAGTTCAGTGCATGTTGAGATATTTTCTCCATAGGTTTCAATACTTTGCAAATCTAGCAATGGTCATAGCTGTCGTCATTGAAGGCGTGTGCATTTCATATTTATAGCCTTACTAGATATTACCGAAAAGAACATATCAGCCAAATTTGGTTTTATTTCATCAACACGTGCCACAATTTTTGCCAAACAGACAAAAGACGGATGGACGACAGACAAACTGCCATTATATAAACCCACCGAAGTGTGTTAACAATACTATATTTATATATTCGTTATTACCATCTGCAAAAACAAAAATAATTGTTATCAAAATACAGATTGACATGGTGTTGGGAACCTTTTCAGCACTATCTCTACCTTTCATATCGTAACAATTGTTTGACCTTCGTGTGACCATGAAAATCAAAACTAAAATTTACGCGAACACTTTTTAAATACTAGGCATCTCAAGGAACATGATTTTATATGGTGTGCCGATTTAACATGAGATGCATGCTGAATGGCATACGCCATCACCCTATTACCCCGGTTAAATCTCTAGTGAGAACACGGACTTACACTGTTTTCATTATTTGGTGAGTGAAAGCTGCAGTGGCCTTTCTGTACTATTTAGCCCATCCTGCGTCAGCTTAACCATTTAATGGTCAAACTGACTATACCATTAGAATGACTGGCTCGGTAACAGAGCACAATATCATGAAATTAATTTGACGGGTGTTGTTACTGGCATTGACAGTAACCGCACTCAGTTAAATTAGGTTCCAAGTATTCAATTGCTTACATTTATAGTTTTCTAGCAATTAATAATGAGGGAGTTCCGGGATGGATCAATTCCAACACGTGCGACGTCTATGTGACACTTATCTAGAGATGAACAGGGCATAGGTAAAACCGGATTCCTCCATTGACGTTTACTGACCTCTACATTACCTTGACCTGGTCAGGCTACTTCTTTCTCGAGAAGTCACCTTTCCAGAGTACTCACCCATCATATGACGTCATAATGAACTGCGTGATGTGTAGAATGACATCATAATGAATGACGTCATGAATGACGTCGATAAGTACGTCACACACGCATATTTGAAGACGGTCTATGCGTTGGTATACAAATTGTTTGATTTTGCTATTTAATAAATATCCTGTTGAATATTTTGAAACTAATTTGACTGGGCGCTGTTGCTGCCATAGGCAGCAACAGCACCCAGTCAAATTAGTTACACACTTTTCTACAGCTTCCCTGTATAGTTTTCAGGAAATTTATAGCTATGGCATTCGGGGATCGATCAATCCCATCACGGCGGGGTGTGGGTGGAGCTTAACTAGTGATGGGCGTGACATAGCTAACACGAAAAGGTCCAGTGTGTATAATCTACACCTTAATGTGATATTTTGCTCAATGATTTTCACTTTGGTCAGGCCTTCTATTGAATAACCCATATTATTTTCATTCTATGTTTATGTTCAGCTTTGAAAATACACGTAAGTCCTCAGCTGAAGGAGTCCTGGATGTATTTGGCACATTCCAGTTAGAATTACGTGGTGGAGTAGAAATGAAGGTACGCCCCCCCCCCACTACTAAACGGCCACACTCTAAAGAAATCAAATAAAAAACAGTAATCTGCATTATAAGAGATATTATTCTGTTGAATATAAGTTGACGCTATTTTGACTGACAAGCTGTTGCTGCAGATAGCAGCACCAAGTTACTGCCAAACTGTTTTCAAAATATTCATCAGCTACACTCCGACGTTATGTTAAAATTCAGATTCTTGGGATTCTGTTTTGATAGTGTTAATCTGTGTTTGCTACATTGCCAGTCTATGGTGGCAAAATACATAGTATCACAAGACAGGCAATACAACGTGTACATAGTAGAGCTATTGACATGTGGTCCTCTTGGACGCTTGTTCATTGTATTCATTGATACACGACTGAGATAGTAATCGCTTAATTTGCTATACACTTCGTCATAATGTACATGTGCTAAGGTGAGATAACTCGTTCAGGGCCTTATCAAGAAAGGGCTTTGGGTTATGCCCCCATGCCTTATCATTAGCATTTTCTACTGCTCCGTTAACAATTTTGCTTCGCAATTGTTCTTAGTCCGGGAGCCAATTTTCAAAAGGGGTCTAGAAGAATGGTTTCGTAGCACACCCGGTATTCAGAAGGTGTGTCTCTATATTATGCTAGACCGATGTCTTGGGTATATTCTGAGCCATGTTGTACAAGAAAATTGTGGTATCACTAACCCGTGAGAAGCCCATTTACAATAGGTGTTGAATGTAGCTCTCAAACAATTTTCACAATGATAAATTGTTCACAAACTTATGCGCATGTTATATCAATACAATCTTAACCAAAATGGAAAGGAGTGATCGTATATCGCAGATTTATACATAATCAACCTCGTTTAAGACACCCGTATGTTGCTTTGTACATATTGGGGCACTTAGGTCTTCTTGTGACTAGCAATACCTTAGCTACAACAATGCCCATGTTTTCTACATTTTTCTTAATTAAACCTTTAACTGACATGCAGTGCATGTCTACACAAGCTGGCAGGACATATGTATCACGTGAGCAAATGAGAGAATGTTACTCATCCGTGTCAGAGTCATCTTCGACAATTGTATGCTGAACATTGTCACAGTTCACCTCCCATACAAAGGCATGTTTCAGTGCAGAGTAGATTGTTAGCCTTGCATTGACAGAGATCTGTTCTTTTGCAGGCAGACTTTTGCCATCTACATGATGTGAGTGCAATTAATCCAAATGGAGCAGGATCCTTTGACATTAGAACAGGCTTGAGTAGACCATCCACTATACTCCAGCCATGTCCATTTGGAGATGGAAGATTCTGAACAGCTTGCAATGAACGTCTCCAAACAAGAGCTTGAAAATTGGCCCTTTCGGTGTGATGCTTTAGACTATTCGATGTAGGTGGAGGATTTTCATTTCTTTGTCTCTTTTGACAAAAGAGCCAATAACGGGTTTCATCAGCTGTCTTTCCCACATCCCTGGTGGTATACAACTCACAGACAAATTTCTCACATAGAATTGCAATATTCGGTGATAAGTCAACATGTTCGCCACGTTGGGATAAGCTAAGCTGATGACATTCAGATGACTTTAATAGATTGAATGCTTTTCTCTTAGCGACTCCAAATAATGCACTGGTGCTATCACAGCCTGTAAGAGAATGAAACCCAGGCAAAGACAGACAGATAGCTGGGCCCAGTACTTGAGGAACTGTATGTATTGGTATGTATCGAAATTTGTCCTTTGTGCCCGTACGGAACCATAGTTCAGAACAGTGAAGCGAACGATATGTATATATATACTAAGTACTGCCATGTCTGTATCAGGAGACTGTATAACAACACGCATGTGGACTTTTGAAGCGTGTAGCGCGTGCAACATCATACGCGTATCTGCCTCCTCGTGATCTGATCGAAGTTCTTCCAAATACGACGAATTGTTCGCTGAAATGACAACAACATCCATTCCATCGTTAACGCCACCAGCAAGAATGACGCAATTGTCGGCAGATAGCATATTCGGACCAGTATCACGCCACCGCTTGCTGAGAAATGCAACCAGGTTACTTTTGTTGCTTGGATTGCTGATGTACTTGGCCCATTGCTTTGGAACGGGAGTATTTTCTCCAGCAATCTTTACTTCCAATGCTGTTGATGACTCACGTTTTAGCCGCTCTTCCGCTTTGAGAGATTCCAGTCTATCATATCTCTCAAAACTATATCTACTCTGTTGCAGTCTTCTTGATCCAGTGGAACTGTAAAGATGTGCCAGTATTTATCAGCCAATTCTCCAAATGTAGACGTACCTCCAGTTTTAACCATTTGCACAATAGCCATGCCATCTACTACATAAGCTCTTGCGCCTGTCTTGTCAACAGGTGGAAGCCGTCCATCAACATTTACTTCCTTTTCTAGTTCACTTAACAAAACACTTTTCACATTCTTTCTTAGAGTCCCATCCGTATGTGACAATGGTAGTGGAACAGCAGACAGTTCATACGTCATCACTAGTTTTAAATCAACATCTCTGGACCTTGCGGCAATAATTACTCGACCAAATAGTTCGCGGTCAGATCTCACATTATGAATTTTTTCATCATTTGTTTTGAGTTTTTTCTTCTGTGCTAGCCTGGCAAATGTTTTAAGTTTTAAGTGTGGCAACGTGTCCCAAAAGCTTCTCGTGTTAGTGTCCAGCCGCTCCTGAACAACATTTTCCATAATCTCCTTACCAATGTCACAGGCGGAAACAAGTCTCTTGGCGATTTCACTAGGCAATACCACGCCAGTTGCAATGTTTACAAGCGGAAGACACTCGCTATCGTCGTTTTCCGCAATATTAAAGGGATTGGTCATTATATCTGATGAGAACATCGAAAGTATCTTCTGCACATCGGTTTCATCCCTGTTCATTCGATTAGTCCCATGTCCTTATGTACTCCAAACATGTGACTATCTTGTAACCCACACATTTGCTTTGTGACCGTTGTTATGGCTGCCCTCTCGTGGCTAGTTAAAAAACACCTCTCCAGAGCTCCTGGCTTTTGTGTTATTCCAATAATACCACCTCACTTTTTGGAATCCAAATTAATCGATTGCTTTAAGGCCATATCTGTCCACACTTGATTAAATGGATGGTCTGAGCGACTTACGGAATGATTTCCATTCAAGAATTGTTCATGTACATGGGGATGTGTACTTGGAAGCATCTTCATGTCCGCAAGATATATTGGCAGCCATCTTGCATAATTGGTTCTGTCCATGCTGTAGAAATATGGCGCCATAGCAGCAGTAGCAGATAGGTGTGCCTGCCAATCTCCAGTTCTTTCAGCTCTTATGAATCCAAGCAGCATCTCTACCATATGAATATATGAGTTCCAAAATGCGAACAGGTATGATTTCGAGCTTGACTCAACTTTAAAGGATTTGAACAGCTGTTGCAATTTATTCACGTACATACACACCTCTTTAAATTTTCTTGCAGTGCGTCTAAGTCGTCAATGCTGCTTCGGCACATCTTAATTTTCTCATCCAGACTCTCCAATTATGTTGGAGTAATGTGGTCTTCATGTTGTCCATTTTGTTGAACCCATTTTGAAAAAGACTGCCATTGTAATCGCAGCAGCGCTTCCATAACCAATTTGTGAGCCCTCACTCCTCGATTATATGACTTCCCTTTAAGTAGAGCAGCAGCCGTGCTGCTACCATATGTGTTGGCCTCTATGAGGAGATCTTCTAAGCCAGAGTCATCAAACATCTTTCCAATAACAGCTAAGTAGTTTAGCGCAATGTGGAATCCCCCCCCCCAGTCTGATCACAGTATCACTAAACTCTTCTGTATATCGCCACTGTATCTCATTTACCTTGACATATATGGCCAAGTCGAATGTAATGACTGAGTCATTCTGTCCTAGTGTTGTCATCATTCTTTGAACTTGTTTCATGACCGTGTACACCGTATTGAATTCAGTTGGTTATCCGGAAATCATTGGACAGTAACCGATTTGTGTAAAAGGTGCGTTAGCACATGATACAAGTGCATTAAATCCACTCCAACTAGGGAACGTTTGTGTTTCTGTGGTCATCATGGGTACAAGATCTACCGCAAACAATTTTATTGGACACATTCGAAGGATGGCCCATGCAAGATCCATGACTAATGCCTGTTCCTGGATTGAGCTATCACATTGGTACCAATCCTTCTTGACAGTGTCTATGAACGCGGTCACAACTGGTCTTCTACCAAACACCCCACAATCAAGAATTCTGTTTTCAGTACCTGGTGCTGTCAAAGCCCTTCTCCTGACTGAGTGTTCAGCATGTGTGACACGCTATTACTTTGAGTTATGACACGATCATGCTTATATCGTTGTGCACTGTGGATACAGCCAAAGCCTAGGCCCCCTATGCAAATGTGTTTGTACAATAGGGCTGAAAATGTGTGGGACATGTCCCCCAAGCCACAGCAAGTGTCAGACCTTCCAAATACTGGGTGTGCTACGTCACGATTCTGACATAGCTTTAGCTCCTGGACTATCTCATTTAAAATAGGTTTCTGTAACTCTTTACGCATTGCGAAAACGGCCGAAGACAGTCTTTACATTAGTCTTGAGGTATGCTCATTTTCAGGCCAAGAGAGACTTCTTTTGAAATTTCACTCTGCCGAAATTTATTCGTATAAACAGAGTTCCGGCTGCTCCATTTTATTTTATTTCACCGCCGCCACCGCAGAACTGGCGCCGCCACCGCCACCAATAGCATCCCCCGCCATCCCACCACCATCCCACCGCCAACATTGCTGCCACAATCACCAGCAACACCGAGCACCACCACCATGGTACTAACAACAGCCCCTCTTCAAAACCACCGCCAGCACCGCCACCATCACCACCACCGCCAACATAGCCACGGCCAGCACCATTGCCGCCGCTGTCAGCAACACCACCACCACCACAACCACCACGACCACCACCACCACAACCACCACCAACAACAACAGCAACAACAACAAAAGAACAAAACAACGACTATTACTACCACTACTACTACTACTACTACTACTACTACTACTACTACTACTACTACTACTACTACTACTACTACTACTACTACTACTACTACTACTAATACTACTACTACTACCACCACTACCACTACCACTACCACTACCACTACCACGGCCACAACCACAACCATTGCCACCACCACGACGACAACCACTACCAGTAGAGCAGCAACAACAACAACAACTACAACAACAACAAAAACAGCAACACGAACCACAACAGCATCAACAACAATTACAACAACAGCAGAGGCAGCAGCAGCAACAACAACAACAACAACAGCAACAACAAAAACAACAACAACAAAAACAACAACAACAACAACAACAACGGCAATGGCAATACTAATAATTTCAATAATAATAATAATAATAATAATAATAGTAAGAAAAATAATAACATCTGCAACAACTGCAACCGCCGCCGCCCCCGACACCACCACCACCCAGAACCACCATCACACTACTATCCCCACCCCATCACCTCCGCTACCGTGATCACCGCCGCCGCCCCAACATCACCACCACCACCACCACCACCAACAACAACAACATCAACAACATCATCACTAAAGCAGCCGAAACAACAATATCAACAGCAGCAACAGCAACAAGAGGAAGATCAATACCAATAATAACAACAACAACAACAACAACAACAACAACACTTCCTTCAATTAACAACAACGATAACAACAATAATATTAACAACAACAACAACAACAACAATCACCACTACCTCAACCACCACCACCACCGCCACCACCACTATCACTAGAGCAGCAGCAGCGGTAGCAGCAACAGCAGCAACATCAGCAACATATATAACAACACCAACACCAACACCAACAACACCACAACCAACACAAACAACAACGACAACAACAACGACGACGTCAACAACAATACTAATAATAATAATAATAATAATAATAATAATAATAATAATAATAATACTTACAACAACAACAATAACAGCAGCCCCTACCGCCGCTTTCGTCGACACCACCACCATCCAGCACCAACATCATTCTACTACTCCCACCCCACCACCACCGCTACCGTCGCCGCCGCCACCAACATCACCGCCACCGCCAACAAAAACAACAACAACATCACTAGAGCAGCAACAACAGCAACAATAACAACAACAACGATAACAATAACAACAGCAACAACAGCAGCAAGAGCATCAAAATCAACGACAATAATAATAATAATAATAATAATAATAATAATAATAATAATAATAATAATAATAATAATAATAATACTAATACTAATACTAATAATAATAATAATAATACTAATAACAACAACAACAACAACACCAACAACAGCAACAACAACAACAACAACAAAACCATAATCAATAGCAACAATAACAAAATGGCAACAACAACAACAACATCACACTCAACAGCAACAATAACAAAACTATCAACACCAACACCAACAACAACAACAACAACAACAAGGACACTAAAACAGCAATACTAATAACAACAATACTAATAACAATAGTAACAACCGCAACAATAACAACAACAGCAGCAGCAACACCAACACCAACAACACTATTCTATCTCTAGTGGTACATATAACCAGTATTGACACAGCAGTTTGATATTGTGGGCTTTTCCTACACAATTGACAATGCAGCAGCAAGGTAGGAGGTGAAACGCACAGGGGCTAGTCCATCTCCATGTGGAGAGCCGATTGATGTCTCAAACTATGCAGACGTCACTGTCTTGACCCATACTTTGAGCTTGCGAACCATTTTGTGGCAGTCGACCGTAGCAGTGATTTAATCTGCCAGGGAGTCTGCGTGTTGATTGGCACGATCTTGTAAGCGTTCCTCGATGTAGCGCAGAATGATGTTGCGTTCCCGGCGCTGTGTGGTGCAGTCTTCACTTCGGCGTAATGCTTTCTGTTGGTGATAGTTTTACAACTACATGGTCGTCAGTATACCTAGTTCGGTTGTTTTTTAGCACTCCTATGGTGCTGGTAGCTGATGATTCCTTAGATTGCAGTATTTTGTTTAGGGCTTCGTTTGGATCGGAACTGACGTCGATGTTAGCTAATCTGCTCCACAAGGGCCTTTTTGTATGATATCTAACAGTCAGTGCCGCTGATGAGCTTGGGTAGGTTGTAGGTGACTTTACCTGGTATGGTATTTATGCACAAGGTAGAGATGTTTCATTTCTTGGCGTGTAATGACTTATGGTCAGAATTGATGTCTGCGCCTCCATATGAGCGATCATCATGAAGTAGGGGTTTTGTTTGTGTTTTGCATAGTATGTAGTATATTTGGTTTACGACCGCTTTTGTAACCTCAGAGCCTTTTGGGCCAATGTGTCCAGTGCATGTTGTCCGTTGACAATAATATATTAATATTATTATTATTATTATTTATTTTTTTTCAATTATTATTATTATTATTATTATTATTATTATTATTATAATTATTATTATTATTATTATTTTTATTATTATTATTATTATTATTATTATGATTATTATTATTATTATTATTATTATTATTATTATTATTATTAGTATTATTCTAGGGCAAAGGAACCATTGTAACGTATTGGCTTCTGGGGGATAATACCCCAGAACTGAACGGCATTACATCAGCACCAACAAACAACATAGAGAAAAAACCAACACAGGAACAAAACTCTTTAGAATCGCATTCCTAGTATATTTAGAAAAAATGTATTTATGAATTAAAACAATGCTGCCTCTGCTAAGTCTACCACAGAACTGGAGAGGCACACGTCCGTGAATATGCTGCCTCGCACAAGGTCCTAGATGACGTATGAATGTGAGATCTGACGGCTGTTTGATGCAGGTCGTGAAGACATAGCCATATAAGAATGGTATAGGCCTACTTATAAGGATGTGATATCTAAAGAAAATTGTTAAATGATATTGACGTTTGAAAAAAAAAGTGTTCAAATACAATGAACCTTTCCAGAGTATCCACCCATCACATGACGTCATAATCAAGTACGCGATGTGTAGAATGACATCATAATGAATGACGTCGATAAGTACGTCAGGAATGCATATTTGAAGACGGTCTATGCGTTGTTGTACACATTGTTTGCTTTTACTATTTAATAAATATTATTCTGTGGTTATTTTGTAACTAATTTGACAGGGTGCTGTTGCTGCCATAGGCAGCAACAGCATCCAGTCAAATTAGTTACAAAATATTCAACTACTTCCCTGTATAGTTTTCAGGAAATTGATAGTTGAGCATTCGGGGATCGATCAATCCCAACACGTCGTGGTGTAGGTGGAGCTTAGCTAGTGATGGGCGCGGCATAGCTAAACACGGAAAGGTCCATTGACAACGCGTGGATGATCTGGGATCTATTTGTGGATACTCCTCTCGTATGAGAATGAAGCGTGCGTGCGTGTGTGCATGGTTTACGTGCGCGCGTGCAAAGTGCAAGTGCGTATCTATGTAAGCTTGCACCTACACATATAAATTAACAAACTAATGTGTGGATCAGAAACCAGTAATTCTATTTGTTTATTAAGTTGATGTATTTATAACAAGCCACATGATGATTATATCTGATTTAGACACTGTGTTACTAAAGATAAACATCAGTTTTTTATATTTTAATTGTATTTTGAAGGTACAAATTCACACCAAAAGTATTCAAAATAAAATTGTTTAAATTATATACTGTTAGAAGATTAAAGTGTGTGCCTAGATGTAAAGAAACGAAATAAATCTTAAATTTGATGATTTAATTACGTATAAATTATTATAATTCTTTAAGTTCTGAAATTGAATTAGGGACACGAGTTCCTAATTCAACTTCACAACTACATACATTATATTAATATATACGGAATGAAACCATCATATGTTAGGACTTATTTCGGTTCATTACATTCAGGCTGTGTTCTCACTAGAGAGTTAATCGGGAATAGCGCCATACATCAGTATAGCGTTATTCCTGATTAAGTCTCTAGTGAGAACACGGCTTGGGGACACAATTTAAGGTTCTAAGACTAAACAATTTTATCAAATTTATTTTCAAGAATTTGGTGTGAATATGCACCTTTAATATACGTTCTAATTCATATAAATGGAGTATGTATACTATGCTAGGTTTAGACAAACTATACATCAGCACAAGCACAGCTACCGGTAGATGTTTAACTAAGACGATCCTAAACTGCAATGAACTTCGATCTATTTAGCAGTTAGTGTATCATGGAGAGGAGTGTACAGTGTACACACGTTTCATTTACAAATTTTAAATACGCATTTAAATTAAGTACACACTGGACCTTTTCAGTTTCAGCTATGCCCCGTCCAACTTTCGCTATGCTCCACCCGCACCTCGCTGGTCTTGGTATCAATCGATCACTGTACTCTCTGAATCTCAATTTCCAGAATAGTATACAGGTTAAATGTTGAATATTTCGAAACTAATTTGACTGGGTGCTGTTGATAGGCAGTAACCGTGCCCAGTCCAATTAGCTTCAAATTATTCAACATCATGTTTATTAAATAGCAAAGACATGCAATTCGTGTATCAGCCCAGTACGCGTTAAGACGGATTAAATCGAGCCATTCATACTGTAATTGATTATGTCGTCTTCATATACGTCAGGTAGTTAATTATGACGTCATTTGATGGATTGATAATCCGGAAAGGTCCATTACATAGCGGCAATGCAGATACGGTGATTAATATTAGATTTTCAATTCCACCAGAATTGTACTGCCTTAGTCAGCAACATATTGGAGTAAAATTATCTACATAGTTTTTAATTGCATAATTCTGATATTATTAAAACGTGTACGTGTTTTGTTGAAACTGCTAAACAGGCAAAACTATGGTTCACAGTCATGTTCATATATAAATCCAACATATTCCAATTATTGGCATAAATAGATGTGTTATATATAGGCGATGCATGGTCTGTCTACGTGTAATCATCATCGACTCATTCATGACCATAATTATGTATTTTATGTACCGAGGTATTATTATTATTATTATTATTATTATTATTATTATTATTATTATTATTATTATTATTATTATCATTATTATTAAATCTATGTGGTAAAGAGTCTTGTGGCGCGACTATCTAGTCCTGTTAATCTAAGAGGCGATGCAACGCAGTCATAATTACATTTAATCATACTTTCCTCTGCTAAGTTCCATCGATATTAGATTCTTTCTATGCAGAACTGAGTTCCACCATTGCAATCCCAGCCAGTGGAGATTTCAACTCCAAGCTGAGTAAACTCTGCACTGCAGAGAAAAATTCAGGACGTGGCGTGTGCATGGAAGTCGTATGGAGAGGGCACGCGCACTGGAGATGCGCTGGTCGTATTCCTTAGTTCAAATGGCGTATCTTTCAAACACCCATGCCGTCGCCGAACAATATGGACAGGACACATTGCTGATCGAACGGGTCATCACCCAAATAGACTTCATACTATGCAAAAAAAAAGAAATTCGCCTACTTCTGGATGCTCGTTCCTATGGAGGTGCAAACCTCAATTCTGACCATAAGCCAGTCACTGCACGTGTTCAGATGAACCAACCATATCTGATATATAAATGCAATACGAGGCAAGAGGGTTGAGCCGCATACAATCTACACACACTAATCAGCGACACCGACACTCAAATGTCATACAAAAACGCCGTCAGGGAGTAGATAAATAACATGGATATAAGCCCGATCCAGCCGAAACCCTAACTAAAATACTGAAATATATCGAATCACCAGGTACCAGCACCATAGGAGTTTTCAAAACCAACCAAACTAGGTATACTGCTTGCCATGTAGTAGTAAACCTATCGACAGAGCAGAAAGTGGTATGGCTGCGCATTTATCAAAGTGGCCAAAGTCAAGATTGCACCAAACTACGCAGTGCACTCCAAAAAAATGTGTTCCACATCGGCGAACGCTTGCCATGCAACAGGCAGACGGAAGCAAATTAAATCACTGCCATAGACTAATGTCACAATATGTTTCGTGCAGGCGGGGCCCTGCCAGTTACTGACTACACACCACCACTCAATGTACTCAACTCTGAAGTATACTTTATCGGGACTGACCAGGGTAACGCCAAGTTAATTCAAGCATGGTTCAAGGAACAGTTCACTGACCACGATGATGAGCTCTTGAACTCTTTTTCAGGAGACCCCATGCCATTACTAACAACAATATAACAGTACCAGTTGAACCAGTCAATTACGAAAATGAAATTTTCTTAAAACCAATTAAGCACCTAATCAATCAGCTGTTGTGCACCACCTTTCCATCGATGATGTATGCCTAGGCGCCCTTATCACGCTACCAACGACCAGGAAGACACGTATTCCCAAATAATCTGTGTCGCACTGTGCTCCTCAACAGCATACGAAAAATGTCTATCGAAAATTACTCAATGCCGCATCGGAGATAAGATCGATGACTTCGCCGGTTCATGTTAAAGTGGCGTTAACCATGGGCACATCAACGCAGACATTGTATGGGCTCAGCCCATGTGTCGGTAGTCATGTCCAAACACTGGGATTTCCACAAAGTTGACATTGATATATCACATGCTTTCGAGGTAATTAACCGTTCAAAGATTCTAGATATACTGTGAGGCAACAACTTGCAAACACAAGCTGAGAGTACGAGTCAAGTCACTGAAATCTGTAGATTTTGAAACATCCATCGGCTCCCCACAGGGAGATGGCCTATCGCCTGTGCTTTTCACCAGTTACTTTGCTGTCGGAATCTATGCGAGAAAACTCCACAAGGCCTCCACCCCATCCCCAGTATCGATAATGGGTATGGCGCTAGAGATGGATTATGCCGATGACGTGGACGTCATAGATGAGGAAAGGAACTGCCTTGATGCCTTCTCACAGCCCACATATACCCATCTACAAAGCATGAACGTAAAGAAAAGTATGATCGTTTTTAGTGGCGGCGAAACACTAAGGAAAAATAACATCCTTGGTGCACTACTTTGTGGTACTGCTGACAAATCTTGCACGCTGTGTCATGGGGAGCATACCTATCTAGTCCTTCCGGAAGCTATGGATTCGTCGATTAAAGATGCCCTTGATAAAAATACTACATCTACACAACGAAACCTGCGTATCCCTGATGCTGTATAACTGTATCGCCTGGGCAGCTCCAAAGGAAGCGGTATACACACGTAGTGGCTGTCACCGCAAACACCTACACATCATTACTGAACGCCTCAGGTCAGATAGCATACTTTCCAACGATGTACTATGCAAGACGTGTAATACGACGGAGCTGTCCATTAAAGTCGCCCAGTAAAGATGTGTTGTCCATGTTAGGCCATGTGCTAACGATGCTAGAAGACACACGGGCACATAAAGCCTTGGAATGCGCCATACTGGGGAGCCAGCAAATAGAAAGCCAACATGGGAGGCCATTGCGTAAATATGTTACGCGTGTATTCGTGACCTCAAGAAAGCAGGACTCGATACAGTCAAATCAAGAATGGAGCTGATGAAGCTAAAATTTTGTGTGAGAACAAGACACACTGGACAAGAGTGAAGAAGGACTGGTTGCAACTGTAGGATGTTTCTACTACTATAGCTGCAGAATACAGTAATCATACATATTTTAAGCATATGTGTTCATTGTGCTATGTCTAAACACGTGCGATGACTGCGTTGAGTGATTCTCTTGTGTCAACTTATGCATATAATGGTCAACATGATCAAAAGCTACCTCTGCAGTCATCTTGAGAAATACCTATTTGCAGGCTAAGAGAAGAACACCAGTCATTCCAGTGATAATTTTTCCAAAATACTCTTGTTGGTCTGCAATTGGACACTGTCTCAGCAGAAATTTGATTTTTGTGTTGATCATTACACTTTTGATGAATGTCCATTTGAAGGATAACAGAAATCAATTTGTTTTGTAAATTTTCGCTATAAATTTACAAAAATACTCTTTTTGGCTGCAAAAATCAAAATGTCCTTGAAATGTATTGGCAATTAAATGGTTAATTGAAATAAATAGTATTTTGAGCGCTTTAACGCGCTGTTGACACAAGAGGGGTTAAGATCGATTATTTTAAAATAAACGTTATTCCTAGATTAATCATGTGTATAACTTACACGGACTTCAGCCAGCAATGTCTTCACAACTCAAGTATGTTCGAAATGTTCAACAGAACATTTTTTTATATCGTGTTCAAAATTGCTTTTTGGGGGGAATGGTTGACTGATTTATGAGTTGTGCAATATGTGTGGCATTTACACATGTAACTTGACACTATGCAGGACCCACGTTTAAGACAAACATAATATTTGTGTTACTTTTTGGTTTTGGGGGTACTGGAAACTGTGGGCCCTGTGCAAATCCACGCATTGCATTGCCTTATATCCGGCCCTGTTACTGTTTAATCATATACAATCATGATTAAGAAAATAATTGTGCTTTTCGATTTAATCATGTTATTTCATAAGCCTAGCCATGTCATTGTTGTGGCAGCAACATGTGTGTTGTGGTTGCAAAATGTCAACATCGTCAACAGAATGTTTCTTAAATTGAATTCAGACACGTTCGTGAGAGAACGTGGCTACTTCTGTGACACGCCTATACATTTGAAATGGACATTTCCATTTTATCCTTCCATCATATGACGTCATAATTAACTATGCGACGTGTAGATGATGACGTCATTTTTAATGGCGCCATGAATGCCGTAGATAATGTCGTCACGAATGGGAAATTAGTAAGCGTTGTTGTACGAATTTGATGTCTTTACTATTTAATAAAGAGGCTGTTGAATAATTTGAAACTAATGTGCACCAAGTTAAATTAGTTTGAAAATATTTAACAGCTTACATGTATAGTTTTCTGGAAATTGATAGTCAGGGAGTTCCTGGATCGAGTGATCTCAAACAGGGGCAAAGTGTGTGCGGCGATTGGCTAGAGATGGGCGGGGCATAGCTAAGCCTGCATTTCGCCATTGAATAACAGATCAGATTTCTCATAGTGAGAGAGACCGGATAGAGCGTTAACCCTGTAATGACTAATGACTAAATTGTTGTCAAGAAAATTAAGGTATCTGCTATTTGAACGCCCATTCGCATGACAAAAGAAGGCGATTTTTGAAAATGTACCACTAGAATGGCTGGCTCGTTTATCGAGCGAGTCATTCCCGTGATAACTTTTCAAAAAACCTGATCATTAACCCTTTAATGACTAATTTTGTTTACAAGATTTAAATATGTTGTTATTGATGCCCATTTGCTGGCCTATTTTGGAAAATTTACCATTGACATGACTGGCACCGTAATCACGCCAGTCATTCCAGTCGTACATTTTAAAAATTAGTCTTCTCTTGGCCTGCAAATGGACATCTCCCACGACCACTACATAGGATGGCTTGAGCGCGTCGTCGTGCAAGTGTTAAGGTGTCAAGTACAGTATTGCGCATGCAACTTTAATATTACCAATATTTCTACATTGTATTATATGAATATAAGTTAAAGAATGTATTTCCTTTAAATTGTAATTATTATAACATCTGCAGTTATATATATAGATATATCAGCCACAAGTAAACGCCATTATATTCGCATACCGTATTGTAAAGTCAAAACCACCATAGGCGATCAGGTGACGTGGCATTCCAGTATTGCAAAGTGTTTGGGCATATACAAAGCCTTCGTGTGTGATGGAGGATGGATCTTTCTTGCACGTGATCATCTAAATGATAGAAACTCTTGTCCTAGGGAACTGTTACTCTCAGAGAATGCATGAGGGCTTTATTGGCGTATCCGCTAATATTAGTTCGTGGGCCAAATTCAAAATTATGCATTTCAGTTGTCCGTTGGTATGTTAGATGAAACGAGGGGGTACCTGTCCAAATCTCATCGTTATTTTCACGTGCTATAATCCTGATAACATGGCATGTAATTGTAACTCCATCATTTGGTACGCAAGGGTTCTGCAAAGAGTCAAAATTATACGCTGCGACGATAAAGGGCAGCAGTTAATGGTTATTTAGACACGACACATGCTCAAGCAAATGCAATCTCAGGTTGTCCACCCTCTCACTTGTGTTTAAAACGCTAGCATGGGTACAACACACTCATTACCTACTGATCCTTTTGGATTTGGGCCATGTTATATTAATATGTGATTTGACCTCCATGCGCTTTGCCAGACATCTTAATGATTTATCTGCGAGTGGAATAAAGCAAAGTATCTAATCATTTGAATTGTGTTTGCACTTTTATTATTATTATTATTATTATTATTATTATTATTATTATTAGTAGTAGTAGTAGTAGTAGTAGTAGTACTAGTAGTAGTAGTAGTAGTAGTAGTAGTAGTAGTTGTAGTAGTAGTAGTAGTAGTAGTAGTAGTAGTAGTAGTAGTAGTAGTAGTAGTAGTAGTAGTAGTAGTAGTAGTAGTAGTAGTATTTGTATTATTATTATTATTATTATATTATTATTATTATTATTATTATTATTACACATTGTCTCTATATATGGCTCATGGGCCATCAATGAGGCGTATCTGCCAATCGAAAGATATCATCTGTCAGCGTGTTATTCGACCAAGCCAGGACAGTCAATGGAGGGATTTGCTCTGATACTCAATGGTCTGACATCAAGATCAACGTATGGACATATGTCTTTGATTAATTTACAATCTAATACACATGTTGCTGCCAGTCAAGTTAGTTTCAATATCTTCAACATATTAGATATAATGTTACCTGAGATTTAGGCCATGTCTTCACTAAAGAGTTACTCAGTATGGCGTTATTCCTGATTAAGTCTCTAGTGAGAACACGGTCGTATTTCATTCAGAATATGGCGTGGCATTCCAAGAAATAGACCCTGCTGTTGGTCAATTTCAATATATCGGTATGGGAAGTACGTTATGGACTGCTAAACTATTGTCTACCATGAATACTATAAATTGGTTCAATCGCAACGTAATGGGTGGACTGCATTTCCTCCACAGCGGTATATGTATGTCTGTATGTGCGTCTGTCTGTCTTTGTGGGAATGTATCTCAGAAACTACTGATTCAATTTATCTTAATACAGGAAAGATATGTATTGAGAACCTAGGATTGCTAAACATTAGCGCAATATTTCCAAATAGAGGGTTCCAAGGAAGAAATCAAGAAAATTGGAAGAATAAATGTGATATGATCCTGGGGTTGGGAATCTGCAATGCCATTTGTTATCACTGTATGAAAATTTATTGCTATTTAGTAACAACTGTTTTACAGTTATATTGTTATATCGCTAAGTTTCTTATGGATAGTAAGTATTGTCTACAATCGACTCATTATTAGCTCACCTGGCCAGAATGGTGAAGTGAGCTTATGCCATGGCGACCGTCCGTCGTCTGTCTGGCGTCCGTCTGTCCGTCCATCCGTCAACTTTTTCCTTTAAACGTCTTCTTCTCAATAACCACTGGGCCGATTTCAATTGTATTTGGCAGGAAGATTCCTTAGGGCATAGGGATACAAGTTTGTTCAACAAAGCCGATCGGGCGATTTAGCCGGTGGCCATCTTGGATTTTGGCCGATTTTAGGAAATGGATTTAAACATCTTCTTCTCCGGAACCGCTTGGTGGATTGATTCAAAACTCACGAAATATCATGTAGGCCAATGCTGAACCAAGTTTGTTCGAAGAAACTTGATTGGCCAAATGGTTCGGCGGCCATCTTGGATGAGCTAGTTTTCGTAAAAACGACTTATTCGGCAGAACCGCTGAAGGGATCGGGCTGAAATTTTGGGGATATGATTATGGATTAAGGGCCATTAAAGTTTGATCATGGGAAGTTGATAGGTCAAAAACAAAGCCGCCGTGGACCAATCAAATTTTAGCGTATTTGGCTGCCATATTCACATTTTTTATTTGATGGATTTTGAAGCCGAAATTGGTTTGTCAGTCAGCTGTCGTATAGCGATAACCCCATCCGTCTTCTGTATGTCCGTCCATCCATCTGTGTGTCCGTCACCAACAAGGGTGGATCATTTTGTTATTTCTTGACAGATTGACACCAACCTTAGTCACTATGTTAATGACGGCATCTAATATCTGTGTTGCGAAAATGAAACTGATACTACGTCAAATGCCAGAGTTATCACTCCTTAAATATTTGCAGTCTCACTTTCATGGGGCAAATAATGGTTTGTTCCCACCGTCCATTGACTTATCACCATGTCAGATTTTATTGCCAAACTAGATATTAAATTCCAATTAATAGATTAACCTTTCCAATACTGCAGAAATATTTAAGATATGTATTATGTGCTCTGACATCTATGCTCTTAAAAATATTTGAAATGTATTTGATTGAAAGTTGTTGCTGCCTTAGAGACCATTTTCTTCAAATTGTATTTAAACATCTAGTAACCATCTGACTGAGTTTTTTGCAGACGACATACTCCAAAGGTTATATCTCTGAACCATATAAATGTTTTGAAAACAATTGGACTGAAAGTTGTTGGTGGCTAAGCCACCAACAACTTTCAGTCGAATTGTTTTCAAAATATTCAACATGGCAAGAACTTTTGTAAATTGAAAGTAGTGGCTGCACTGGCTTGCGGCAGTGAGACAGTTAAGAAACCAGCTGTTGTTAGCACTGATATAATTTATTTTCACTTAAGCATTGTTCAAAATCACTAATTAAAAAAAAACAGTCCAGAGATTGTTGTCAATATCTCGAAAAATAAATCATTTGACTGAAAGTCATTGGAAGTGACACCGATGATTGTAAAACCTAAGTAAGATTAGTTGAAATGTCAATGCTCCAGGTGAGCGATACAGGCCCTTTGGGCCTCTTGTAATCTATATCTAACACAATACCAAATTATTTTCTTGTTTTACAAACCATGCCAACCTAATATTTTCCATATCTAGAAATTTTAAGGTATTATTTTCAAAATTCTTTCCATCGAGCAAATTTTAGCAGCCACATCCTTTTTTCTCGAAATTCCTTTGAATTGCCCGTAACTCTTTTTTTCTCTGTAGCTTTGACAACCCATTAACGGCCAAGCCGCTCAAATTGACTTTGCAATGATCTTGAGAAAAACTATTTTTTCAATCCTCACCACCGTAATCGCTGGCTCGTTAACGGGCCAGCGATTCCAGTAGTAAATGTTCAAATATAATCTTCTCTTGGCTTGCAAATGGGCACTCACTGGGAACACGTTTTGGATTTTCTTAATAAATTGTGAATATTAACATGATGAAAGGATTAATCCTGTAATAACTTAAAACCTCTGAGCTTAAAATTGCGCGTTACCACACACACACACACCCACGCACGCACCCAAGCACGCACGCACGCACGCACGCACGCACGCACGCACGCACGCACGCACGCACGCACGCACGCACGCACGCACGCACGCACGCACGCACGCACGCACGCACGCACGCACGCACGCACGCACACAGTCTCAGATCGTGTGTTTTGGGTGAAACTTACCGTTAAACAACACACAAAACGTGCCCTGGCCTAACTGGCCATGCAGCTGACTACCAATGCCCATGCAAGATTTCCAATCTCTGACATATACGTGTTTTGAAAGAAGATGTCTTGGATCTCTATGCCTTACAACAAAGTAATGAGTGTACTATTGGTGTATTTGAAATGTACTTGAAATCTGATAATGTAATGTAATATTTTAATTAGTTAGACATTCCAAGATACAGGATCTTGTATATACAGTGTTATGACCAGCATCTGTACAATGTTTACATATCAATTAAAGCACCAGTTAATATTATTTGAGGAGTTTATTTTCAGTTATTTAAATACGTTTTTAACCCTTTAATGACTAGATTTGTTCACAAATTTAACATATTCACTTATTGGATGCCCACTTGCAGACCAAGCGATTATTTATAGAAACTGTACTACTGGAATGAGTGGCTGGATTATCGAGCCAGTCATTCCAGGGGTACAATTTTAAAACTAGTCTTCTCTTGCCCTGCAAATGGACATTCTCCAAGACCACTACAGAGGCTGATTTGGGCCGGCATCTTCGTGAACGGGTTAATTATGGTAATATTGTTATGTGTGCACCTGCTTGAGTCCATTTAACAAATGTAGCTATGAATAGTATTACTAGTCTGCCAAATATAAAACAATATGAATACAATACACTAAGAATTGGGAGCTAGGACAGTGCGGGTTAATATCAAAAATGTATGCCAGAAAGATAAACATCATCTTGCTGCATTATGCCAATTCGTTATAGAATTAGTAGCCATGTACTTTTATTTAAAAAATTCAAATTTTAATTTAGTGATTTAAAATTTCTATATGTTAATATTGAAATGCATAATCCAGATTTCGCTAAGCAACGTTATTGAATTCCAGTCATCGTGTTTGGCCAAGGCACCTGTTTTACGTTGAATATAAATAAACACAATTTTTTATCTTGAATTCACTGTATGTCAATGTTAATGTAGTAAAACCCAGCTCTGGAGAAAGATGCATACTTTACAGTAGAGAGGTCCATTTATAGGTATGCCCCGCCAAGCCCATTGCTATCTATGCTCGCCCACGGGGTGCAAGGGATGGGATCGATGTATATACTTTGAACGCTAAATACACAAAATTTCACTTTCAAAGAAAGTATACAAGTAAGCTGTTTAATATAGCAACCGTGTTCAGTCAAACTCGTGTTAAAATATTCATCATAACGTTCATTAAAGAGTAAGTCAAATACATACAATTCGTACACTCGACATCCTTTTACATGCTCATGACTGAGCTAAATATTTAATTCAATATGCATTTTGATTATGACATCAGCGTAATGTCCCGTAAATGATTATGACGCGATATACTTGAGTGACAGACCAGATCAATCCGTTGATCCCACATTGCTAGCTCCCATGTATTGGTCCATGTTTGACCAACCTGCAGTCAATCAATAATCGTGCTGGAGATTGAGAATCATGGAAGGAATATGTGTAACATCCGGCTCCAACAAATTATATTGTGACTCAGATGCATTGCAACCTCACAACAGTCAGTCATAATGGGCCATTCCTGGCAATCAAAGGAGGCACACTCCACATCTACAAGATTGACATGTAACAATAATGGATATCTGCCATTCCTGGCTATCAAAGGAAGTACACTCCACATCTACAAGTTTGACATGTAGCAATAATGTACATACCACGGCAACAAGAGCGCATTATTAAACACCCAACATGATAGTTAAACTAAGCTGTGCAGCCGAATGACAGCCTGCACCATCCGTAGAAGAGAACGCGGACAATATTGAATCATTATCATCATCATCATTATCATCATCATCATAAATAACACTACCAGTAATGTATGGGGGGGGGGGGCGTTGTAATAGTATGTTATTTTGACAGCCTGCGTGCTCTGT
The DNA here is from genome assembly GCA_034401795.1 of Chaetoderma sp. LZ-2023a. Classification (NCBI taxonomy): domain Eukaryota; kingdom Metazoa; phylum Mollusca; class Caudofoveata; order Chaetodermatida; family Chaetodermatidae; genus Chaetoderma; species Chaetoderma sp. LZ-2023a. The sequence goes on along the minus strand of CM067363.1, from coordinate 26,659,122 downwards.
GACGTACCATTCTATACGTATAAAGACGCACTAATCCGTGCAGGCCGTAGGGGTGAACACTTCCGTACGACTACGCCATGCCAAGTGTGTGTGTGGCATGCCCATATATCGACGGAACATGACAAAATATGCAAATGAGATGACGTCACCGGGCATTTTATCCAACAAATTCAGGAACTAACACCGATCTATATGACTAATACCAGCCTGTCCAATGTGTGTTGGACATTTTTTTGCGATGGTATTGCGGAAAAGGCTGTGTGTCAGGTAAATCAGAAACATTTCCTAATGTTACCATTTCCTCGACAATAAATGTGAATATATACATAACAATTTGGTACGGGCGTTAAAAAATTGTAATTAATATGGGATACGCTATCAATATTATGCAGGGCCAATGTTAAATTTAATTTTGCATATTTGCAGCAATGCTCAGTTGTGATGTTGGGACAATCGAATTAGGATTGGGCTAAATGAAAACAACATTCGAATCCGCAGACACATAGAGACTGGACAAGATGGCATTTGATGGAAACAGTGATTTATCGGCTTTCGACTGAGATGTAACTTTCATCGTGAATTCAATACAATTCCGCCTGCTATACATATTCCACCTGCTGCATCTTCCTGCTTTGACATAACCTCGATTAAACATTACGCATGGAGGCATCCCGCCCATCTTTAGCTAAGCTCCACCCACATTTCTCCTGCGTTGGAATCGATCGATACCTGAAGGACCTGAGCATCAATTTCTAGAAACCAATACATGTAAGCTTTTGGATTCAACAGCAAGTTTATTACACAGTAAAGAGATACAATTCGTAGAACCTGGCGGACCATTAACGATATTAAGATGGACTAAATCGCGGTATTCATGACGTAATTGATTATGATGTCAGCGTGCACGACACGTAGTTGATTATAACGGCATATGCTTGGCTGACAAACTAGATTCCTCAATTATCTACACTCACAAAATGACTGAAAAGCTAAATATAATGCATTTCCTTTATTAGATATCTCCTAATTCTTAAATTCCATGGTTTGAAAGATTCAAAATAAAAAATAATTTATCGCACAATTCATCTCTTTTATTTCCCAGCGTATTCCCCGTCGGTATTCTCTGGTTTTATGGTAGTCTATTTGAATTAGTCATACATGTTCTGGGTAGTCTTGCCAAAAAGTACCGCAATCCTATATATGTCAACTACGTGAGACAGTGTCCACCAAACTGAGTTTGTAGCCATGAGGACCTCGCATGGTGGACAGTTGAGAACGCAATACACATCTGAGGAGAAATCTGAAAAGTCTTGGATGGATTAAAACGCATTGCATGAGTGTGTGACTTACTGTACTTTGCCCTGTATTATACATCCACTCCAGCGAAGAGATCCACCCAATTGTTGAGCGATCTTAGTTAATCTGCGATCATGTACTCGGGTGCATACCTAAGTCAAACGTATTGATAATAGCTACTAGATCCCATCCCTGAAGTGTTAGTTAAGGTGCTATTATGGGAGGTGCAATGTAGGGCAATGTCTGATGGCACCACAGCTAAATCAGAACCTAACGAATCCACATACAGACCATCTCATCAACGAGTTTATATGACTAAGTACTTAAATTGAAATACGATATTATATAAGAGATATCTAATAAGCATTGAATAGTACCAAACTGAAATCACAATTTCCAAACAAAGTAATGTTTGTTAAGTAGTAGCAGTCTTCATCACACTAAAGATTCAGATTGGAATATGGACAGACTGACAGGAGCAGCGACATTGTACGAAATGTAAGAATCAAGATGGTAAGCATTAGTATATGTAACCGGAATTTTGGTTAGTGTATATCCATGGAATAGTGATGATGATGAAGATGATGATGATGATGATGATGATGCTGATGAGGATGATGATGATGATGATGATGATGATGACGGCGGCAGCGGATACGCGGCGGCGACCATGCCAACGACAACGTCAGCGACGGGGACAGTGACGGTGGCAGCAGCTGCGGCGACAAGGACGACGAGGACGACAACGACAGTGATGATATGGTGATAATGCTGTTTGTGGTGATGGGAGAGACGTTGGCGGCACTTGTAGTGGTTGTGGTGTTTGTAGCGACGGCGATGTTGGTGGTTGTGGTACAGGTAGTGGTGAGTGTGGTAGGTGTTATTGTGGTGGCAGTGACGTTGGAAACTGTGGCGCTGGCGGCGTCAGTGGTGGTGATGGGCATGTTATAGCGGCGGTGCTATCTGCGGTTGGGTGGCCGCGCCTGCGCTGCTGGTTGCGTGATGGTGGCTCGGTATTGGTGGTGTTGGTGGTGGTGGTGTTGTTGTTGGTGGTGGTGGTGAGGGTCGTGGTGGTGGTGGTGCTGGTGGCTGTGGTGGTGGTGGTGGTTCTCGCCGTGGTAGTTGGTGGTTGTGGCAGTGGTTGTGGCGGCAACAGTAACGGTGACGGTGGCTACTACGGCGGTGGCAGTGGCGGTGGTGATTCTGGCGGTGACGATAGGTGCTGATGTTACTGCAATGATGGTGAGAATTGTTATGATGACGCCGACAATGATGATGACGACGAAGAAACTCACAGTGACGATGATGATAATGGCGAGACCGATGACGAAGATGATGGCATCTACAATAAAATATGCATCGCATAACATATATAAATTGACTGCAAAGTGTCACAATAAGAAAGTAAATTGTTGACGGGACTGTTGAATGATGACATCCCTGTTTGTATACTGGTCTACCACAATGAGTAATTATAAAGATTTACAACTTATGCTTTTGGCAAAACTTGGGTGCAGATAAAGCGTACTTGAACAATTTAAATACATTGTTCTGAGTGGCCTTTACTGCTATTGCCAACTAAATTACCATAATGATCAATGATATGTGTCCAAAAGAAAAAATAGAGGAGTCCAATTTTAGCTATGCCGCGCCCATCTCTAGGTAAGCCCCACCCGCAGTTCGCTCGTGCTGGGATCAATAAATGCACCTTTCCAGTTGTATCATTGCCCCACCCATATCTATTTAAGCGTCACCCATACCTAGTTCGTGTTGTCTTAGATTGATCTCTGAAATCCTTACTATAAAGTTCCAGAAAATTATACACGTAAGTTGTTAAATGGCAGCAACAGCGTCTAGTCAAAGTAGTTACACAATATTAAACAGAATGTGTATTAAATGGTAGAGACATACAATTCGTACACCGTGTCGGACTATTAAGCGTTAAAACAGACTATATCGAGTCATTCATGACGTCGTGATTATGGTATCATCTTACAAGCCACGTAGTTAAATATGACGTCATATGGCATCATAGGATTGATGCATAAACATGGACACGTTCATTCCTGTACTCTCTGTATCCCGATTTCCAAGAAATTATACAGGTAAGCTTTTTGAATATTTTGAAACTGATTTGACTAGGTGCTAGGTAAAACAACGCTTAGTACGTCATCAGTTAAGCGTTCGTGACGACCTTAGCCACGCCACTCATGGCGTAATTGATTATGACGTCATCATACACGTCACGTAGTTGATTATGACTTTAAATTGTTGGTGGTTAAACTCGACTCCTCCATTAGTTACTCATTATCACATATTTTAAAAGTATGTACAAGTGTATATGATAACGTTTTAGACACTTCCAGGAGAACACAGTTTGCTAGGCCAGGACTTAGACCAATAGATGGATCCATTTCTACCAATGCTCCGCCCATTTCTAGATATGCTCCGCCCATTTCTAGCTATGCTCCGCCAATTTCTAGATATGCTCCCCACATTTCTGGCTACGCTCCGCACATTTATGGCTAAGTTCCAACCACGTTTTGCAGAATCCTAATTTCAAGGTAACTATACAGGTAACCTGTTTACTATTTTGAAACCATTTCGAGTGAGTGCTTTTGCAGCTCTGGCTCCTGAAATTAATTCCAAAGTATTCAACAGACTGTTTATTTAATAGGAAAGACATACCATTCGATTAGTTGACGGGCTATTCAACGTTCTCGATGGACCTAGATATGTGGTTCATTACGCATTTTGGTTGTGACGTCAGCATACATGTGACGTACTTGATTATGGCGTCATATACTTAAGTGACAGATCGGATCTATGCATTGCCCATGCACTAGCCCAGTACTTTATGTTATCAGTATGTCTTCTAACACTACTAACATGCATAGAATATATGGCCTACTGCTATGACATTTGCCTTTCTCTGCTTCAGTAAATCATCGCATTTTCAAATTTTATGTTTTGATTGAATTGAGTAAAAAACGCGATTTTAACAGATATTAAGAAAATATATGCAGGAAAGGGGTACAGAGCTATTTATTCTTGACATTTCCTTACAATCAATGTTTTTAAAATTTTGCGACGAGAACATGCCAAATTCTCTGAACTCAATCTGGAATTTAAAAAGAACGTGTATTTCACTCTGATAATATAGTCTATCACTAGTATCATGTGAATTTTCATTCATTCAGCAGATATTTGTACAGTAATTTTTCATTGATAAATATTTGAAAAAACAGTGCTAATTTAAAATATAACCAATGAACACCGCACTCACTGTTGAGGGAACAATGACAGGGAATTGAACCCACATCCACGATAGCGCCGAGCATCATAGCCCCCCCCCAACCCCCGCCCCCACACCACAGCAACGCCGCAAGACAACGTCTTATTTTGCCAGTGATGCTTTTACGATGTCCGTTTCTGACACACAGTTGAATTCTGTGGTAGGTGATTTTGACCGTAATTACTGTAACCGGCTAGCCAGTTAGTCGTGTATGTGCACCTCACATGTATACATCACAGACCATGCATGTTACAGCCATTATACTTAGTTATACAAGCGGTCGTGGAATTACGGTATGTTGGCATTGACCGAGAATCGAACCCACAGCCGACGAAAGCACCACGCACCATAGCCCGCAAACCCTTCCACCACACCAACACACCAAGATAAAGTCTTACTTTGCGGATGATGCTTCCACAATGTCGGTTTCTGATATACAGTTGAATTCTGTGTTAGCTGATTTTGACAGTAATTACAGTAACTGGCTACACAATTTACGATTTATGTGAGGGTTACACAGTACCTCTCCTGTATGCATCATAGAGGGCACACATTGTAAAGCCATTTTACTTACTTATACAAACAGTCGTGGCATTACGGTATTTTGGCATTGGCATGGAATCGAACCCGCTTCCTCATGGTCACCATATTGTATTCCAATATGGGCGCCAGCTAAATCCGAGAAAACCCGATATATCTGCTAGCAAATGGTCCAGATTCATAATTTTGATCCATATTTATATTTTCTGTGCCAGACAACACATGTGTAATATGTATAATTAAGTTCAATTAACATAATTACTATTTTGGTAGATCATCTCTAATGTAATATGTATATCATAGACATCATCTGCAAATTGTTTGCCTTTTGTGAGATACTCCTGGCATATTGAAATGCCCGTTTGACATTTATCAAACCTATTTCTACCACTGGAAACAATATCCCGTTGTCTATGTAGTAGCATCGCTATTATCCTCCTCGTCTTCATCTGATATAGAGCCTTCGAGTTTTCGGTCGTTGTCGTTTTCACACTATATGTTGCATTGGCAAATTAATTATCTACCTTTCTTCTGTACTACACGAGTCTTTACGAAAACATCCTCAATTTAGACGAAACAAGGGAGAAATTATATATATATATATGTCTTTTGTTTGTTTTAGATCAACAGTCTTGTCACAAATACTTACTGTGACAGTGTGTGCTTTCCGATGTAGACGCCATGTTCTCTCGTGCATGGTGCCAATAGGCTTAGCCTCCATGAACCCGCTCTTCTACATTTTATTTTATATAATTTCTCCCTTGTTTCGTCTACATTGAGGTTTTCTCGTAAACACTCTTGTAGTACAGAAGAAAGGTAGATAATTATGTAGATCATATTAGATTCAACAACACGATTATTACCATGTGCCAATATGCCATCCTTTATATGGTTGAATGTTCTGTGCCCCTGTTTAACAGCATTTGCTCCAACGTCATTACGTTATTTGGCCTCGTCTTCTTGTAAGTCAAATTGACTGTTGAAGTATCGAGACAACCATTACGGTTCTGGGAAGGCAAGAAAAAAGCCCTGTCTGCCATTTGCATAGTTAGACATTGCAGTTAGAGAATTTCCATCATGTTGGTCAGATGATCACATGTATGGCTCATACCAATTGAAGTGAATGGAATGTCATACTTTTTAATAATATGTTTTCAGTTTCAAATTCTCGCCACGTTTTTGAAATGCGTTGGCCGAGTGCATACATATTTGCTATGTAACCTGGCCACAATCTCTTGTATTTGATTCGGCCAAAGGCAATGAATAACGTGCACAGTGCTTCTCCAGCTTGAACATGATGACTAATATCAGTATTTCGAGATGCAGTAACACTGTAAAGAAGTGTCTATGCATGCTGCAGGTAAGTCATTAGTGACTTGAACATCACGTGTTGGCACTTCTGCGCCTCCTACGTTTGAAACTGATTTAGCATACCCGTATTAGCTATCCAGTGCATGCAGTAGATTGCCGTGAGCCGGCATCATTGATTCTGCCTTGCTGTGGTGGCTTGATTTACTGCAAGAGCTCTCGAGGCAGCCATGACGAAATGCAGTTCGTCAAGTATAGGAATAACTTTTGAAATTGGTGTTATCATCTGCCAGCGGCACTTCTTTCTCGTCCAGGGCCACGGCAAATGCCATGACGGTTTGATGGTCTTATCCGATGACCAAATCCTTTAACATTTTTTGTGTATTTAATTTAATTGCAGTCATTAGCGTTAACCATTCATCGGCAAGCTCTGGAAGTAGACGTAGGGCGCTAACAGTGGTGACATATCAACTTGTTGACAGTGTTGAGTTGTACCAAGCCCACACATGAACCAAACTCATCTCTTTCTTGTCATCCATCCCTGCAACAACAAATGCTACAACCCAACCCATATTGGTAAGGTGATATGAGCATGTAGCACCGGCATAACCCGCCATGATTTGCTTTGCATTCTCGGCTGAGGCTTTGGACATGGCGGCATGGATGTGTGTTGTGGGGTTATCTGATACACTCTTTACACCACCGATGAAAGCTTAGTGGTGAAGCAATCGATACCACGAGTGCAGAAGCTTTTTGATAGACAGCTACACTTGCCCCATGTGTAGTACCTTTCATGTCAGCATTGGCATGAGCAAAGACTTCTTGTTCACAGCAAATAAATCCAAGTACCCCTTTCCTGAAAAATGGTGGATCATGCAGATTATTATATTCGCTCGACATCTGCATATATTTGTTATTGTTATCTGTAAAAGCTTAGTACTGTGTTATGATATACAACAGTTATGTGCATGAAGACGATTCATACTCGTCGTATCCCTTGTGCTATGATGGGCAGCCAGTGTGAGTTCTAGAATGTTGCCTTCTCTGGTGCGACCCGAAGTTTTCATAGTCAGCATTGGGCATATATTTCCCTTGCCGATCAGATGAAGCCCAAACACGAGGCTCGCCCTGACAAGATGTACGTTCTTAAGTTCGAGTTCTTTCAACAAACCACTCTATTGTTTGGTTTTCCAAACTATCTACGGGCACAGCCATTATCCATCGTATTAGCATGTACATTTCATTCGAGGCATGTTCCGTGTTGCTAGAACAACTGAAATCAGGCTGACCACCATCTAGCTGAATGTTGAGATGCATATTCGAATCAGTTGTGCTGCCCTGTTGTAACCTTCATACCGTCCATGTCATCATCTTCACATGGGATAGTACAATGCACCATACCGTCCACACATGTGTGTAGCGAGTACAGAAGGACACACATTCACCTGTCCGTTTGAAGGGTCGATGTTAACGTTGTTAAGTCAGAAAGAACTTTGCCTTTCATCCACTGTGTGTGCGGAGGTTGCCACGAATTCGCAATCAAGCATATTAATATATGTTAGTTCAATGTTAGTCAAAGAAAGATAATTTCAAATTTGGTTATGCGCATCGACGAAATAGATATAATTTCAAACAAACTTGTTATTTGCCTAAAACGTCTGTTTCAGTGTTTTTTTATGGTTGCAGCATCTCGTATCTTGCAGAGCGTGGAAGACATGCTTCCTCCAGCATGGTGTGTGGCAACGGTTAACCAGTTTCACACTGCTAACCGTATTCCGAGTCAGGGATACCATGTTTAGAAATAAATGAACTTGAGTGATGCAGTAACCCTGCAACTTCCAGATATTTCTTTGTTTTAATATTTCACATTTATATCGGCCGGATGTTGTGGAAATTACGCAAAATCCCTTGCAAATCAAATAATCATATATAGTTTATCAAGCCGATAAGTTTAAATGGCAACATGCAATGCCACTATGAACAGTAATTTCCTCTTCAGAGTATCACAACCGTGTCAATTGCACCATATATTATCTCCAAAAGATGAAAAGTAGTGAAAGAAAACCTTTTTCTGTTTCAGGAATATATAAATACGCATATAACAATACAATTATCAACGAAATTATCATCATATCTTGAATAGAAGCCAAGATATTTAGGATTACGTGCTCTCGATGGTGGCCATTTTGACAATGTAGCATGAGTTTGGAAACGACGACGACGATCATTACTTGAAATCTATATATTAGACGGCAGAGATAACTGTTTAGGATACCAAAGAATTCTTCACCATGCTAACAGTATCACAAACGCTGTAACATGTGTAGATTATGTCTGTAAATTACATATACCGGATATAATCTGCAAAATGTGTATTTCTGTTACTTGAAGTTCATGATACATGTTATCGATGCATTCATTGACACATTAACTATAGATATAGAGATCAATCTTTTTAATCTGGGCAATTTGGTAGCAAATATACCAGCTTTCTGAGGATTTGTGAACTGAAAGATGTCCATCATGAAGGCCTCGGTGAACATAGAAGCATTGCTCTTTTGGACTTGGCACACCAAATACTAAATTCACGCTTCTATTATACAAATAATGTCAGCCATGAAAGGCTGGGTACGTTTAACAAACAAAGACATAATCACGAAAGACAAGAGCAATGGCAGTGCCAAAGTTATATTAATTTGATAAAAGTCGCAATGTCCATGCACGGTTAAGACAATTAACTCCGTAATTTAGAAAGAGAACGATCAAGGGGTCATTCCAAGAGTACACTCATTTAAATCAATAGTAGATTAGACATGCATATTTACCCGGTTTGAACTGTATTGGTGTATACATGTGAGAACAAATAACGATGCAGAAATGAGTTTTATTTGTGATATTTGACGATTAATGCGATGTAGCGTTTGCATTTATTATCGGTTTGGTCAAATAACCACTTAATTGTTTTAAATGTGCTCATAGCCGATGCATGACATCGTCATGTAATGGAGCCACCACCGCCAAAATAGCACAGTGACGTGGTAACCTGTTCTGAGATAGCAATATCACCTAATACACAATAATACTAATTCACGAGAATTTAGTTCAGAAGAGTCCGTCAGCAGTCATTCGTATTGAACGTACAACCAGTACTTGTGCGAAAACCATCAAGATAATATGGCATTTGTTGCTATCTATAGAAATAAAGTGCACCATACGTGTGGCAACTTCAATAACCGCACACCGACTAGCCAACCATACGCGCAACAGCCAGTTTGGCATAGAAACAGCATGGGTAAGATGCTGCATTGAGCAATAAAACACATCCTAGGTGATGCACATGGCATGCTGATCTTAAACATTCACGCTGTGTATCATACATGTCGACAATAGAAACATACTGCCATAGATGTAGGCGTGTGACACAGAGTTGTGATGATATTCTTTCGCATTACTCTTGAACTGATAAAATAAACAAAAGGGTTGACCACACTATTTAAATAACATAAATACACTGAATATATAAGTAGTGGGAAGTGAACCGATCTATACGGGTAGCCCAGGACGATATGATAGAAGCTGTGAAGAAACCGAGGTAAATGGACAGAAGAAACAGGACAATGATGAGAGACACTGTCCTAGCACTAGTACTACGTCGTTGCTGTTCTTTGAGCCTGGAGTCTTTGGACACTGTCCATTGTTTGGTTATATGAAATAGTGCTATGAGAAGGACAAGTTGAAGCACGATTACAATGCCTTCCCTTAATTCTGCATCGCCATGGTAATTACACACATGTACGAGTATATCTCCAAAGTGAATACGGTATTCTCTTGATATTATAAACAATGGTACTGAGGAGCATGACGCAAAGAACCACAGTGCTATGGCACATCTCAGCATACACGTGCGTGTTACACTGACTTTGGCAGCTAGAGGTTTTGTGAGTTGATAAAACCTGACACATGATAATAACATTAAGTGGCATGTACTTGACTTGTATGCAGTCGACATTGAAAACGATGAGATCCGGCATAAAAAGTCAACTGCACCAGGAATGGTCTGAATAATCACTGGCGTTACAAACATTCCGAATATCGCCGCCCAGAAGCAGGTCAAAAGATCGCACAACCCTAAACTAGCAAGCAATGCAAAGACTGGAATTCCATATTTTCTAGACTTTATAAGGTAGACTAATAAAATAATGTTGACTATCATTCCAAATCCAAACAAAATGACAGCATATGATCTGTTAAATGTTATTGCTATTGTGGTGCTGGCGGTATCCTGCAATTCCGCAGTTCGTAGTTCGCGGCTGCCGGGCTAGCTGATTCCCGCCGTTTCTACGGACGCCCGGCAGTCGTACCTTGGCACCTGAACTGCGCACATCTGCCGCTGGTTCCACGGGCCGATTCGAGACCTCTGTTGGGTGAGTAACCTTTTATACGTAGCTAGGTTACTACAAATGGTGTCAGGAGTACTTTGGGCCCTAAATTAAAAATTGTTATTAGTTATTTCTAAATTCTACTCACGATTTTGCTGTTAAAAAAAGATAGAATTCTCGGAAATATAAAGACTACCCTAGTCCTGCCCGAACGTCAATTTTACAGACTCTGGCCGCCATTTTGATTATTTTATAGTTATTTGTGTATGATTTAACAATCACAGATGATAGGTGAGTTATAGTTAAATATATATTATTTATTTATACTATAGCAGGCAAATGTCGGGTATATAGATTAATATACCTTACATACATACGTCATATACGTCATAAATTCAAGATTCAATGTTATTTATTTGAACTGTAATGAATTGAGGTATATTTTCGTGCTAAGTTTCTATCATCTATGTCAGTATTCCGTGGAATGACAACCCTATAGTTTCTGGATTGTTATTGTTAGTTGTATTCAGTGTCATATGTACGCGATACAGAGCTCTAATTTAACCGCTGGTTTTTGGATATTTCTTTATACTTTAATTACAGTTATTATTAATTCAAAAAGTTCATAATCACATTGCTAGTTACTCAGTTAAAACACTACTCAACTTATGCCTTCTTTTCAAGTTAAATCTGAAACATCGTCGTGTCGT